>BLBF01000021.1:7205897-7279928 GCA_015471245.1 Laticauda colubrina | reverse complement strand
ATTATTATTATTATTATTATTATTATTATTATTATTATTATTATTATTATTATTATTATTTAAGGTTGATAATCTCAGAGATCACAGTTCAAAACACTACTTATGATTAAGCTGCAGAATTGTTTGAGCTGAATTTTCAGGTTTTGCACTATGACCTGAGAGCCCTTTTGTAAAAATTTCCAAGATTCCAAGTTCCTGTAATTCCTCCGTGGCTGGAGGAGTGAAATCAGGATTCTCGCAATGCATTGTTCACGAAACACATTTAGGAAATCATTCAGAGTTTCAGCAGCTACATGACCACTCATCTCACATATTTTTGTATAAGACTACAACTCCCAGAGTTCCATAGGAAGAGGAGTTGACCAAAATGATCTCTTACATCTATGACATAAAATTTTTTGTTTTTGTTGTCTACAGTATCTTCAAGCAGCAATTTCTATGTTTCATTCCAAGTACCTTTTTGCAAATTTGAATACAAGTTCTCCTGAAGAGATTTTTAACTCAAGCTTGAAGATATTTTTGGGCCTGCAGCTCTTAAAATATAGGTAGTCCTCAACTTACAACAGTTCATTTAGTGACTGTTGAAGCTACAATAGCACTGAAAAAAGTGACATGATCATTTTTCACGCTTATGACCAATATTCCATCCCCATGGTCCCATGATTTATATTCAGATGCTTGACAACGGGTTCATATTTATGACAGTTGCAGTATCCTGGAGTCATATGATCACTTTTTGTGACCTTCTGGCAAGCTATGTTAAATGGGAAGCCAGATTCATTTAAAAACTGTGTTCCTAATTTAAGAACTGCAGTGATTCACTAAACAACTGGGGCAAGAAAAATTGTAAAATGGTGCAAATTTCAACAAATTTCTCACTTAGCAACATAAATTCTGGGCTCAATCGTGGTTGTAAGTCGAGGACTACCCATAATGTAGCCAGTCTTAGCAATAATCAGAAGGTCTTCGGAAACAGAAATTACAGTCCTCTGCACAGAATTTAAGTCCCTATACTCACAGATGTAATTGTGGTGGCAGTCATAATGGTTCTGTATACTTTGATGACGAGAGACAGAATTGCTCCAAGGCACATCAATTATACTTTACAAAGGCTTTTAGACTTGTTGAAGCTACCCACTGATTTGGTAAAACTGCAGCTTCTCAACTACCTTCTGAGAATTTTGATGTGAAGTATCAGTAAGGAATGTTTTTGCTAAGAAAAAGAAAACTTCTGCACTTAGTTTGTGCAAAATATAACAAGAATACCTATACTTCTCTTTTTTCTGAAAGTTAATTGGCAATCCTCACAATACAAATATCCATGTAGTGTTTAGGCTGTCATGAAAATACTAGATTCAGCACAGAATTAATGATATCATCATTTTGGGATTGCCAATTGGTCATGTACTGATGGAAAGAAAGCCATTTTTATAGCAATTTACTACTATTTTTTCCTATTCAGTTTGCAGCACTATTAATGCCAAAGATTTTTTTTAGAAAAGATGATACAGTAATTTAAAGTTATTTTGCCCAGCTCCATATTCCCTAGGGTACAGATTACTAATGGGATGATAGGTGCTGAACTCCAACTTTCCCAAAGGACACAAGTGGAAGTATACAGATTTAGCCTTATTTTTTTTAGCAAATAAGTACAAAACCAATCTATCCACAATCCAACAAAGTCCACATGCATGATTTAATGATACAGCTATAAGACCTGAACTGCAACATCTGGATTACTTCTGGATGATAGGAAATAAAGGTTCAAGATTCTAAATCTTTGCTGCTGTCACCTGGTTGATCTGGTAGCCCTATTAAGGATTTGGGGAGCCTCCTGGTTGTCTTGCTGCACTTGTGGCACTGTGGTTGTCATCCCTTGATTTGAATGCTGCTAGTCCTCATTATACAACGAGGTGTGCATTCCAATCTAAGAGGGCTTCTAAAAGCATTACTTTCTCTCTCTCTCTATCTGGACTTCAGGTACGGTTTCTTGAGCAACAGAACAAAGTGCTAGAAACAAAATGGAATCTTCTGCAACAACAGGGCAGCTCAGCTCCAAAGTTCAACATAGATTTATTATTCGAGACTTACATTTGTAACCTCAAAAAGAATGTGGATCAGTTAATGAGCGATCGGGCAAAGCTGGATGGAGAGCTAAGAAATGTACAGGATCTTGTGGAAGACTACAGAAGGAAGTAAGTGGGATTCCATGGCCTACTTCAGCAAAGTGGGATGAGATTAGTCTGCAGATGGGCATGTGGGGCATAAAAGAGTTAAGGCCTTCCCTTATGAAAAAATATACACAAAATGAAAAATTAAAACAAGCAGAAAATAAGAATGTTAGATGCTCTATTTGCTTGCTGTCTGCAAGAAGGTTTTAGCAGAGCCGTGATTCTCCAACATTTTGGTCTCAGAGCTCCTTTATATTCTTAAAAATGATTGAGGACCCCAAAGAGTTTTGGTTTATGTGGACCATATCTATTGATATATACTGGAAATGAAAACTGAGAAATGTTAAAAAATTTAAAATTTGACTTTGTAGACTCCCCCTCCCCCAAAAGGTTCTGCCCAGACCCCTGAGAACTACTTTGTGAAATACTCTTGTGAAGTATCCCAAGGAAGCTCTGAAGAAGCTGCAGCAGCCCATCCTACCCATCTTCCTTGGAACAATGCCCAAATGATAACTGTGTGCCTGTGGCATTTTGGCATGAACTTGAGCTTGTGCTTTAGGGTAGAGACATTTTTGTTTTATCAAAGAAATGAGGACATTAAAGCAAGTAGTTACAGTTCATTAAAATGAACTGAACACTTCTGAAGTTTATGAAAACTTCTGGTAGCAATTAAATCAAGTGCGCTGAGGAGACAATTACAATAAAATGAAATGGAACTGACATGTTTTAATTTTTTAAAAAAAGAAATGGATGGAATAGTAATCAAATATGATAATATCAATAGAATAACCAGTGAGAATAAGAACATTTATAACAAAAAAGAAAAACAATTTTGTGGAGCACCATCAAACTTTCTAATGCCTACTCAGATTTGTGATGGATTTGACAAGGCTACTTGCTTCCTCGTTTGAATTTACTTTGAAAGATTGTTATTTAAATTATTAGCTTTCAGATGTTGTTTCAGATTAAATTAAGAATATTGATACTATCTGAAAACTGATGAAAACACACAAACACACATATACACAGAGAGTATATGATACAACAGAAGTGATATATTCATGCTATATGTGCTTATTCTATGTCCATATATTATAGAGCTGTTCTTAAAAAATAAAAATGACTGCTTTTTTTTACAGTTACAATTAAAAATGTAAAAACTTTGGACTAACAAACTAACATGAAGATAAAGAAAAAGACAAGAATAAATAGAAAAATGAAAAAAAAATTGAATTACTCCACTATTTTTATGCAAATATAATTTTCATAACTATACAATAGCATTATAGATATTATTTTTCTGCCAACCTGGAGAAAAATGTAAATTGACTAGCGAGGTTATGGCAGACTTTTGAATTGGGAATGCTACATAGTCATAATGTATTACATATGTAATATGAAGCAAGAATAAATCTTTCCTTTATGGTATTCCAAAAGTGTGAAATCTCAACTATCGTGCAAAGTCTTGGAGACCCACTCAGAGATTGCAGTGCCATGAATTAATGTTGATGGATGCTGACCGAATTATGTTGTGTTAATTTCTGCACTATAATTGTTTCAGTACAGTTTTTAGGTTTTTTAAATAAATGTTCTTTGTCAAATTGCTTAGAATCAACTGTGATTAAAGTGGTATAAATAATAAGAAATAAATAGCTTCTTATTTAAACATTGTCATCCAACACTTGTAATGACCTGCTGTTGGCAGTAATGATGAAAGATAACAATCTTTCACATGCAGAAATGCTGGCCAAGTTCCAGCAGCCAACTTAATGGAGTGGTAATTTAAGTCAGACACTGTTTTAAAGGAGATAAACTATTGAAACTCAAGTTCCTCAAGCATGAGACGTAAAATAAATGCTGGTGAGTTTAATGAAATGTCTTTGTATGACAATCAGGAGTGATATTTATAATTCGTACTTGATATTCCTTGCAGATGGTTTGACTCAATATTGTAAAATGAGAAAAAGTCTTCTTTTTTCTTTTGACATGGCTGCTGTGTCACAAATTAATTTAAAACTGATATAGACAATCTGTTTCCCTAAAAGAAGAGCTTTTATGACAGCCTTGTCAAGGCCATTGAAGGCTATTGATTGGCACTTTTCTCTGCCTGATATTTTCTTTGAAGTGGACTGAAAATCCATATTCCTTCTCTTCACAGATATGAAGATGAAATTAACCAACGCACCGCTGCTGAAAATGACTTTGTTGGTATCAAAAAGGTGACTATCCTAAAACAAAAGAATTAAGAAAATGTGGGAGATTTTTATACACAGAGAAAATAATTTTGTTCAAAGTCTTATAAACTTCTTAATTAGGCTGAGAAATTTATAGCATTTCAGCCATTGCTGGACACAACTCCTATGATTTCTCATTCTTCACTTTGGTTGATGGTCATCAGAGCCCATTAATACCTGCAAACCCATTCACTTGAACAAACTGGAACAAGATTATAAAAAAACAATACGGCCTTTTCATTGGAAGGTTCACATTTACTATTAAATGTAAACTGATTACTGATAAAGCTACAACTTAAAATTATGCTCTACATTTTACATCACTGTAAGGAAGTGTTTATTCTTTATCTATTGATGTGTGATATTAAACTTGCATTAATTTATTAGGCAGTGAGCTTGTAGTGGCACATTCAGAGTAAGATGTTGAATTAAAAGGGACAATGCTAAATAGAAATATGCATCGTACAGAACCTTGCAGCAATATAGAATTGGATTGGACAATTTGTAGTCTTCCATATACACTATGTTCAGCTACAATTCTTGTCTTGTTTACCATTAGTTGTGTAGGCTACAGCTGCTGGAGACTGTAATTCAGCCACTTTTGAAGGACCTCAATTTCTTCATCTCTTTTATGTGGTATAAAACATTTAGAGGACTCCTGTTCCCCAACATTTTTCTTTGTTGTAAAAAGGCATAAGTTTAATGCCCAGTTTATTAATTAAAAATAAAACTTTTATGTGACACTCTGAAGACATGCTGCCAGTTGGAGTACACTCTATGGGCTAAATAAATTGAATGTCTAAAGTGGTATGAAGCAGCTGTCTAGGAATCCTTGGACTGATTTTATGTAATTTTGGTATGTGTTGCATTCTTGCAGGATGTTGATGTTTCATTCATGCAAAAAATAGACCTGCAAGCAAAGACTGATAGGCTGATAGATGAGCTCAACTTCCTGAAGACCCTCTTTGAGGCTGTAAGTGTTGAATGTTCTTGTCATTGAATCCAAAGTAATGAAAAGTCCTTCAGAGCCAGAAATCACATTGCATTTGGGGAAGAATTGGAATGATCTTGCCAGGAAAGTAGAACAAGTGTGATTCATTGACAATCCTACGAATTACTATATTCTATTTCAAAGATCTCCTGGGGACTTAGAACAAAACCTTGGGGCTCTTTTATGGGAGAGGGAGGCCAGTATCCACAATATGGACTTGGGAGTGTCCTGATTGGATTCACACATCAGGCTAAGATGTGATTTTGCTCGCCCAGATTTGTTGATTAAATCACAATTGGCTGGGACAACATTTTGCATTAAGATGTAATGCTATTTCTTTATTGCTGGCATGATGTAATGTGCAAACCTAATTGCAGTACTGATTTCAGTGGTGATATTCTACCAGGCGAACCGGTAGTAAAAAATGTCACTGTTTGCCAAACCGGTAGTAAAAAAATAGCTACCAGTTCTACTGAACCAGTATTTCTTCCCCCCCCCCCCCCAACAACAGGCTGTTCCGATGATCAGATGTGCTGGGATCCCCCTTGCTTTCTTACTGCTTCACCCAGGAGGCTTCCCTGAGGCCCAGGAGGCCAAAAAAAAAAAAGAAGGAGTGCCCCTCCCCACACTCCATTTTTGGCTTCCTGGGCCTCAGGAAAGCCTCCTTGGAGCAAAAACTGCCCCCCAGGAGGCTTCCCTGAGTCCCAGGAGGCAAAAAAACCGGAGCGCATGGGGGGGGGGTTTCTGCCAAAAAAAGAAGAAGCCACGCCCACCCAGTCCCATGGCCATGCCCCCCAGCCATGCTCACCTAGCCACACCCACAGAACCAGTAGTAAAAATATTTGCATCCCACCCCTGACTGCTACATATAGTTTCTTTTCATAGGTTTAAAGAAATGTTGATTGACACACAATGTAGAGCAGAGGTGTCAGACTCACACCGTCACATCGTCATCACGTGATGTATTAGTACTTTCCCCCCTTTGCTAACCTGGGTGTGGGCATGGCCAGTGCGTAATGCATCTGGTCCACAGGCCGGGGGTTTGACAGCCCTGGTGTAGAGGCACCATTGAATTACAAAGGAGAAAGAGGAAGTCAGTTAGGTCCACTAATCAATATGTCTTCTTGAAACAGTAAACAATTTGATATATACGAGGGCTACTATTATCAAAAACAGTGATGGAGAAAGTGCTATCTATAAAAAAGTGTACTTTTTAATTGATGTTCTGAATCAGAATGTTTTTAGTAATGGGTTCTCAGACATAAGAATGATATAATCAGATTAGTTAGCTTGAATGGTTTTACTACGTTCTCTTTCCTCATCCTTAGGTTAAAAAATCCATATTATTATGCTGACAGCCATATTCTCTTTATTGTGAAAGCTTGGGAAATATCTAAAAAGGTTGCTCAAGTTTCTTTAACTTAAGCTTTGTTTGAATGAAAAACTGAAAAATAAAATAAAAATAAAACTAGACTACAGCTAAATTGTGGTATGAAAATTTCTGATAATGGAACTCCATATTCAATAGAAAACTAAAACTTACAGGGATTTCTAGAACCTAGACTTCTGGATTATGGCACAAATCTTAATCTCATTCTTACCTGGACACTGACTAAAATTAGCCGCTGCTCCTTTTCAGTGTGAGAAGCCTGCAGCCTCTGGTCTTTTTCAGTGCAAGAATCTTGCAGCCGCTGGTCTTTTTTAATGTGAGAAGTCTTTACTGGTGCAAAGGGCCTGCAGCCGCCACCACTTTGCTAGCTGGAATCGAGATGGCAGCAGTGGATGGAGGCTTCTCACGCCAGCAAAGACTGGCAAAGACTGCTGGCAAAGAGGTGGCAGCTGAAGGATTCTCATGCTGGCAAAGAGCTGGCGGCTGCAGGTTCTCGGTGTGGAGGGGACATGGCGAGGCTCGACTGCCTTTTGGGCCCTGCTCTGGCCTGCTGCCTGTTTGACCTATGCTCTGCCTCGGGTACCGCATCCAGCCTACAATAAGGGGATATTCTGCTTCCAGGCCAACCTGGCTGGTGGATGGGAGAGTAGGCGGTCCTCAGGAGAGGCATCTTCTCTCAGGCCTCACACCTGGAATCCCCCCCCCCAGAAGCTGATGCTGGGTCCAAAAGGGGACTGAGCCTCTCTGTGTGTTTTGCCCCTACCAAGGTGGTTCTTAGTTGAGTGCAGCAAACCTGGAGTGTATCTTTCTTCCCCATCATCAGCTTTACTTTCTAGTCCATGGGGTTTGCACTGTTCTTACAGCGGAGGCCCGACATGGAGGCAGAGGCACCAGGGAAGCCAGAGCCAGGGATTGGCATGTTCCTCTACCCAAGGTGAAGGGCAAGTGGGTGGCATGTGGGCGGAGGCCGCAGGGAAGGCCAGAGCCAGAGACTGTCGCATTCCCCGACCTGAGGTGAAAGGTGAGTGGGCAGCATGTGAGCGGTGGCCCTGGGAAAGGAGCCAGGGACTTGCACATCCCCCGACCTAAGGCAAAAGGTGAGTGGGCAGCATTAGCCAGTCCGAAAAAGTGGCCAAGACTCGGTTTGTCCAATCCAAGGTGGCCCTTCATCCGAGAGCCTTAACTTTGTGGGTAGCAGCTGTGAGCAGAATGGGCAAGGCGCAGAGATCAACTGGGCCATGTGGTCTGGGTGAGTGAATGAAGGAGCCAGAGAGTAGCTGGGCATGGGCGTAACTCTAGCCACTGGCCAAGGCGAGCGAAGTGAGATAAGGTGTGGCGGGGCGGGCCAATGGTGGGATTTGCTGGTTCACCAAACTGTGTAGAATCTTAACAACTGGTCTGCTTGAACCGGTGTGAATTGGCTGCAGCCCACCTCTGCACCTAACTTTTAGGCTGAAATACTATTTTTTAAATAGGACTAGAAAATCCTCCATCTAGAGTCTCAGGGAGATGCTGTAGTTAGTGATGACAACACTGACTAGACAGCCTACTGACAACTTCCTGCTTTGCCAAAATGAGGCACAACCTTTATTTTGAGTTGGCTTCCATAGAATATTTTTGTATGATTCAGTTGCTAAGATGAAGTTGAATTAGTGAGTAACAATCTGTAAACATCTGGATGGATGGATAATAGCATCTTGTTCTTCCACAAAGGAATTGATTCAAATCCGAGGACAAATTAGTGACACCAACGTTATTTTGCAAATGGACAACAACCGAGATCTGGACCTCAAAAGTATCATTGCTGAAGTGAAAGCACAGTATGAAGACATTGCCAACAGGAGCCGGGCTGAGGCAGAAGCATGGTATCAAGGCAAGGTTAGACTCTGTGTACCTTTTCCAGCGATGATTGTGGAGTTAAGATTATCTTATCCTCTTAATCTGGAATCAATGCTCTTCTTAACAAAAAGGAAAGTCTGAAGTGAGAGGGTTGGTCAGGCCATGGGTTTACACTTCCAATTGGCTTTTCTTTTTTTCAGAAATCCTTTAAGTGAATTGAATCTGATGTAGAACATTTGTCTTATATCTTAGGTTCCTTTATAATGAAGTCTTAACAAACATTACTTTTGGGACTGCTAGGAAGAACAAAAAACCCTACACTTTATAAAATGAGAAGCCATGGGGGAGCTTTGCAATTTATCATGAGAAATAATGCAAGTACAAGTTCTGTATCTACCATTTTAACTACAAAGTTCTGGAGCCTACTGAGCTTTGCTAAAAGACAAAGTGTGATGCCATTGTACATAATTTTGGAAAGGGTTTTGTTTATTTATTTATTTTTGTCTCTTCCTATGAGGCAAATATTTAGATTCCACTTTTTGTTTTGAAATCACATTTAGGTTTAGATGTGGCAAATTCGGCAAATCTTTTATCAGCCTTTTCTAGGGAAAGGTGACACACAGAACTCACCTCATATCCAAGGCCTCTTGTCTAATTTGTGAAGCTGGTATTGCTTCCCATCAGTCATTAGGATTCTCTTTTGATGTTATAGTTTCAGGAACTTCAGAACACAGCTGTTGGTCATGGGGATGACCTCAAAGATATGAAGAATCAGATTGCGGAACTGACTCGGCATATTCAGAGACTAAAAGCAGAAATTGACAATATGAAGAAAGTGGTAAGCGGCCATTTGAATATAGCAATACTCTTGTCAGCATGGGTTTTTCTGTTCTCTTTTTTTCATCTTTGTTATGGTCTGTCTGCTCTTAGCTTGCACCTTAGTTTGCAGTTCATTCTTGTATGTATGCTAGGAGCATTTTTCCATCGAATTTCAACAGGATTTATTTCTGAGGAAAAGTGGTCAAGCATATCAATTCAAGTTGGATAGCTCTTTGATTAAATGATCCCTGCCACCATTTTCAGGAGATTGTTCCCCTGCCCTGACAGTTTATAACTCAGCCCGACCAGATTGAGACACAATGTGCAGAGCAGAGGTGGTATTCAGTAGGTTCTGACTAGTTCTGGAGAACCGGTAACAGAAATTTTGAGTAGTTCGGAGAACTGGCAAATGCTACCTCTTACTGGAGATTTTAACATTATCCTTCCCCTGCCACGCCCATCAAGCCACACCCACAGAACCGGTAATAAAAAAATTTGAATCCCACCACTGATGCAGAGATGTATTCTAAGTTGCTATTTCTTCTTCTACAGTAGAAAGGGAGCAGAACTGTTATGTGGAGGTGTTCTTTGATTCTCAGGACTATCCGTTAGTCATGCATTACCATCTTTGACTGTGTGCCAGCTGCTGTTATGCTTGGATAAAAATAGCTTCACTTCATTAATCTAAATTCTAGTAACCTCACATTTAAATTGTTGCATACTTTTGAATATGAATTTGCTCCCAAAAATGCTCTGTAATACAAAACACAGCAGCTTGAATAATATCTGAAACTCGGTGACCCTATTATGCCAATATTAGCTTCTATTTTATAGGTGAAACACAAAATTTATTTACAAAATGCATAGAAATGGACTCACTAGCTCCAGAAAGGCTTTGATTAGAATAAAACACTGCTCAAAGTTCAATAGAAATAGGACTGGCATGTAGACATGCTTTATAACACTTTACAGCACTCTCTAAGCAGTTTACAGAGTCAGCGTATTGCTTGTCCCCCAACAATTTGGGTCCTCATTTTACCAACCTTGGAAGGATGGAAGGATGAGTTAACCTTAAGCTGGTCAGGATCAGACTGTTGGCAATCAGTAGAGTTAGCCTGCAATATGCATTCTAACCACTGCACTACCATATATTATATGACTTATAATAACTACATAATTCCTTGGTTCAGAGAGCTTCATTTGCACGAAGATGCAATATCTGATATTTTCCAGGTTTAGTTTTTGTTGGCTATACGAATAAAAGCTCAAACCCACAATCAAACTCCCTGCACCTGCTTCTCTGAATGCATGAAAAAATTCAAGATGCAAGATATGTTTTCATTATGATGCTGTATGCATTTCCTCAAGATTTTTAGGGGCAAAAAGTATTTAGGAGCCTCTGTGGCGCAGTGGTTAGAGTGCAATACTGCAAGCAACATCTGCTACAGCCAGCTGCCTACAATTTGGCAGTTCAAATCCCACCAAGCCTTCCCTCAGCCTTCCCTCTTTCCGAAGTCTTCCCTCTCTCCGAAGGCTGACTCAACCTTCCCTCTTTCCGAAGTGGGTAAAATGAGGACCCAGATTGTTGGGGGCAATAGGCTGACTCTGTAAACTGCTCAGAGAGGGCTGTAAAGCACTATAAAGCGGTATATAAGTCTAAGTGTTATTGCTTATTTGTCAATAATTTGAATCAAGCCTTAGGCCAAGGTGATGCACATAAGGAAAAGAGGACCATGAAAGGCTTCTTTGGCACATCAGACCAGAGAAAACATTTTGATTATCTAAGCACATGTTCATGTTATTAACATAAATAATTCTTGCCCTGTTAAGTCTCATAGTTGGAGGTTGTCTAA
Organism: Laticauda colubrina; assembly: GCA_015471245.1. Taxonomy (NCBI): domain Eukaryota; kingdom Metazoa; phylum Chordata; class Lepidosauria; order Squamata; family Elapidae; genus Laticauda; species Laticauda colubrina. Next base: position 7,268,631 of record BLBF01000021.1, on the reverse strand, counting down.
GAACAGAAAGTGGCACTCACTGTGAGCTGGTTTGCTGAAGAATAAATTTGTTGATGGAGAGAGATAGTGAAGGAGAGAGAGTACAGGTAGACCTCACATTACAACCGTTCATTTAGTGACCATTCAAAGTTATAATGACCCTGAAAAAAGTGACTTATGACCATTTTTCACACTTATGACCTTTGTAACATCCCCATGATAATGTGATCAAAATTCAGGTGCTTGGCAACTGGTTCATGCTTACCACCATTGCTGTGTCCCAAGGACATGTTGCAACCAAAGTCAGTGGGAAGCCAGAGTCACTTAACAACCATGTTACTAGCTTATCAACTGTCATGATTCACTTAACAACTATAGCAAGAAAGGATGTAAAATAGGGAAAACTCACTTAACAAATGTCTGATTTAACAACATAAATTTAGGCACAATTGTGGTCATAAGTCAAGGACTGCTGGTGTTACAATCCCTTGAGTTACATATTTTGTTGAAATTCATTTTCCTGAAATTGAATTTGCCCAGTGGTCTTTCAACAAGATTTTGAACTTGTCCACAGAAAGATGCATGAGTCCTGTTGAATCTGTTGACCCCATCAATTTAATAAGACATTATTTATCAATATCCTTGTTGAAGTATGGATTTGAAGAGTAATGGGAGCAGTTGAATGCTGCCATCTGATATTTTTGAGTCTCTGAGGTCCAAATAAAAGCCAGTATACAATAATGTGATCCTGTTTACAATCATCTTGTAAACACTTAGCGCTCTGCTGTTATAACAGAAATGAGAGGCAAAGTGCTGACTCTTACCAATGGATTCTTAAGACATCTATATTTAATACTTCAGAGGGGACGTGGTGGCTCAATGGCTAAGACACTGAGCTTGTTGATCAGAAAGGTTGGCAGTTCGGCAGTTCGAATCCCTAGCACCCTGCAATGGAGTGAGCTCCCATTACTTGTCCCAGCTTCTGCCAACCTAGCAATTCGAAAGCATGTAAAAATGCAAGTAAAAAATAGGGACCACTTTGATGGGAAGATAACAGTGTTCCGTGCACCTTTGGCATTTTGTCATGCCGGCCACATGACCACGGAGTCGTCTTCGGACAGCGCTGGCTGTTCAGCTTTGTAACAGAGATGAGCACCACCAGAAACGACAAGCATGTATGTGCGAGGGGAACCTTTACCTTTACTTATTTAATACTTCACGAAGTCACGCATGCTATGACACACACGTATCATGAAATCAGAACCTAATTAATATACAAATGTATCCAGAATGAAGGTCTTCAAAAAGCAATTGCTGATGCTGAACAGCGTGGGGAGTTGGCCCTGAAAGATGCCCGCATGAAATTGGGCGACCTGCAACTGGCTCTGCAAAATTCGAAGGATGAGCTGGCACGTCTCCTGCGTGATTATCAGGAGCTGTTGAATACCAAGCTGTCTCTGGATATTGAAATTGCTACATACCGCACACTGCTAGAAGGCGAAGAATGCAGGTGGGTGCCCTCTTGCAATGTGTTGTGTTTCTGAGTGAAATAAATCTATTTGCATGTTGCTTGTGTGTCAATTTTACCCAATCTTAAACATAGGAACATACCAACAGATACCTGTCATCATGGCTGTTCTACTTTTTCTATAACTACTTTTTCTGTGTGTATGAAATACAGCCTGTGCATCCATCACCTTCCCCATTAAAATTTGTTTGTTTGTCTGTCTGTCATTGTTTTTCCACATGTAACAAAGGTCTTATCCTAGGTTTGAAGCCTTTATGTTTTTCTATTGATTCTCTTTTCAGAGCTCTGCAGGCTTTTTCCACTGATTTTTTTCATAGGAAATTCCTGGAATTTCCAATCAGAGACAAATAAGGACCTTTTGTGGATGCCAAATTAGAGAAAATTGCATTTTGTTCATCCTTCTTAAAAGGCTGTCTTTCTTCAACCAACCTGTCCCTGGGTCTGATCCTTAGTTTATTCAGTTTTGAGCAGTTTCTTCTTCTTCTTTGTCTTTCTCTCTCTTTCAGTTTCCTTTTGCCAAGCACAATTCAATGCACAGAATAAAGTTCCAAAGGGATCCAAGGAGAGGACATTATATAGAGGACATTTCTTCCAAATTCAGCAATAGCAAAAAAATTTCATGGGAGATGACAAGAGTCCCATCAATGAAAAGTGATATCAAATGTTTTGTAGCTAAAATGAATTTTCTCTTTCTGCCCCTAAATATGTTGCCTCCCTAAACATTATGTCTAGCTTTATCCCCAAATCTAGAGTATATGTTATGGTATATTTAGCCAGTAAATAAAAGTGATTCTCAAGCTGTCAGTAGGAAGTTTAGAATGTGGCAGGTGTGTGTGTGTGTATGTGTGTGTTTGTATGTGCATGCAAATATTTACTTCTTTTATGGCACATTTCCAACAATGTTGAAATGTCTGAAGGTTCAGTGTCATATTTAGGAACCACTACATGCTGTTAAATATCATCAGTATAGCGGAAGACATTTCCACACATCTATAATTTGCATTAACATTAACATTAACCAGGGATGCTTCTAGCATGGGGTAGGCTTTTAAGAATGTAAATAAATAATATATGTTTGTGTAATTACAAGTACAAAACTAAAATTATGTTTCCTATACAATCTGGAATTAATTACAGTCATTATGTCTATTATAATATTGCTTAGTCATTATTCATAGTAAGATTTGGTTGCTGACTTGGAGAGAGACACATAAAATTATCCTACACCCCTGATATTTTAATTAGTGGTGAAAATTCAGAAGAGAAAATACAGCACAGATATAGAAGCAATCTTTTCTCAAGTATGTTCCTCAAGAAATATCAAACAAAGTAAGGTCTGCATTCCACATAAAATATGTGCTGGGGATTAAATCTGTTTCTCTCTCTACAATATCTCTCCATTCTAAGATTTCACTACTTTGCAGTCCAAATGTGTGTACATTAAAGTAACTTCCCTTATGATTGAAATATTTTCTTCTAAGTTAGCTGCCTTGGTTCATAACATAACTTAGTTTCCTACCATCTGATGTCCTTCAGATGGGTGGTACATATTTTAATTTCCTAGTGCTAATATGGATTGGTCTAAATCAGATTGGGAAAAGCTGCCCTAAACTGCCAGATCAAGAGTTGTGTTGTCTTTAATCCAGTGATTATGGAGGATGAGATGACAGCTACTCTGTTCTTCTTTAGAAGATCATCTATGGCTTTACCAATCTCTTTCCCAGCCCACTCTAATCAATGAGCTTTTATTGAAAGGGGAAGTAGAAGATAGCTAGAAATGATGGAGGGTGTCTATATAATTTGTAGAGTTTGCAAGATATGCCCAAGATAACTGGATAAGGCTCGAAGCCCATTCTGTTTAAAACCAAGAAAAGATCTCTCATCCTTTCAAAAGAATGATAGCAGCTGCATCACCACAATACAAAAAAGATGTTAGAGGAGTGCAGAGAAGAGAAAGAAAGATGATTAAGGGTCTGGAGGATAAATCATATGATAAATGGTTGTAGGAACTGGGTATGTCTAATGACTCTAGTCTAACGAAGAGGACTGGGGTGTCATGATAGCAGTTTTTCAATATTTGAAAGATTGTCACAAAGAAGATGGCGACAACCTATTTTCCAAAGCACCTGAGGGCAATATAAGAATGGAATTGATGGAAACTTATCAAAGAGAAATTGAACCTAGAACTAAGGAGAACTTTCCTGACAGTGAGAAAAATCAGTGGAATTACTTGCTTTCGGAAGTTGTGGGTGCTTAAACCCTGAAAGTTTTTAAGAAGAGACAGCCATTTGTCTGGAATGGTTTTGGATCTTGTGCTCAAGAAGGGAGGGGTCCAAATCACTTCTAACTTAATCCATATGCATTCCCTGTTGGGACCATGAGGCAGGACAATGGGAAAAAGATAGAATTTAAAGTCCTTGACTTTTCTGAAAGGACATTAGCTCCTATTAACCTTATGAGGAAAACTGTTTTTAAATATGAACAGCTCCTAGTTTTCTTTTTGTCCTCCACTACTTAACTCATGCTTTGAAGCATGAGATGAACTAATAGCAGAAGGACTTGCTAGCAGGCAACTGGGCAAAGTGACCTCTTGTGGTCACTTCATTTGTGGACATGCTTTGGGAGCTTAAATGGCTTTGTGCTCCCACCAATGTCAGAGCAGAAAGGCTGTGTTGTTCATTTTCCTCATCCCTCTGAGATAGTGTGGATCCATGGCATTCTGGGAATTTCAATGGTGGGCTGGATTATGGTACTTGGTGTCAGTTGCAGCAGTACCTTAAATTTTGTTGAACAAGAAAATCTAGTGTAGGCATTAATTATAAGACCACTCCTAGAATTCTGTCAGCTACTGAAGGAGGGGTGGCCAAACTGCACTGTACTTTTCCATATCCCTAAGATATAGCTGCAGTTAGTTCTGGAAACCATAAATCAACTCTGGTGCCCACGAGAATGGAGATCAGGCCTCATTGTGTTCAACCACATAGTTGCCCGTCATAGATGAAATAATGGAGCACGACGACCAGATAGAAGAAGGAGCAAGGAGTACTTTTAGATATTAAAGATAATGGTGTACCTTCACTAATAGTCCAGGATCTAAAATTGCTGAGTTATGAATCAGGGGAAAAAATAGTAAGAAATGCATCTGTTTGAAGAACATCTATTGTTTCTGGCTGGTGTGTGTTGGTACAGTTTGTTTATGAGCCTTCCTCCAGGCCACTGTCTGATTTAGTACATTGGAAAAACCTTATGCTGTAGTAACCCTTGAACTGAATGTATTTTATTCTTGGGGTAAAATAATTGCCAGTAGTTATACAGATGTAAAAAAGGAATACCCAGAGGCACACCAACAATTTTAGCAACATTTGTTCATGTACTTTACTCTGGGTAACTTTTGACCCTGAAGAACAGCAAATGCTATGCTGGTCTCCTGTTGTCATCTGGATAAGCCTGAAAGGCAATAAGAGTTAGGATGGTCTTCCCTTACAATGTTTTTGTACAAAGCAGATGAGCACTCTGGCCTCAGGAGGGTGCTCTTAAGGCAGTTCCATCAAGGCAGCTGTTCCTGAGAGCAAGATGCTCACTGAGTACAGAATATAAATTTTGCATCCCATGAGAAGATGGTAGAGATGTTGCACCACCTGTGTGGCAACACAGTCGCAAAATGCTTTCTTGTGAGTTGAGCCACAGAACGGGCACGGCCATTTTGTGGCCGGTTGCTTCCTCAGGGCTGAAATGTAAGTTCTGCCAGCAAGAGAGGGGCAGACTCCTCTTCCCCCCTTTTCCAGTTAAGTCTGCAGTAGACAGGGAGCTATAGGAATTTGTCCTGCTCAGACTTGGAGGGCAGGATCCCCTGAGGGAGGGGTGAACCACTGTAAGCCAGCTAAAAAGACTACTGTGCAACCTGTTTTCAGTCTCCTCCCAAATCCTAATCCCTTCGTGTGACCCCCTCCAAGATCAGGGGTGTGCTTCAGATGGTGTTATGTGTTATGCACCTGCCTTGCCTCTTGCAAAATCCCTTAAAAGGGGATGTAGATTGTTTCATCCTCACAAGTTTCCCTAGGAATTTCCCCCCCCCCCATTTTAATTTGTTTAATAAAATTGTTGCCTTTTCTATCAGGAAGGAAAGGCAGAGAAACTATAAACATCCTTTGGCTGACAGGGATAGGAGCCAATTATACCAAAGAGCCCCAGCCCATCAAGGCCATTTTCTTTTTCTTTTTTTCCATTCAGTCTGAAACCAGTGCCTTTTTTTATGGCAACTTCTCAGAAATAGATTCTTAACTTAAAGGATTTCTCTCTAGTTGCAGAGCACTCAGTCCTGGGTGTCCTTTTGAACTCACCTATCTGTAGTGACATATGCAAAATATCTATTTTATGATTTTCATAAGAAAAGTATTACTCTACAGCTTTGTTCATGGTGGCACTAATCCATAGTGTGATTAGTTTGAACTGTTGTGATGTGGATTCTTCTTTTCAGTAGTCCAGTTAAGCTTTAAATGGCTTAGTTATGAATAAAAACCCTGTCTGTTGAATAATTAAAAAATGAGAGGGGTCAATCAAATCAAATCTTTATTATAGACAAAGACTGACAAAAATGGAAAGGTGTGGTTGAATAATAGCTAAAAAGCTAACAGGAGCCAGTCCATGAAGTAAATACGTCAATTTCAGGGAGTCTCCAGAAGTAGCAAGCTATTTAAGGCAGTTTTGGTATACAGTCCAAAAGCAAGAAAGAATAAATGCAGCAGACATAGTCCTTCAGTGAGCTTAACTTCCATAGAAATTTACCAAATACATCATAACCCACTCCCAAAATTCCTATCTAGACAATGCAAGGAAAGAAGTGTGTGTGTGTGTGTGTTGGGAGGGCAGGAGGGAGACAAAGCATGTTTTCCTTTATTTTGTCACCCATCTGATGGAGAATTTACAGTGACAGGTTGTTCCTAATTTTCACTTGATACTTTCCCCAAGATCTTTATTTGCAAGGACAGGGCCTTATAGGCTATGAGTTACACATGATAAAGGTAAATTGACTTATATATACACTGTTTCTTCTTTCTTGACTATAGGATATCTGGAGAACTCACTGCCCCTGTCAGCATGTGTAAGTATTTCATTTATGCTAATTAGCCATGAAGGCTCATGATAATATATTTGTTTGCACATACTTTATTGTTTAATACTAATACTGAATATAATTTAGAAATCTCAAAAAATTCTCTCTATCACTGACAAGAGCATCAAATAAGAAATACTCTATCCTCTGTGTGGTGTGGGGAGGGGGTGCCTATCATATTTTATAGATGAAAATAATAATTTAGATTAAAAGTGAGACATGAGGCTTTAAGAAAAGGTAAGTAAAATGGATTAAGTTGTGATCCATTCAAAATGAAACAAAAACTATATATTTGCTAAATAGAAGAAGGAATTAGAAGGTGTTAGCCTTATAAGGTAGATCTGCAATGGCATATGGGAAAGGGAGAAGAGCAACTAAAATGAAGGGCCTGAAGATTAAACATATGAAGAAAGGTTGCAGGAACTGGTATGGCTAGTCTAGAGGAAAGAAGGACTAAGGGTGATATGATAGTAGTATTCCAGTATTTGAGGGACTGCCACAAAGAAGAGGGGGTCCATTTATTTTCCCAAGCACCAGAAGGCAAGACAAAAAACAATGGATGAAACCAATCAAGGACAGAAGCAATCTGGAATTAAAGAGAAACTTCCTAACAGTGAGGACAATTAAGCTTGCCTTCAGAAATTGTTGGTGCTTCATCACTGGAAGTTTCTAAGAAGAGACTGGACACCCACCTGTCTGAAATGATATAGGGTCTCCTGTTTTCATAAGCCACTTTCCTTGCTTGGGCTAAAATCTTGTTTATCTGATCATTGTCTTGGTAGTAGATCTTCCATTTCTTCTCCAAGGCCATCCTCTATGAGCACTGCAAGAGATATCCCTTGATATTTAGTTTTGAACAGAGCCCCACACTAGATGAGAAATTCGAGTGAGCTATTTGGCAGCAATGCTACTCATGTTGCCTTCAATAGGTGGCAGCATCTGAAACCTTAAAAAGCTTAAGCAGGATCGTACCTCGTTAGAATTTGGATGGGAGTTTGTTTGATAATTTCAGGGTGGGGTACTATAGTGGAGAAATTAGCATCTCGGAATATGAGAATGATTCAGATATGCCCTTGTTGTCCCCAAGACTTGTGTATGATGGTCATCTATTCCTTTCTATGGGCTACAAATCAATAGTTGGAACAAAGTCCAGTAATGCCCCTATGTTTTTCTTGCAGCGGTGATCAGCAGCTCATCTACCATGAGCGGAGGCAGTCGTGGAGGATTTGGCCTTGGGGTTGGGGGAGGAGGAGGAGGCAGTGGTGCCGGAGGCAGCCTGGGCCTGACAGTGGGAGGAGTTGGTGCTGGCGGCTTTGGTATAAGCACTGGAGGGAGCAGTTACAGCACTGGAAGCTTTGGTGGGGGAATAGGGGTTGGAGGTGGAGGAGGCTCTTCCAGCATGAAATATGTCTCAACCACAACCTCATCGTCCAGCCGAAAAATGGTCAGATAAAAAATAAATAACACATTGACAATTGATTCTGAAAAAAAAAGCTCCTAAACGCCAGCATCAGCACAAGTCCCCAAGCTAGTCATCCTTCTTCTTTTTTTCCCCCTGAGAAGTTTAATATGAACAGGCATTGTTCTTTGTCTCCTGAATGAACACCTCTGAGCAGGTGTTGGACATTCATGAGAAATGGCTCATATCACCCCTTTGCCAGGCAGTGTTGATGTTACAAGTCTCTTTCCCAGCCAACGTGACTTGTGACTGTCAAGGCGTCTGATTTTTCCTCTGTTATTGCAATTCTGCCTTCAGTAAAGAGGTACCACATTTCCTACAGGTTGAATGAATTAAAAACACCCCTCCCACGTTGGACAGAATTGATAATTTCCTCCCCTACTTTCTTTCAAAAGGATGACAATGCCCTTTTGTGATAGGAATTCAGACAAATTAACAGAGTTGGAAAGGACCTTGTAGGTCATCTAGTCCAACACCCCTCCTCCACCACCTCATGAATTGGCAAGCAAGTTTTAAATCAGCAAATCTGGAATCTGGTGAAGGCTGATTTTAGTCAAAAGTAAACATGCCAAAAAGCCAAGCCCTCGCCTTCTGACTAAGGAACCCCCTTCCCTGCCTCAAATACTATTCTTTTGGTGCAAAACTTTAGGAATAAAATCTGACCACATAAAACATTTTTTTAAAAACACCCTGATGATTTCAGTGGGAGATTAAGTACTAGGTTCACTCTCCATATTTGAAATCAACAGGATGGGGAAAATGCTCACCTTTTGTTTCGGCTATTTTTAAGCACTCAAAAAAACCCCACTGAATTGTTTCCAGCATTGACATTTATTTCGTGGTCATAATTTCACATCCATTTTCATATTTCTGCAATTTCTTATGCTGCTTTTTTTGTCCAGTGCTTTGTACCAGTAGATGAATGTGATTTAATGATATTCTCTTAAATCCCATTGAAAGCAGGAGGAAAGTGTAACCCAAACTGGTTTGTATCATCAGGACCTGTATTTTTCTCACTGTTCTGGATAACTTCTAGCTCTGTTTGGCGCATGTTGCTCAGCATTTAAAAATGTGATACCCTTCTGCTGAGATGGCATTTGAGAATGGAAAGGGCAATTTAATTGATGAGCTAATTGAAACAATATATAGAAGTTGCCAACAGAAAACAAAGAACTCCTGTGTTTTAATCTTCCAACACCCCGAGGAATATACACAGTCAAAACAACACATTGTTTAATAGGGAATTAGAAGACAAGTGCTTAGGTCAGCCATCTTTTTAAACGATGCCTTTTGTTGTTCTGTGCCTAGAAGAAGCACAGCATTTGACTTCATCAACCGTAGAAAAATAATTTTAGTATTCTTTTGGTTACCTTCCCCTTCTCCCTGCTGCAAGATGATTTTTTTAAAAAAACTGTAAAATAAATTTCCCAATTGATGAAGAATATTTTAAAAATGCATAATAGTTTGTATGGCTTATTTTGTAAGTGTCCCCAAATGCTTGTTGTAAATAAACTAGCAACTGTTTGGCTTCTTTTGCTCAGTCTATTGTTCTCCATAACTTCATGCTTGAAATTGCAAATAAACTACATTGTGATAATTTGTTTCTTGCTGGTGTCTTCTTTCTTTTTTACCCATGGGCGTTCATTACAACTAAAATGCTTTTTTCCCCTCAATGAAGAACTCAAACATGGAGGACCTTTTGTTGAAGAGAGAAATAATAGACTAGGAATATTTGGTTTACAACATTTTTTCCCCCTTACAAAATGGTTTCAACTGATCGACTCATTTGTGGCTCATCTCGTTTATCTCTGGTGTCTCACTGATGGGCAATATTACAAGTATAAGAGACATGTACCATTGTCAACAAGAATGAGGTACTGATTTCATACCAGAAAGTGCTTTCACTCAAATGACAGATCTGGCCTGAATAAAACCCATGTCACACTGCACCAACGGATGCAAAGAGGATGTAAAACGGACAAAAAAGCTTGCCATCTGTTGGTTAACGCGATGTACTCACTGCCTCCGTTTTGCTTCCTCTCTATCCGTCCAGCATCCGTTTATTGACGTTTCATCCGCTCAGAAAGTTTTGAGCTGCCCAAAACTTTTGAGTGGAAAATGTATCCAATGCATCCGTTCTGCATCCTCTAGGCATACGGGGGACATCCGTTCTGCATCCATTACGCATCTGCTATATCCGCTAGGCATCCGCTGTGCATCCGCACAACTCAAATCCGTTCCAGCGGTACGGACACAGGGAGGAAGCGGAACGGACGCACAGCATTAGTAGCACGGATGGAGAAAGGATGAAAGCGGATGCAGCTCATCCTCTCTGCATCCGCTCTGCATCCTCTACGCATCCGCTCTGCATCCTCGACACATCCTCTACGCATCCTCTACGCATCCTCTATACATCCGCTCTGCATCCTCTATACATCCGCTCTGCGTCCTCCCCACGTCCATTCCTTTCCATGTTGTCCGCTCTGCTTATGCAAATTTTTGCCCCTTTTGAGAGCGGATAACAACGGATGGAACATTTTGCTCGTCCGTTGTGTCCTTTTTGCATCTGTTAGGCAGTGTGACATGGCCTTAAAGCAACAGCCCAACTGCAAAAATAATTTTTTTAAAAAAGTTTGACATTGTGATTTTCTCTCCCCCCCCCCTCCGGACATGGCATTCTCATAATTCAGGCTAAAATAGTAAACTTTTCTGATTTCAGAGATTAGGAACAAATCTGGCTCTTTTACCAAATGGCCCAAGAGGATCTAATCTGGGCTCAGAGGGATTTTCCAAATTTCCTTCCAGACTTGTAGGTGGGGACAAATGAATTTTCAGAATTTCTCCAGCGGAAATAAGAAATTGTCCCAGACTTTCTCAAGTGAGGGTAACACAACACTCCAAGAAATATATGAGGATTTAATGGATCAAGAGAGCCAGACCCCGGCATGATGACGGTGCAGTGAAAGGCTGGATATCAACATAGACCACCTTCCTCACTTTGTGATATAAGCAGAAGAGCACATAGGGAAGTTTTCTATTTTTTTCCCCTTAGGAAGACTTTCAAAAGCAAATTATCTCATCACATTGAATGAGAGCTGGTAGGACAACCAGGAAAATAACTCCTGGCACTGAACTCCTGGCACTGATGTTACAGTAGCATGAGAAACAGCTTCTTGCCAAATGCTGATACAGCATGTTTTTCATCTCCCAAATTGCTGGGGAACGGTTATTTCTAACCCCAATTGCTGGGGAACGGTTATTTCTAACCCCAATTGGGGTTGGGGTTGAGGGAAGAGGGGAATCCTAGGGAGAAATATCCAAAGGAGTAGGGGTCTGATGGGAGGGAACATGGAGGGAAGGAAAAGAGCTGAGTTCCTATGCTCCCTTGCTAAAGGCCCTGTCACACTGCCCAACGGATGAAAAACGTTATTAAAAAGGACACAACGGATGAGAAAAATGTTCCACCTGTTGTTATCCGCTCTCAAAAGGGGCAAAAATTTGCATAACCAGAGCGGACAACACGGAAAGCAATGGACGCGGGGAGGACGCAGAGCGGATGGAAAGCGGATGTAGAATGGAAGCCTAGCGGATGGAAGCGGATGGGAGTGGATGGCACATCCGCAAGGCTTCCAGGGGGCCGCAGCAAAGCGGACGTGGAACGGATACATCGGATGCACAGCGGATGCACAGCGGATGAAGTGTATGCACAGCGGAAGCCGAGAGGATGCACAGCGGAAGCCTAACGGATGCCGAGCGTTAATTGCACATGCGGGGAGGATGCATTGCGTAAGCCCCGCGGATATAAAGGGAAGCAGCTCGGAAGCAGGTCACCATTCGGAGGAAAAACCTGCTGCCGGATGGATTGAGAGCCTTACCTGCCCTGCCTGCATGCCTGCCTGCAAGCCATGCTGCCAGCCTTGCTGCCTGCCTGCCTGCCAGCCTTGCTGCCACCTCCCTGCCAGCCTTGCTGCCAGCCTCCCTGCCAGCCTTGCTGTCTGCCTGCCTGCCAGCCTTGCTGTCTGCCTGCCTGGCAGCCTTGCTGTCTACCTGCCTGCCAGCCTTGCTGCCAGCCTGCCTTCCAGCCCCACTGCAAGCCAGTCTGCCTGCCAGCCTTGGTGCCAGCCTTCCTGCCAGCCTTGGTGCCTGCCTGTCTGCCAGCCTTCCTGCCAGCCTTCGTGCCTGCCTTCCTGCCAGCCTTGGTTCCTGCCTGCCTGCAAGCCTTGGTGCCTACCTGCCTGGAAGCCTTGGTTCCTGCCTTCCTGCCAGCCTTCCTGCCAGCCTTGGTTCCTGCCTTCCTGCCAGCCTTCCTGCCAGCCTTCCTGCAAACCTTGGTGCCTGCCTGCCAGCCAGCCTTTCTGTCTGCCTGCCTGCAAGCCTTGGTGCTTGCCTGCCTGCCAGCCTTGGTTCCTGCCTGCCTGCCAGTCTTCCTGCCAGCTTTGGTTCCTGCCAGCCTCCCTGCCAGCCCGCAACCCCACAACCATGGGGAAGAACAGAAAGCCTCAGCCATCTGCTGCCAGCCCTGGCAAGAGGGACAGGGCTACCATCCTGCCCCCTGGCCCTCACTCTGCTTCTGCTGGGGCTTCTGTAGCATGGGCTCGCTCTTCTGGAGCTGGAGCTTCTGCTGCTTCTGCTTCTGGAGGAGCTGATGATGCTGCTTCTGGCAGTGGTGCTTCTGCTGGTGCTAACTCTGCTGATGCTGCACCCCAATGGCGCTTCAGACAAGCACTCCAGCACCAGCCACCTCCACAGCACCTGGACCCTTCACCCCTGAGACTGAGCGACCAAGAGGAGTGCCAGAGACTGGCTGGCTGGCTACCTGTGGACTTTATTTGGACACTTGACTTGGGTCATTTTTCTATTATAGCTTGTTGTTAATAAAGTCTATCTTTGATTCACACACTTGCCTCATTTCTTTTTTTAAATATAGTCTTGGTGGAAACTTTTAGAAATGGTTTAAGCCTTTGCATGTTTGTGGAATGGGTAAGGATAGCAGTGGGGTGGGCAGGGATACCTTTGGGATGGATAATAGCTGTGGGATAGATAAACCTCCAGTGCAAGCATAGTGGGACTGTATGGTCCATCCTCCCAGGTGCCACACCTATGGCCCTTCATTATCAATAACAATTTAATCATTGATCCACACATGTCAACATAAACACAACTCTTTATTAAATGCCCTGTTCATTGTAGGGCCACCCGACATACATGGCCCAATCTCATCCATGTGATGAGACAGGCTGAAGGAAGCATCCATTAAGCATCTATCATCCTGTCTTGCCACTCCACCGCTCCAGCTGGGGAGTTGCACCAGTGTTTCAGGAGGTTGCGCTGCTTCTTCCCTTCACGTGAGGCTCTGTTGGGGCCTTGCACATCCTGAGTGTCTATCAGGTTTCGCCCTTGCCTCCATTCCCCAGGCTACATGTCCCCATTGCCTTGCTGGAGGTCCACGAGCCTGTTCTGCAAGACTGGATAGCGGGTGCGCATGAGATTGTGCAGGATGCAGAAAGCTTCCATGATCCTCCTCACGGTCTCTGGGCAATGCTGCATGGTGGTGAGAAGTACCTGGAACCTGTTGGCCAGGATGCCAAAGGCGTTCTCCACCACCCGCCTTGCCCTGGACAGCCTGTAGTTGAAGATTCTCTCTTCACGGATGAGGCATCTGGAGGTGTAGGGCTTCATGAGGTAGGTTCTGAGGGAGAAGGCATCATCACCCACGATGAAGTAGGGCACATCTTGTGTGTCATTGGGCAGTGGGTCTGGATTTGTAAGCCCACTATGAGGTTGCGTTCCAGCCCCTCCTTGAGGTCACTGGCATTGTTTACCTGGGCATCTGAACATGAGCTGCTGCCTGAAGCATTGATGTACATGAACTTGTAGTCAGCATCAGCCATGGTGAAGAGGATGATGCTGAAGAAGCCCTTGTAGTTGAAATAAGTGGACCCCGACTTGGCTGGTGCTTTGCAGGCCACGTGATTGCCATCTATGGCTCCAACGATGTAGTGGAAGTTCCACCTCTGATACCACTGCTCTGCAACTTTCTTCCAGCCTTCTTCAGTGGTGGGGCACTGGAGGAGCTCCTCCATGTATTTTTTGATGATGGCCTGCACCACTTCTCTGACCACAATGCTGATGGTGTTGTGTGGCACCCTCCAGCCATACTGCATGCTCCTGTAGGTGGTCCCTGAAGCCAGGTGGCACAGAGTCAGTGCCACCTTGAGCCCAGGTTCCAGGCTGGGCTGGAAGTTGGTGTTTGTCTTGGTCAACCTGGGTCTCAGACGCTCCACAACTTCGTCAAACATGGCTGGAGGCATCCTCATGAAGTTTTGGAATGCACGAGTATCTTCGTTCCTGAGCTCCACCATCAGCTTGTTGTACAGTCCGTACTCTGCTCTTCTCCCGATCCATCTTCGGACCCAGACGCTTCTGGGCCGCCTCTTTTTCTTCCCGTAGTAATTTTCACAGAGCCTGTAGATGGCTTCGCACTGTTGCGGAACGATGGTGGCTGCCAAAAGGACTTTGTTACGATCCATGGTGGACATGACTGGATGCTGCGGAAGAGGAAGAGGCAGATGAAGGCTGCAGAGGTCTGCACACCAGGGCTGCTGGTCTGAAAGTGAGATCCAGGTGAGTTGCTCCCCCTTTTTATAGGCAGTATAGGTTTTCCCCTATGTGTCCTTTTGCATCCTCTAGGCATCCTCTAGACATCCTTAATATCCGAGATAGGTCCCCTCTGCGGACGTTTTTTCCATTTTAAATGCTTTCTTTGCGAGCTGTATCCACTTTCATCCATTCTGCATCCGTTCTGCATCCGTTCCACGTCCGTTCCGCTTCCTCCCTGCGTCCGTTTACCACTGGAGCGGATCGAGTTGCGCGGATGCAGAGCGGATGCCTAGCGGATGCAGAACGGACGCATTGGATACATTTTCCGCGCAAAAGTTTTGAGCAGCTCAAAACCCTCTGAGCAGATGAAACGTCAATAGACGGATGCTGGACGGATAAAGAGGAAGCAAAACGTATGCAGTGAGTACAAAACGGAAGCATCGCGTTAACCAATGGATGGCAAGTGTTTCTCTCCATTTTACATCCTCTTTCCATCCGTTGGTGCAGTGTGACAGGGGCTTAAGTTACAATCCACTGTAGCATTCAGACTCAAACCAGTTCCAACCTAAGGGATCTGCCCCTTCAACCTCATTGAGAAATACAAAAGCATGACACAGAAAGAACATGGAGGAAATACCTGCAGAGTTTAAATGACGTCTAGGAAAGACTTCACTGAAGAGATGTTTCCCTAATGAATACTACTCTTATGTTTTGGGAAGTGACAATGCTGGTGGTCTTACACAGAAGACTCCTGGGAATTGCATATTTTTCAGAAGGATTATGGTTTTGTTCTTGCAGGTGTATTAAAAGGAGTTTTAAAACAAGGGATTTACAGGATCAATTGTTGATATCAAGTTGAAGATGAAGGTGTGATTGTGGTTCAGGAGACCTCCAAGTAAGCCTGTGTTCTTTAAAGTTTTTTTTTTAAACTGTAGCCATTGAAAATCAAGTAAGATGAGAAGCTGGAGGTTAAAGCCCATGTCCCACTGCACCAATGGATGCAAAGAGGATGTAAAATGGACAAAAAAGCTTGCCATCCGTTGGAAAATGCGATGCATCCGTTGTGTACTCACTGCGTACGTGTTTCATATGCTCTATCCGTCAAACATCCATCTACTGCTATTTCATCCGCTCAAAAAGTTTTGAGCTGCACAAAACTTTTTGAGCGGATGAACTTTCCACCGTGTACGATGTACATCCGTGACACATACGGGCAACAAACGTTCTACGTCCATTGTCATCCATTACACGTCCACTGTATCCTCTCGGCATCCTCTGGCCATCCCCTCAACTTACATCCGCTGCAGCAAAAAACAGAAAGAGGGAGGAAGCGAAAGGTACACGGAATGTCCACACAGCATTAGTAGCAAGGAAATAGGATGTAAGCGGATGTATCTCGTATATAAAGCATTAAAACGGAAAAAAAGTTTGTATATGGGACGTATCTCAGATATTTAGGATGTCTGGAGTATGCCTAGAGTATGTGGAAGGACACCTAGCGGAAAACCGATATTTCCTATAAAAAGGGGGAGGAAATCACCTGGATGTCAATATCAGTCCAGCAGCCGTGGTGTACAGACCTCTTCACCCTTGGTCTTGCTCTTCCACATCATCCATTGATGTCCACCATGGATCATCACACACTCCTTATGGTAGCTGCCATCATTCAACACCAGAACCAAGCCCTCTTCAGGCTCTTTCACCTTTTCTATGGGAAGAAAAGGAGACGGCCAAGAAGTGTCTGGGTCCAACGATGGATCGGGAGAAGAGTGGAGTTTGGACTGTATGATAAGCTGTTGGTGGAGCTGAGGAATGAAGACACTCGTGCATTCCAGCAATTCATGAGGATGCCACCAGCCATGTTTGACGAACTTGTTGAGCGTCTTGAGACCCAGGTTGACCAAGCTGAGCACCAACTTCCATCCCAGCCTGCACCCTGGACTGAAGGTGGCACTGACTCTGCACCACCTGGCCTCTGGAACCACATACAGAAACATGCAGTATGCCTGGAGGGTGCCACACAACATCAGACAGCATCAGCAAAGTGGTCAGAGAAGTGGTGCAGGCCATCATCGAAGAATACGTGGAGGAGCTCCTCCAGTGCCCCACCACTGAAGAAGGCTAGAGGAAAGTTGCAGAAGAGTGGTATCAGAGGTGGAACTTTCCCCACACCGTTAGAGCCATAGATGGGAAGTACGTGGCCTGCAAAGCTCCAGCCAACTCAGGGTCCTCTTATCACAACTACAAGGGCTTCTTCAGTATCATCCTCTTTGCCATGGTTGATGCTGACCACAAGTTCATGTACATCGATGCTTCAGGCAACAGGTCAGCTTCAGATAGCCAGGTATACAACGCCAGTGACCTCAAGGATGGGCTGGAATGCAACCTCATCATGGGTTTTCCAGATCCAAACCCCCTACCCAATGACACACAAGATGTGCCCTACTTCATCATGGGTGATGACGCCTTCTCCCTCAGAACCTACCTCATGAAGCCCTACAGTTCCAGATACCTCACCTGTGAAGAGAGGATCTTCAACTACAGGCTGTCCAGGGCAAGATGGGTGGTGGAGAACGCCTTTGGCATCCTGGCCAACAGGTTCCAGGTACTTCTCACCACCATGCAGCATCGCCCAGGGACTGTGAGGAGCATCGTGGAAGCTTGCTGCATCCTGCACAATCTCATGCGCACCTGCTACCCAGTCTTGCAGAACAGGCTTGTGGATTGTCAACAAGGCAATGGGGACATGGAGCCTGGTGAATGGAGGCAAGGACGAAACCTGATAGACACTGTGGATATACAAGGCCCCAACAGAGCTTCACGTGAAGGGAAGAAGCAGCGCAACCTCCTGAAACACTGGTGCAACTCCCCAGCTGGAGCAGTGGAGTGGCAAGACAGGATGGTAGATGCTTAATGGATGCTTCCTTGAGCCTGTCTCATAACACTGATGAGATTGTGCCATGTATGTTGGGTGGCCCTACAATGATTAGGCCATTAATAAAGAGCTTTGTTTATTTATCTTTCTCCAATGCCCTGTGAGTTTGAACCCTAGTCCTAACCTGTTTCCATCACCCCACTAAAGTCATCTATTTCAAGCCCAGCTGCCGCCTATGAACTGAATTTAATAAGATTCCTATTATAGATTTATACTTGCTGGGTAAGGTCCAAATACCTACTTCTCTTTCTCTGTTACTCTCTTTCCTTTCTTAACCCTATCTCACTTATTTCTCCTCTCACCGCCTCTTCACCCTCCTACCTTCCCTTTTTTCTTCCTCATTTTGGAGCTGCCTTATTTTGAAATGTGTCCTCTGGCCAGTATGTGCACACATACTGCACATGTGCAAATGCACAAATATGTGCAATTCAAAAATATTGGAGGAGGAAGCATCTGTTTTGTTTAAAGCTGGCAATCGTGGTTTGAAAATGGGTACCACATTGAGTTTTAGTATATGTTTTAATATATTTTTGTCCAATTCTACTTACTTTTTTTGCCAAATGTCATCTTAAATTCAAGATTGTCTTCCTTTCAAATAAATATATGTGATACTCAATGCAGTGACTGAACAAGTAAAGCTAAAGATGATTTGCAAAACAATAGCTAAGAATTATAGGCTCTTGAGGAAGAACTGAGAGATGAGTCAGTTTATTTTTACTTAGAATCTTTTTTTTGAATGACCTACCAATTAATTCATCATGTGAATTACATTTCCAATGTACCTAAAATTTGCATTTAAATCCAATTCAAACTATGAATTAGTTCAATCAGTCTACTGATGATCCATGTTTGTTAATATTAGTTAATTAAATTTCCCAATAGTCAATTCACTTGCATGTATTCAGCTCTAAATTTATTTCCTCCTATATCTGCAGCAGCTTCAAATTAAGAAATACAAAATAATGCATGCTAATTTACATGCAGTTTCCCTAGTATACAGATCAATGTGGGCTTATGCATTGGAAAATTTGGATTGAAAAGTTTCATTGAAAATTTAATCAGTTTCTTTAAAAATGCAGAACCAATAACATTCTATTTAAATATGTCTCTCTTAAAATATATATTCTAATATCTACCTAGGAATATATATTTTGATACCTTTTGGAGACAAGGGGTTTTATAGAACAGTAGCAACTGTGAGACAGCTCCAGCTGTCCTAGTACACCACCCCACATAAATTTGAGCTTAAAAGTGTGCTTCAATGACAAAAACAAAAACAAAAAACAACCTAAAGCCCATGTCACACTGCACCAATGGATGGAAAGAGGATGTAAAATGGAGAGAAACACTTGCCATCCGTTGGTTAACGCAATGCATCCGTTCTGTACTCACTGCCTCCATTTTGCTTCCTCTCTATCCGTCCAGCATCCGTCGACTGAGGTTCCATCCGCTCAAAAAGTTTTGAGCTGCTCAAAACTTTTTGAGCAGAAAATGTATCCAACGCGTCCGTTCTGCATCCGCAACACATACGGGGAACATCCGTTCTGCATCCGTCGTCATCCATTACGCGTCCGCTGCATCTGCTAGGCATCCGCTGCGCATCCGCGCAACTCAAATCCGCTCCAGCGGAAAACGGACACAGGGAGGAAGCAAAACGGACGTGGAACGGACGTGCAGCGTTAGTAGCACGGATGGAGAAAGGATGAAAGCGGATGCAGCTTGCATACAAAGCATTTAAAACAGAAAAAACATTCACAGAGGGGACCTATCTCGGATATTAAGGATGTCTAGAGGATGCCTAGAGGATGCAAAAGGACACCTAGTGGAATACCTATATTGCCTATAAAAAGGGGGAGCAACTCACCTGGATCTCACTTTCAGTCCAGCAGCCCTGCTGTGCAGACCTCTGTAGCCTTCATCTGGCTCTTGCTCTTCCACAGCATCCATTGATGTCCACCATGGATCGTAACACAGTCCTTTTGGTAGCCACCATAGTTCTGTAACAGTGTGAAGCCATCTACAGGCTCTTTCAACTGTTCTACGGGAAGAAAAGGAGGCGGCCAAGAAGCGTCTGGGTCCGAAGATGGATCAGGAGAAGAGCAGAGTACGGACTGTACAATAAGCTGATGGTGGAGCTGAGGAACGAAGACCCTTGTGCATTCCAGAACTTCATGAGGATGCCTCTAGCCATGTTTGACGAAGTTGTGGAGCGGCTGAGACCCAGGTTGACCAAGCAGAGCACCAACCTCTGGCCCAGCCTGGACCCTGGGCTCAAGGTGGCACTGACTCTGTGCCACCTGGCCTCAGGGACCATGTACAGGAGCATGCAGTATGGCTGGAGGGTGCCACACAACACCATCAGCATTGTGGTCAGAGAAGTGGTGCAGGCCATCATCAAAGAAGACCTGGAGGAGCTCCTCCAGTGCCCCTCCACTGAAGAAGGATGGAAGAAAGTTGCAGAGCAGTGGTATCAGAGGTGGAACTTCCACCACACTGTTGGAGCCATAGATGGCAAGCATGTGGCCTGCAAAGCACCAGCCAAGTCGGGGTCCACTTATTTCAACTACAAGGGCTTCTTCAGCATCATTCTCTTCGCCATGGTCGATGCTGACTACAAGTTCATGTACATCGATGCTTCAGGCAACGGGTCAGCTTCAGTTGCCCAGGTATACAACGCCAGTGACCTCAAAGAGGGGCTGGAACGCAACCTCATCATGGGCTTCCCAAATCCAGACCCCCTGCCCAACAACACACAAGGTGTGCCCTACTTCATCGTGGGTGATGACGCCTTCTCCCTCACAACCTACCTCATGAAGCCCTACACCTCCAGATGCCTCACTCATGAAGAGAGGATCTTCAACTACAGGCTGTCCAGGGCAAGGCGGGTGGTGGAGAACGCCTTTGGCATCCTGGCCAACAGGTTCCAGGTACTTCTCACCACCATGCAGCATTGCCCAGAGACCATGAGGAGGATCGTAGAAGCTTGCTGCATCCTGCACAATCTCATGCGCACCTGCTACCCAGTCTTGCAGAACAGGCTCGTGGACCTCCAGCAAGGCAATGGGGACATGGAGCCTGGGGAATGGAGGCAAGGGCAAAACCTGTTCGACACTGAGGGTGTGCAAGGCCCCAACAGAGCCTCACGTGAAGGGAAGAAGCAGCACAACCTCCTGAGACACTGGTGCAACTCCCCAGCTGGAGCAGTAGAGTGGCAAGACAGGATGATAGATGATTAATGGATGCTTCCTTCAGCCTGTCTCATCACACTGATGAGATTGGGCCATGTATGTCGGGTGGGCCTACAATGAACAGGGCATTTAATAAAGAGTTCTGTTTTTGTTCAAATGTGTGGATCAATGCTTACATTGCTACTGATAATAAAGGGCCATAGGTGTGGCACCTGGGAGGGTGGACCATAGAGTCCCACTATGCTTGCACTGGAGGTTTATCTATCCCACAGCTATTACACATTCCAAAGGTATCCCTGCCCATCCCACAGCTATTACCCATCCCACAGCTATTACCCATCCCACAGGTATCCCTGCCCCCCCCCCACTGCTATGTTACCCCATCCCACAAGCATGCAAAGGCTTAAACCATTTCTAAAAGTTTCCACCAAGACTTTATTTAATAAAATAAATGAAGCAAGTGTGTGAAGCAAAGATAATCTTTATTAATAACAAGCTGTAAAAGAAAAATGACCCAAGTCAAGTGTCCAAAGCAAAGATAAAGTCAACAGGTAGCCACCCAGTCTCTGGCACTCTTCTTGGTCATTCGGTGGCGTGCCCAGTCTCAGGGGTGAAGGGTCCAGGTGCTGTGGAGGTGGCTGCTGCTGGAGTACTAGTCTGAAGTGCCACTGGGGTGTCTGGCCCCGAGAGGGCAACAGGGGACGGTATGTTGAGGAAGCTCTCAGACAGCTGGCTCAGCCCCGTGATGTTGAGAGCCCCTTCCTCCATGACATGGGGTGTCAGCCCCAGTACCAAAGACAGATGTACTGAGGCCGGGGTTGGCTATGGGGTGGAGGAAGGAGCAGTGTAGTGGGGCTGTCTGGTCTGCAGCTGGGTGAGCACTGGCATCAGTGGCATCGGTGGCATCAGTGGCATCGGTGGCGTGGGTGACATCGGTGGCATTGGTGGCTTGGTTGTCATTGGTGGTATGGGTGATATCGGTGGCATCAGTGGCACCGGTGGCGTCCGATGTACATGTGCCTGGACTGGGAAGGGCTGCTGCCTGTGCTGCTGGACCTCCTGGTAGCCGTAGCCTTGGAAAGCCTTGGAAGGGGAGTGACATCACCTGGGGTGGAGGAGCAGACCTGGACTGGGTGGGAGCAGGTTCATCTCAGTCTGGAGGGTTGTGAAGCAGATAGGTGATCCTGTCCTTTACCACCTGGTACTGGGGTTCCGCCATGTCCATGAGGGTCTGGTTCACATAGGTGAGGAAGGGCTTGCGGTTGGAGGATGAGGAGTTGATGTGTAGCAGCTGAGAGAGGAGATCTACGCTGCTCCTGATGGTGTCTCTTATCTCCAGCAGGACAGTGTGGCTCTGCCCCTCCAGTCTGCCTCTCTGCCTTTCTGTGGAGGTGGAGCTGGGGGTGGATGCGGGTTGGGCTGTGGTGGAAGTGCCGTCTCCTTTCTCCCACTGCGTCAGGGGGTCCTCCATGTGCTCCGCCATGGGTAGTACAGCTGTCAGGGGGTTCTCCGTCGTGGCACGCTCCACAGATACCTGCCTGGAGACAGGAGCTGACTCTCTGCCGGAAGAGGACTGGCTCTCAGCAGGCTGCTTGAGAGAGAGGGTTGTGAGAGGGCCTGCTCCTCAGTGGTGGATCTCACCCTCCAAGAAGCTGCACTTGGCCATCACATAGGTCTCTCTGTCCCTCAGCTTGACCGCGGCCTGGCCAGATTTCTTGAGGTGCAGCTTCCCGTACCAGGTGCGCATGTGCTTCCACCAGCCGAGGAACACCTCTAAAGTGTAGCCCAGGCTCTCCGCCTTCTCTCTCCAAAGCAGCCTGCTTCCTTTTGGTGTCCCTATAGAGCCTGTGTCCCTTCCGCCATAGATACTCGTTCTCCCTCAGCCACTCCAGCACCTCATCCTCATGTTCCTCTTCTATGTTGTATTGCCTCCTCTCCCGTTCTTGCGTCTGTCTCTTCCTCCCTTTGGCAGGACCATATGGGCCCTCATCAGAGGGGCTTCCAGGTTGTAGGGGCTGCTCCTCCACACCACCACCATCAGCAGTAGCAGCACCAGCAGCACCAGCAGGACCAGGAGCACCAGCAGGACCAGGAGCACCAGCAGGACCAGCAGGACGAGGAGCAGTGCCAGCAGAGTAAGCACCAGCAGAAGCACCAGCACCAGGAGCAGCGGCAGCAGAGTAAGCACCAGCAGAAGCACCAGCACCAGAAGCAGCATCAGCAGAGTAAGCACCAGCAGAAGCACCACCGCCAGAAGCAGCATCAGCAGAGTAAGTACCTGCAGAAGCACCACCTCCATAAGCAGCATCAGCAGCTCCTCCAGAAGCAGCATCAGAAGAAGCCCCAGCCCCAGAAGAGCGAGCCCGGGCTGCAGAAACCCCAGCAGAAGCAGAGTGAGGGCCAGGGGGTGGAAGGGTGGACCTGTCCCTCTTGCCAGGGCTGGCAGCAGATTGCTGAGGCTTTCTCTTCTTCCCCATGGTTATGGGGTTGCTGGCTGGCTGGCAGGCAGGCTGGCAAGCAGGCTGGCAGGCAGGCTGGCAGGCAGGCTGGCAGGCAGGCTAGAGAGCTGTGTCTGGAAGCAGGTCTTTCCTCAGAATGGTGACCTGCTTGGGAGCTGCTTCCCTTTACATCTGCGGGGCTGACGCAATGCATCCTCCCTGCATGCGCAGTGAACGCTAGGCATCCGCTAGGCTTCCGCTTCATCCGCTAGGCTTCCGCTGTGTATCCGCTTCATCCGCTCAACGTCCACTCTGCATCCGCTCTTTCCGTTCCGTGTCCACTTTGCTGCGCTCCCCCGGAAGCCTTGATGATGTGCCATCCGCTCCCATCCGCTTCCATCTGCTAGGCTTCTGTGGAGTATCCGCTTTCCATCCGCCCTACGTCCTCCCCCCATCCGTTCCTTTCCATGTTGTCCGCTCTGGTTATGCAAATTTTTGCCCCTTTTGAGAATGGATAACAACGGATGGAACATTTTTCTCATCCGTTGTGTCCTTTTTACAAACGTTTTGCATCCGTCGGCCAGTGTGACAGGGCCTTAAAACAGTTCTAGGTTGCATCAATAGAGGGATAGCTTCAAGATCACGTGAAGTGATAGTACTGTTTTATATTGCCCTGGTGAGACCATACTTGGAATATTGCATCTAATTCTGGTCACCACTATCCAAAAAAAAAAAATTAAAAGAAATGCTGAGACCTAGAAAGAGTGCAGAGAAATCAATGAAGATGATTTGGATTCTGGAATAAAATCATGTGGTTTTATTTCACTTCAGGGAACTAGGTTTGTCTAGCTTAATGAAGAGAAGGGTTAAGGATGATGTGACAGCAGTCTTCCAGTACTTGTGGGGCTGTCACAGAGAGGAAAGGGACAACCTATTTTTAAAGCAACTGAGGGCAGAACAAGAAGCAATGGATGGAAGATCATTAAAGAGTGATCCAACCTAGAATGAAAGAGAAATTTTCTGATTGTGGGAATCAGTGGAATGGAAGTTGTGGGTGCTCCATCATTGGAGGTTTTCAAAGAGAGAGTGGACAGTCATTTGTCTGGGAAGGTATAGGTTCTCCTGCCTTGGGCAGCGGGTTGGGCAGTTTGTATCAGTTTCTATCATATCAGAACCAGCTGGTTAGCATTTTTCATCTAGCCCTAAGAGTATCTAGCCCTTCAGAACTGGATGGAGTATGGATACCGCAGAACACATTCTGTTTTATCACTGTGACCTACATACATACCAAATTTTCTGTGTGAAACTTCTGGGAGAAAATAGATTGTGGTATGAAGCCTTTTTCTGCAATGCATACACCCACTGAATGATTTGGACACAATTCCTTTGAAGCCTGATATATTAATTATAGGATTTTGTGACGCTCCTGGCCATTTATTAATTAATTGTTTTTAGCCTTGTTTGTACACCACCCAAAGTCATTTCTTTGTGAGATGGGCAGGTACAAAAATTTGATAAATAAATAATAAATCTACAGGGTATTCATCAATGATATTCAAGTACTCCCAAGTTCTGCCTTGTCGTGCCAAACCACTGGAATTAAACACTTACTGATATAGGGAATTCAGGCTTTATTCCATTTGGCCCATGGTCAATTTGGAAGCTGCTGAAAGGAAGATATTCAGGTCATGGAACTTTAACAGGAAATCCAACTGAGTTGGTATTCAACCTAAGTTACCATTTCTATGTCCCAAGACCTTGTGATTGAGCTATAGTTTCATCAGCAAAGTATGAAGGGCCACAGGTCTCCTTTCTCTTGAATTAGTGTCCTGGGACAGATAATTTAATGTGAGTTATGGTTCAGCCAAGGGTTCATGTCCTCACTCATAAATCTGTGCCATGTAGGTTTTGTAGCTATCTGTAAATTGAAAAATGTCTGTAGATAAATGTCATGTTAAATATTTAAATAAATGCATATTTGAAAAAAAAAATCTAAGCATATTTTTCTTTTCTTTTTTAAAAAAAGCATTTTGGAATATTTTGGAACCCTCAAATACTATGCTGACTCATTCAGAAGATGCAAGTATGAACTCTGCATATCCTAAGAAATACAGGACTAGATTGTGTCTAAATGATATCACAATACAGAGAAATCTAATTTCTCAAGTAGAGAAACAACATGCAACTATTAAGAATGACGAAGTCCTACTTTCAAAAGAATCTATAATCTTTCTCACATAGCATTTTTTGAGGATGGTGGTGGTGGTGGAAATCTTACTGAGGGACTGTTATGAAGACAAAAAAAAAGCACCAAGATACAGTTTGACTCAGTTACCGGGACCAGGGGTGGGATTCAAATTTTTTAACAACTGGTTCTGTGAGCATGGCTTAGTTGGTGGGCGTGGCTTGGTGGTCTTATGACTGGCTGGGTGTGGCCAACTCAACATCACTCACACTGAGGTACGCATCTCCTCTCCTGGACTCTCATGACTGTGGGGATGCTACAACAGTCGTAAGTGTGAAAAATGGTCATAAGTCACTTTTTTCAGTACCATTGTAACTTTGAATGGTCATTCCACACAAGCAAAGTACCAGCAAAGGAGGGGAAAAAAAACTCCAGAGAAGTTCCTGAGACAGGAAGTCTAGTCCTGCCAAGAATGTAATAAGGGTTAACGGAGAGGCAGTTTCTGAAGGCAACCCCGGAATGTTTCCTTCCTGCCTTCCTTACAGGAAAATTTTTTGTTTCAATTTCTTCTAACAACCGGTTCTCCGAACTGCTCAGAATGTTAACAACCGGTTCTGAAGAATAGGTGTGAACCTATAGAATCCCACCCCTGACTAAAAGCCATGCACAGCCAGGAACCACATTCCAGAGAGAGAGATGATGATGGGCTCCACATGAGCCTGAAAGCTTTGGTCCCGGTCAGGAGTGGGATTCTACGGGTTTGCACCTATTCGCTAGAACCAATTGTTAACATTCTGAGCAGTTCGGAGAACCGGTTGTTAGAAGAAATTACTGATCTAATCCTGTAAGGAAGGCAGGAAGGAAACATTCTGGGGTTGATTACAGAAACTGCCTCTCCATTAACCCTTATTACATTCTTGGCAGGACGAGACTTTCTGTCTCAGGAACCTCTCTGGAGTTTTTTTTCCCCTCCTTTGCTGGTACTTTGCTTGTGTGGAGTGACCATTCAAGGTTACAATGGCACTGAAAAAAGTGACTTATGACCATTTTTCACACTTACAACTGTTGCAGCATTCCCACAGTCATGAGAGGCCAGGCGAGGAGGTGTGTGCCTCAATGTGAGTGATGTTGAGTTGGCCACATCCAGCCAGTCACATGAGCACTAAGCCACACCCACCATTTAAGCCACACCCACAGAACTGGTTATTAAAAAATTTGAATCCCACCCGTTTTTAGTTGTTAATTAGGATGTTGAAAAAAAAAGGTGTTGAAAGAAAAGCACCATTTTATATTTGTTTCTTGCTTGTTTGTTTATATATCAAATTTAGAGGCTGCCTATCTCACTCAGAATGATTAATCTACTGATTACCTCACATATCCATAAGCTCCCATGTCCTAGTCTTAAGTACAGCAAAAAGTCTGTGGTCTGTCTGTAGCCCACCTCTCTGCCATGATACTGTTCAAGTTAGAAAGAGACTTACTCCAGAGAGCAATTAGAGATGGGCTCAGAATAGAAACTAGAGTTAGGGCAAGGAGAAACTCTACTTGAAAGTAAATGGAAATAAAAGGAGGGAACAAAATAGAATGGAGATGGGATGAAGGAAAGAAATTACTGAATAGGGAAATGTTGAGATTCATGGACGAAGTGATTCTTCAAGGCTTTGACTAAGGTTTATAAAACTATTGAACGGATTGATTGATACTGTGCTGTTGAGTAATTTTTTTGATTCCTAGTGATCAGACAGATATATTTTCTCCATGATAAGCTGTCTCTAGCCTGGGATCATTCATGTCTTCCAACAATGCTCCAATCACCACTGTTACTGAGTCCCTCCATCTTGCTGCTATTGATTGTCCTCTTTTTCTCTTTCCTTCCATCTTTAGATGCTATCTTAGTCTAACCACCAGCTCAATGCAGAAATCTGGAGGAAGGCACCCCCAACAGTTAGTTGTTTCATCTCCACTTGAAAAATTTCCATTTGTGAACAGGAGCAACTGCATATAACAGGAGTTGCCAACCTTTTCAACCTCAGGGACCATCAAACTCATAATTTTAGATCTCAGGGACCACTAACCAGTTCTGTGGGCATGGCCTAATTTGTGGGTGTGGCTTGGTGGTCATGTGACTGGCTGGGCATGGCTTGTATGTAAATATTATGAATATTTATATAAATATTGAGGGTTTTTTTGTAAAAAAAGAGCAACTTTTACCCAAAATCAGATTCATTTAGAGATTTATCTATCTGCCATTAGCTAGCTCAGTCTGTCATGTAACATTTGCTTGCAAGCAAACTCATAAAATTAACTAACAACACACCATGCATTTAAATATTGAATATATATTTTAAAAAAGAGCAACTTTTACCCAGAATCAGGCAAAGCAGGCAGATTGAGTTGCTCACAAAATCATTCAGTGATCTATCCATCTGCCATCGGCTATCTCAGTTGCTCAAATTTGGAGTCTGGAGGTTTGGCTGTACTTAAAAGCAGAACCGAAGATCTAAAGACTAGCTAGAAAGCAAGAAATCCAACCATTTCCTGCTTCCTAGTTAATCTAAATCTTCCGGCACAGCAGAACAGATGATGGTCGGAAAAAGGAAAAACAGCAATTTTAGCAGGCAAGTTTGCCGGGTAAGGAGTAAGTGGGCGGGGAGTGTTCCTGCAGGCCATGTGGGCGGCGCAGCCTTGTGTTTCTGTGCAGCCTGGATTAATTGCTTTGGGGGGTGCTCTAGGGATGAGATTTCTCTGCGGCCCACCAAAATTTTCTCAAGGCCCACCAGTGGGCTGTGGTCCATCAGTTGGCAACCGCTGGCTTATAACATGATTGCCAATGCAGACTGTATGTTCTGTGTTACATGATCTTACTCTTTACAATCCTCTCCCAAATATCCTGTAATTCAGGATCTTTCTCCATCTGATACAGTGGGTAGTAATCCATGAAGATTAACAGGATGATAAATATGTCCATGAAGACTAATAGAACGATAAATATATTAGTCTTTGAACTAGTCCTTTTGTTACCCCTTGTCATGCCCCTGTTGGAATCTGATTCTGAGGGGGAGGCCAAGCAGCTGACAGGGAGTGGGAGTGTGGCTCTCTTGGCTGTGGAAGAAACTGGGGAAGGGCACAGTTTGACTGGGCAGAGCAGGGGAGAGGTAGAGCAAGGCAGAGGGAATTCAGAGGAAGGCCCAGGCCCACCCCCTCTTCAACGTAGGACATGGAGGGAGGAACAGAGAAGGGAGCAACGTGAGTTGTATGGCTTACAGGGGAGGAAGGGGCCCTGATTCCCTTCATCAGCTGCAGCTGGGAACAAAGTGTTTAAAAAGGAAAGCTATGTACAGCAACTTGTTGGAAGCAACAAGTGGGGGTTATCTGTTATTGTCAAGGGTTATGTGGGTTCCTGGCATCTTCCCAACTGTGTGTGTTTGACTGGCCTTTCAAATCTGGAATTCCTTCTCCTACCCTGTCAAGTTAACTACTGCAGTGTAGTTTGTGTGGATTTTTATTTACAGGTTGTATGTACTTTGTTTTCGGATTGAATTTCCTCCATATAAAGACTGTTCTTGGGAAAGTTTTTTCTCCAGACGAAGGTAACCTGGGCATTGGGGGCAAAGTTGAAGGTATTAAAGGGACTCTTCTTACTTATGTGACTGTGTTGCCTTTGTGCCGTGCCCTGGGTCATCACACCCATCAATTTCATTGAGGGCCACATCAGGGTTGTGTTTGACCTCAGAGGGCTGGTGTGGGCATGTCCAGGTTGGGCATGTCCAGCATGATGTCAGTTGTGTTCGGGGTGCAAGTGGTGGCCTGAGCACTCTGCCAGTGAAAACAGGCTCCCGAGCTCTGTTTTCAGCTGCAACAGCCTCTTACCACCCTCTGCCAGTGAAAACAGAGCTCGGAAGGACCACACATGGCTCTTGCAAGCTCTGTTCTTGGCTGGGACGGCTTTTTGAAACCCTCTGCCAACAAAAACGGAACTCAGGAGGGTCACTCACAGCCCTCGCAAGCTTCATTTTTGCTGGCAGAGGCACTGCAGGCTGGTCCTTCACTGTTTCCAGGGCAGCTCCATGGATCCGCCCCCCAGGCCTTGTGTTTGACACTCATGTCTTAGAATATATCTGCAGAGTTCTGAGCCAGTTTGTCGACTGGAATTCCTAGCATATTTTGAAACAAACAGGCTGGTGATTCCAGCTTTCAGATATTAAAAAACTCAGTTTTGTTTTTTGTGTGAGAGACTGACATAATTGCCCTACCCAGGAAAGTTCTCCTCCATAATTTAATTTCCAGCATCAGCATGAGGGTATCACATCGCCCTCCCATTAATCCTATTTTCATTTCCATGTTTTAAAAAATAGCACCCCCACCATTTTTGACAGACCAGAACATCTCCAGCAACAAAATATGGGGTTATTGTTTTGTTTCCTTCTAATTGCAATCTGCCTCTGTTCACAAGAATAGGATAGCATTTACTTTTGTTTTAAGGAATGCAACAAACCTGAAATGAATAGGAGTTACTTCTTTTTCTTTCCTCACATGATTAAATTCATAGAGGAATAAAGAAGACTTTCATTTTATGACTCCATCACCCTTTCATGATACAAACACAATGCAAACCAATAACCTAGTGGTTTCTTCTGGCTTATAATGTTGTATTATTATAATATTGTAGCCAACTGTAGCAAATAGATTGTGATACAATCCAAACAATAGCAATTTACCCAGTCTTGCTTATTAAAGGTGTTGTTTAAAAAGCCAGAATAGACAAATCGCACTTGTTTGGATTGGCGATTAAAGTAGTTTTCCACTAAAAATCCTATTTGCTGTTTGTTGATCAGCAGACTTTATAAGAACATAAACAATCTCTTTGTGTAATAGAAACTCGGGGCACAAGTATTGGTTATTGAAAGCTTCTCCTAATTGCTGGTTTCATATACAGTTTGTGTCTCTACCTATTCCAGCTCTATGATCAAGCCCATATTGTGAACTTCCATACAGTACATCAACAGGGAGCAGCACAAACAGAGTAACATTACACTGGAGGTTGCTTTAGCAGGTGCCAAATTATGTCAAGTGCTCTGGGATGCCAAGTAGTTAATAATTACCGGGGGGCAGTTGATAATTACTGTGTGTTGCACTGCTGGCATTCCAAAACTGTTAAGACTGATGGGTTTGACAAGGATGAGGCAGTATCTCCTTTGATCCAAGATACCAATTTATTTTTAAAATAATTTTTTAAAAGGTTTAAAAAAAAAAAAAGAAGCTTTGGTGTCTTAGCCTTGTTGCACCACTGCCACTCTGGAGATTGGATGCTTGCCGTGTAGAGTTCACTTCAACCCAAAACTCTCCTCTCTTTTGTTTTGTTCACCAGAGATAGAATATCTCTGAAGGCACTATAGACACCATCAGTTCTCAGTGGAAGAGTATCAGAAGCCCTGGACAAGGGTGACTTATTGGGTGTACTGAAAACCCCTATGGCCTTACAAGATGCTAGGCAGGACTGCAGCACATAGAACTCAAGCCAAGTGGCTGACACTGGCAATTGTTTCTCACTGTCTCAAGCAAAGAAGTCCGTACTAAGGGGAGATACTAGAATGGAGTCTTGGAGGTTGTCTATACTGCACACTAAGATATAAGCTATTCCTTTCCAAAAAGCAGAGCCCCCTTGGGAGAAGCCCCCCCCCCCCCCCGATAATGTTAACTCACTCACATTTTCTTCCAAGTGAGAATAATACATTTTATATCAGGGATGGGCAACCTGTAACTCTCAAGTTTTGTGCAATTTTCTGGGACTTTCTCAATAACAACTCCTGCTAATTTTTTTTATGGTTCAGTTTCTGCAAAGTCTAGTAGGAACTACAGACCTTTCCAGGTGCAAAATCTGGGGGTTGCATAAAGCACACAATCATTGAAATGTTGATAAGTAATTTTAGGGATTTCCCTTTATCTATATATTGTATTAGATGGCAGTCAAAGGCTCTTCTTCTATTTTTCTGATTTTACTGTGCTTGTTATTCCTGCTATGCCACTGAAATTATGAACACTGTTAAGAGCAGGCAACAAAAACATAATAATGGAATAACAGAGTTGGAAGGGACCTTGGAGGTCTTCTAGTCCAATCCCCTGCTCAGACAGGAAACTATACACTCAGACAAATGGTTGTCCAATCTCTTCTTAAAAACCTCCAGTAAGGGATACCCACAATTTCTGAAGGCAAGCTATTCCACTAATTAATTGTTCTAACTGTCAGGAAATTTCTCCTTAGTTCTAAGTTGCTTCTCTCCTTGATTAGTTTCCATCCATTGCTTCTTGTCCTGCCTTCAGGTGCTTTGGAAAATAGCTTGACTCCCTCTTCTTTATGGCAGCCCCTCAAATATTGGAACATCGCTACTATGTCAGCCCCTAGTGACAGAAAAGACCTATCTTTCCTCCATAACTTTCTCAGGTCCTTTAGATCACTGGGCAAATTTGTGCAGCTTGGGTTTGACACCCATATGACACCCATATGACACTCCAACCCATCATCCAGCATTGCAGGTGGCTCTTTGTCCATCCCTGTCCTAGATGAGCAAGCTACACCTTAACGGTTGTGCATTCCATGGCCAAATTGTGGGATGGACTTGTTTCTACATCCTTCTATGGTGAAACATTGTGACTTTTGTCCTGACCTTGGCACCACTCAGTGAAACACCGCCGTATCTATCTCAGAGTCAAACATGTACTGGCAAGGCCAGGAAGGAGTTTCAGGCTTGAAAGATTTGATGTTATCAAGGGAGCATGTCTTTTTGCTCAGTCATGTTCAGTCCTGTATCATTAAGCAGTAGCTGGCTATTAAGCTGGCCCAGGATGACAGAGAATGCTCCTGTTCACAGAGGAAAGGGAGGCCCAGGAGGCAGCTATCAGTTCCCACCCAGTCACCATAGGTTTGTCATTATGACAAATAGTTCCTTGGCTTTTGACCAAAATGTGTTGATCCAGATATAGCTTAATGAAAAGAGGTTCCCCCTCCCCAACCTTAAGGATTCTATTCTTTAAAATATACTACCTTGCCATAAATATGTACATGTCAATGATAACAGCAGTGGGTCCATTCTTGATATTACATCTTTCAATAGGCAATCCTCAGCTTGCAACCATTTTTTGGGTAACCCTAATGACAATGGTGTTACAAAAGTGATTTACAACCAGTCCTCGCACTTATGACCATTGCAATATCCCTATGGGCATGGGATCAAAATTTGAGTGCTTGGCAATGGGCATGAATTTACAGCATCCTGGGACCAGGCAATCACCATCTTTGACCTTCCCTGCTGGTTCCCAACAAGCGAAATCAGTGGGGAAAGCTGGATTCACTCAACAATTGCACAGTTCATTTAAAAGTTGGTGTGATTTGCTTAACAACTAGGGCAAAAAACAATTGTAAAACCAGGCACAGCTCACGGACCTTAGGAGTGGATAGTGTAGTCTCAACTGTGGTCGTAAGTCAAGGACTACCTAGGCTACTTTATAACTTGGGAATGTAAGCCAGCCCACCTCCCCTTTGTCTCCAGTTTGTTTCTCCTTTCTTTGCTTGGGTTTAATTCATGATAGGCAAGACAGTCAATGGATTTTTGAAGAAGGAAGATAGGAAGAATGCTGACTCTTTTTAACTTTAGAATTGGAGATGTCTGCAAATATTGTAGACAGTCAAGAAAAGAGACTGGATGAATCGCCAAACAAGAGTTCTTACTTGAGGCACCCACAACCAGGCTCAAATTCTCCTTCTTTTTTTTTATCTTGTGCAAAGGCCAAACTGTCTGGAAAAAGGCTCTAAGGCTGGGAAAAGGGGAAAGGAAGGTGGATAGACTCTGTTGCAGTGGTGATGAAAGCACCATGGGGAGACCTTAAGGATTAGGTTAAGAATAGATTATCATAGAGAAAATCTATCTATGTGGTTACTGGGTGTCAAAAATGACTTGATTACACATAATCAATCATCAATCAGTCAGTCAGTCAATCAATCAGACATTCAAATTAAGCCAGTAACAGTTTGAGAGATGTTTCAATGTTCAGAAAAGGGGTGGGATGCATTCCTCTTGAACTTTCATGAGGAAAGTTCTTCCTAATAAATGGTTTGGGATTTCTCTTCTCTGTTGGGAAGGGGCACAGGCTTGTAAAATCATGGAATAAATTCCATAATTTAATGAGAGTATTCAAATATGAGATTGTCCCACTTAACATTTGGAAGTGGAACAATCTAGACCAGAGGCAGAGTTTATATGGCAGGAGGATCCTATTGAGCTGCATACTGGGTCATGCAATTCAAAAAGTGGGTGGGATAAGGAGAAAGATATTAAAAGTGAGGCCAGAAGAAAAGCTAAATTTGATTTAATTGAAATGTAAATAACATTAACTCCATAATTATCCTTTTTTAACACTGATCATCTGCTATTAGGCTGTATCTCTAAAGGCCATGTCACACTGCCCAACGGATGCAAAAAGGACACAACGGATGAGCAAAATGTTCCATCCATTGTTATCCGCTCTCAAAAGGGGCAAAAATTTGCATAAGCAGAGCGGATAACACGGAAAGGAACGGACGTGGGGAGGATGCAGAGCGGATGTTTAGAGGATGCAGAGTGGATGCAGAGCAGATGCGTAGAGGATGCATAGAGGATGCAGAGTGGATGCGTAGAGGATGCAGAGCGGATGCAGAGAGGATGAGCTGCATCCGCTTTCATCCTTTCTCCATCCGTGCTACTAACGCTGTGTGTCTGTTCTGCTTCCTTCCTGCGTCCATTTACCGCTGGAACGGATTTGAGTTGTGCGGATGCACAGCGGATGCCTAGCGGATATAGCAGATGCGTAATGGATACAGAACGGATATCCCTCGTATGCCTAGAGGATGCAGAACGGATGCATTGGATACATTTTCAGCTCAAAAGTTTTGGGCAGCTCAAAACTTTCTGAGCGGATGAAACATCAATAAACGGATGCTGGACGGATAGAGAGGAAGCAAAATGGAGGCAGTGAGTACATCGCGTTAACCAACGGATGGCAAGCTTTTTTGTCCGTTTTACATCCTCTTTGCATCCGTTGGTGCAGTTTGACATGGTCTTAAAAGAATGCAAATGACTAGCTGTCTGCGAGGAATATAAATCCTTCTATTCCCCACCATCCAGTCAGAGCTGAAGAAGCTTCTTGGATGAGAAGCAAAATGTCTTCAAAGAAAAAACAGAAAGTCCAATTGCCTCTCGAAAAAAAGCACCTTTGAGATTGTATTTACTTCTTAGCTGGTGGGATTGCAGCAACTGTACACTGGCTTGCAAGATAGTTTCTACTGTGCTTCTGGCCTCCTGATCAAAATTAGTAGAAATTGACTGATGCTGGCCTCATTGTAGGGAATCGTGCACATGACATGGATGTGACTAAGGTTGGTTCCCTAAAGCTACATAAAAGATTCAGTTGGCCAAGCCCATCATAAGCAGTGATCAATATTTATAGGGCCATTTGATGATGACTTGAAATGTGAAAGAATGCAACTCAGAATTTAAGAAAAGAGGAAGGATGTCATAAACTTGAATGAAGGCGGTTGGCTCTTGTGAATGGGAGTTGATGAATACATGAAGGGAAGGGACGGTATAATTATAATTAAAAGGGCTGAAATACATGTAAAATTGATTGAATTGATGTCATCTACTATATTATAGATTCTTCTGAAAGTAGGGCTTCCTCATTTTTAACAGTTGCATGTTGCTTTTTACTATGGAGATTCTCATTCACCCAGGTCATGGTTGTCCCAAAGGTGCTTTTTTTCCAAAAGGCAACTGGACTTTCTGGTTTTTTTCTCTCTCTGAAAATATTTCATTTCTTATCCAAGAAGCTTTTTCAGTTCCAACTGACTGATTCTAACCTTCCATTGCTCACCAGTCAGCTAAAACTGAAGAAGCTTCTGGGACGACAAGCAAAGGAAAAACTCCAAGAAAGTCCAGTTGCCTTCTGGGAAAAGCATCTTTGGGATTTCCATTGAATGGTGATAATGGTAGAACCAAGAACAAGTTGGGATAAATGGTGCAACATTGTGAATGAAGACAATCTCTGGGGGAAATTATGATGTCAGGCAAAATGAATAGATGAATACAGAGACACAGAACAAAAAATACAGGACAAAGACCCCATTGGGTCATTGGGAATGACAAAAATGAATGAAAATTGTAACGGTCAGTAGGCAACTAAGATACATGGTGTAATTATACGTCTATTCATCTGTCCACACAACTACAATGATAATGAATAAAAATAGGTTTAATCTGGAATTTATTATGAGGGTTGAGAGAAATAATGAATGATACAAGAGCTAGAATGTGGGACAGACAAATTTTTGCTACTACCAGGACAGGATAGTACCTGTCTTGGGGGGAATGGCCATATAGGGAAAGGAAGGATGGGAAGAAACTAGAGTGAAAATAGGATAAATGGATTATGGTCTTATATAAGCAGTCCTTGACTTATGACCACAATTGAGCCCAAAATTATGTTGCTAAGTGAGACATTTGTTAAGTGAGTTTTGCCCCATTTTACAACTTTTCTTGCCACAGTTTTTTTTAATATTTTATTTTTTAAAAACAAAAATACAAATCTCTGTTCACATTAACAGTGTTTGTGTTGTCATTAATACATACATCTCCTTATATACATAAACATCAACTCTTACTTCTATCCTCCACCCTTTTGTACAACCTATCCCAAACTGCATAATAATCCAAATCATTTTTGCCTCTTAATTCCTTTGTGAATTTATCCAGTTCTGGACAATCCATTATTTTTTGTGTCAAGTCTTCTTCAGATGGTAACTATTCTTTCTTCCATCTCTGTGCGAAGACTATTCTTGCTGCACTTATGATATGTATAATGATGTATCAGATGCCCTTGGTCAATTTCCTCTTAATTATTCCTAATAAAAATATTTCTGGTTCGAGTTCTAATTTGTGTTCTTTAATTTCTGATAACCATCTTTGTACCCTCATCCAATATTTTTTAACCTCTGGACACTGCCACCACATATGGAAGAACACTCCTTCTTTATATTTACACTTCCATCATTCTGCTTTTGTGTTTAGATACATTTTGGCCAATCTTGCTGGGGCTAGGTGCCATCTACAAAACATTTTATATTGATTTTTCTTGCCACAGTTGTTAAGTGAATCAGTATAAGTTGTTAAGTTAGTAACATTGTTGCTAAGTGAATTTGGCATCCTAATTGACTTTGTTTGTCAGAAGGTTACAAAAAGTGGTGACATAACCTCAGGACACTGCAACCATCATAAATATGAGACAGTTGTCAAGCGGCTGAATTTTGATCACATGACCATCGGGATGCTGCAATGGTCATAAGTGTGAAAAATGGTCATAAATCCCTTTTTTCAGTGCCCTGTAACTTTGAACTAAAAGAACTGTTGTAAGTTAAGGATTGCCTGTATAACATTTACAGCTGGGATCTGAAATTCATATGAATTCCAGGGTCACATTACAAAAAAAAAGTGCTAATCAATGGGCCACATTCATACATTTGCAAAAATGCACAGATACCAAAAATTGATCCTAATCCATAAATAAAAGAATTATGAAAACCAACTAGTACTGTTTAAAATGAATCAAAATTCAACAATTAAATTAAAATTATTGTTTTTATTACAGCATTTTTGATGGTCTCATAAAAGCAAGAATGTCTTGCCTCCTGTAAAACCATGATATATTTTATTAGCTGTGGGTTCTTGAGGAAAACAAAAACTAAACTGATGCATGTTTGGTCTCTCCTGGTTGCATCAAAGGTGCTTTTTCAAAAGGCAACTGGACTGTTTTTCCCTTGAGGAAAATGAAGAAAACATTTTGCTTCTCATTCAAGAAGCTTCTAACTTACGAAGCTTCTTGGATGAGAAATGAAGCATTTTCTTCTTCCTCCTCGAGATAAAAACAGTCCAGTTGCCTTTTGAAAAAGCACCTTTCAGACAATTATGACCTGGATGATTGAGAATATCCACAGGCATTCTCCTGGTTGCAATTCTCAATGTATACCCTTTTTTTCTGAAAATATGACCTACCCTGAAAGTAAGTCCTAGCTTGATTTTATATGTGCACCCAATATAAGCCCTACCTCTCCCCCCAAATTTAGCCCTAATGAAGATCCCTCCCACTCCAGAGTGCACAGGTAAAAATTAAGCAAGGGTGGCGTGGTGGTGGTGGTGGTGGTGGAGCTGCCCTACTACTTAACTTTGGAGAGTTTTAGCCAGGCCTTGCACACCTGACACCTGCCTTCATGGCCCATTTCTTCTGCAGCCAGCAAGGCTGGCAAGGCTTTCCTGAAGGCCACTGCAGCTGATAACAAAGCTCCAGATCATCCAGAGCTCTGTTATCAGCTGCAGAGGCCTTCAGGAAAGCCTTGCTGGCTGCAGAAGAAGTTTCTGAAGGCCTCTGAGACAGTGAAAAGGAGGCCGGAGGTGACGTATGCAAGTGAAGTTAGTCAGTGGATGGCATCCCCCGAAAATAAGATCTAGTGCCTTTTTTGGTGGCAAAAATAAAAAAGTAAGACAGGGTCTTATTTTTGGGGAAATATGGCATTATTGTATATCTCAGCCATTGTCAGGTTCTTCATACACACCTTGGTTCCAGCACCAGCATGCTTGTGCAAAAGATGTGATCTTCCAACATAGATGTCCCCATCTATAAACATGAACAGAGAACAGGAAAAGCAACCAGTCAGTGAAGAAAAGATCAAGATAGAAAGATCAAGGCAAGGCCATCATGGAAAGCAGGGATCTCCAAAGGCAAACACAAATGAAAACTCAATATGTTTGATGCTCCACACCCAATGCAATCCAACAGTGCATTTAAGTGAAGCTTAAAAGAGGCAGAGAAACTGCAGAATGATGTGTATTGGAAAAATACATGGCTCTGGAAATGGGAGAAGAGAATTCAATAGCCCTTGAGCAGAGTAAATGGGATTAAAAATGCAAGTCATGCAATTGAGATGAGGGAAGACTTTAAGACCTTGGAAGGTTTCTTAGAAATTTCATCCATGAAATTTTAAATATCATGTGATATTTAAGTGTGGAATTGAAATAAAAGCTGGTATCCAACAAAAAAATGATGAAAAAAAATATTTATAAATGCTGCAAGAGTGCTGAAAAATAGAAAGATTGCAGATTCAGACTGAGAAAGTAGAGAAATGTTAAATTTGACATGATTGGCTGAGGAGTGGCTGTGCAACTTTTTTAAACATGTAAGTGAAATCTGCATCTGTGCTGATGATGGGAAGAAAATCATTATCTTTCTGAATGAAAGGAAAATAGCAAAGAGTAAAAGCAAATAAATCAATAAATCAATCAACGAGAGGATAAATTTCTTAAGGATGCTTGGGAAGTTTAAGGATGTTTGGTTGAATTATGATTGAAGTAATAAAGAGTAAAATTTGAGAAATAGCAATCTGGCCTTATGCTAGGATAGATTGGCAGCTGAGACTTCTGTTTTTCAGCAGTTAGTAACTAATACATGAGCATTCTTTGAGCAGTGTGGTGGCCTAGTGGTGAAGATGCTTGCCTCCCACTCAGAAGGTTGAAAGTTCAGTCCTTGGTAGTGGTATATATTTCTCTCCTAGGGCATAAAAAAAAAATCTACTTAGCTCCATCCAGTTGTGCTTTGACTCTACCTCAAATTAAGGGATTAAGGGTCATAAAAGGGAATTAAGAATGTAAGAAATAAAATTTACCCTCTTTATTGACATAGAGGAAGTGTGTGAAAGATTAACAGAGTTGGAAGGAACCTGGTAGGTCTTCTAGTCCAACCCTCTGCCCAACAAATATATATAAATGGAATGTTTACGGTGACATTAAAGTTTGGTTGCAGTCATGTGGATTTTTATATGCTGATAATACCATGTGGTTGGCTGAGAATATGATTCAGAATATGATTCAGCAAATATTCAATAGATTAGAATATATTTAGTGCAGACCTGAGAAATAATGCACAAGAAGCAAGATAATTGTGTTTCACATGGAAAATGGAGAGAATGTGATTGCAAATTATACATAGACAATAAAAAATCAAAACAAGTTGGGACTTCCGGTTGCAAAGCTTCGGCGATGGTAGGAATCTGTGATCATGCACGGTTCCTGCTGCACTCGCTGCCGAGGTGCCCCCGATCCAGTTGGATTTGGAGGCTATGGTTACCCCGTAGAGGTAACCGAAGACAGGAGAGATCCAGACAGGGGTCTGGGGGAATCGCAACCCCCCTCCTCAGCCATCTTAACTCCCTTTTCCCAAGGCGGTGGAGTGGCGGTCAGTAATGGCCACCACAAAGAAGCTTTCAGCTGGACAAGATTGTGCAGGAGGAAGTTTGAAGAAGTGAAAGTTTTTGGCTGAACCGGGACAATAAGTTGCATTTCTATCCTGGAGGTTCAACTTTTTAAATGATACACTGTTTCCTAACAAGATTGTTAAAAGTGGCGGGGAAAAGTGAAAGGGAAAGTTTTTTTTCTTCTCACTCTCCTTCCCTACAGAGATAGCAAATGGAAATCGGAAAAACCTGCTTTGGTACAGAAGGTAATTAAATCTGAAAATTAAAGCCAAGGGGATATTAAGATTTCTGAACATTGGAATTAAAAACCAAATTTTTTTTTGCTATAAGTGGGAAGGGAGAAGTAAAGAACTTATATTAAGATTTTGTTGGAGGAGACGGCTTGGAACTTTTAAGATCAGAGATAACGGCAATAAGACTTCTAAAAAATTACTTTGGAACTGTGTAATTAAATTCCACCCCAGGAAGAGAAAAGAAAAAAAAAAAGTACAAAAAGAAGAAAGTGCTAAATGAAACAGTTTGTGCTGATTTGGATTGCTTTGTGACTTTGTGATTCTTGGAAACTATTTTTTGAAAGACTAAAATCATTTGGGTTGTTTTTTAAAAAAAATATCTTACAATGGCATTATCTGTTGAAGAATTGAAAATAGAATATAAAAAGTTAAAAGAAGAGGAAAAAGAAGGCAAGGGCTCTACTGGAACCATTTTTCATTTCTTCGAAATTGCGATTTCTACCTACCAGGAATTACAACAAAAAATCAAACAAGTTGTTTATCTTTTTTGTACCTGTAATACATTAATGTTGTGAAAAGATGGTGAACTGTATGGAGACATTTCAAAATTGTATTAATGGTGGTAGGAAAGTATTAGTAGGCTGTATCCTTTTTTAAAAAATTAAAAAGGCATTGCATAAGAGTATGCCTTGCCCATTTTGTGATATGGATTAGAGAACTGAATACATTAGGAGAAATGTAAGAAAAGTTCAATGCATAGAAATGGGTTACCTAATAAGTTTACACAATAAAACATGGAGAGACAGAGTCAACAAAAATGGGCAAGAAAATGCTGTTTACATACTTGAGTCAGAAGAAACAATACAAGTATGTAAGTGTGTCATTTCTATCAAAATTCCATTGTGTACATGTCATCATTTTGTGGTTTGTTATGGATGTTGCTGAGAGGAAAAATAGATGCCACTGAGAGTTGACAAGATCTTCAAAATGATAAATGTGAAAAGGAGTAGGAGAAAATTGGCCTCCTGTGAAGTTTTTCTACTCATGCTTGGATTTTCTGCAGAATTCTATGTGGAATTTTCTGAAACACAGAACCCTTTCCTCTCTTCTGTTTTCCTAGTATCATTTGGGCTGTATAAATAACAATATCCGCCTCTTTAAATCTGGAAGTAGAGGAACAGCATGTCACCTCCACAAGAGGTGTCACTTTAGAGGGGAAGAGATGTATCTTCAAAACAGAAATTTGTGTGAGGTATTTTTTTCTAGGCCATTGGTGCAGAGACTTTGTGACTGAAAAAGAAGTGAGACCTTTGAGGTGCACGCAGGCAATTGGGTTTCACAGTACTTGATACTAGTCAAAAGCTCAGCTCCTGGTCAAATTGTTTTTCAAGTTTAAACATCCATCAATTAACATAAACATCCATAATTTGCCCACCCAGATAATGGCTACTCTGAAAATGTACAGGGCCTATAGGGAAAGGTGTGAAAAGCAAGTGTACACTTGTAATGTTTGCAGTTATGAAAGACTAGTGAAGACATTTGAATAGATCTGGTTCTGAAGAGGACATGTTACATTTTTTTTGTTTTCTCACTTTTAGCTACTCCCTGATTTGTCCATCCCAACTGGCTGAATAAAATTACAAGCAAAATGTCATCACTTGATCAGAGGAGAAAGTTGGGGGTTGGATGGAATTGCTTTGAATTATTAGTTTGTTTAGCATATTTATAGTATAAGGCTATCGGACTCTGGTCATCATAAAACATTGAAAACATCAGGAATTTTTTAACAACACAAATAATTATATGTATTCAGAAGAGAAGACCACGTGGAAAGTAGCATGAAAAATCTAATAAGAGGCTCTCTTTCCCCATTGCTCCATGCCTGGGGAAAAAGCCAGAATATAGATCATATTGTATACATTTTTTCAGCTTTTCTAATGATGCATTATGTTGGCTTTATTTGTTTCCATGCAAGCTTGGAAAATGATTCTTATAAAGATTTATGTTCCTTGCATGTTGTGCCCAGGCAGGCAAAGAACATTATTTAATACATAATATTTCAAGTACAAGATATTTTTGCCCTGAAGTTTCTTTGCAATTATGGGAACTTTTATTACTTGTTGTGGTTTAGTTGAGTACTTGGTGTTGCTTGAATAGAAGCTGGAAACATTTAGCTGAACATGGTTTTCCAAACCACCCCAAAGTCCTGAAATCACCCTTGAAAACAACTTGTTATTTAAAATAAACTTGTTTATAGTATTCCTTTAACCAAGATGCTCGCATTGTAGTGTTACACAAAATCTTCTTAGCTGGCCATAGCTCTAGATAAAATGTTGTACAAGTTCCAATAATGCTATAGCCCTAAGAAAGGCATGGTGTTACTCAAATGGCTCACTCTATCTTTCTGAGCCATTTACATGGATTCGTAGAAAATCACCCTTTCTCATCTTGATGCTCTTTAAGTGTTTAGCCTGAGACTCATCTCTGAACATTGCTTGTGATAGTGGCTGTTTGTGGAAATTGCAGGTGAACACATCCAAAGAAACTAATGTTGGAAAAAAACTGATGTGGAGGTGCAATACAGTTAATTCCTCTTTTATAGATTCCTCATGACACAATTTATGTGATTCATAATAACACGCACACACACACAAATATAAACACACACAAATGCTCTTACGGGGTTCCCCACTAAAATGAACTGAATAGAATTCTCTATGTTCTTAGAATTCTCTATGTGATCTTGCTGATTGGCTCAGAAGACCTACAAACTTTTTGCAGAGCATCACACACCCAGATCCATGCCTTGTTCTTTTTGTGCAACAGTATTTGTTGGCACAGAGGAAAGTATCCTCAGTTGTACCCCCTTGCATTAATCTTCAGTTGTGTACCACAGCTTAAAGCTCTTTGAAGAAAGCAAAAATGGTAATGGTGAACATGAAAGGGATGCAAATAAGCTGGTATTGCAAGGCAAGCAATTTGGACAAATTAAAGTCATTGGATAGGTGTGTTGCACTTGATGTTGGGCCGTTACAGTAGAACTCATTGCTTGAAGGCAAGCCAAGCCCTTGAATATTTGCCTTTCTCTTCTCATTCCCATGCAACCAAGCCCAAGACGTCAAATGCATATAAGGAGACATCTCCCATTTCCACATCACAGGGGGGGCTCTTGGTCTCCTCTAATCTCTACTCTTCTGTTTCTGCTTCACAACCTTGCCGTTCTCCCTCTCACAGACGCACCATGAATCGGCAATTCAGTTCCAGATCATTTTCAACGGGGGGAAGGAGGAACTACTCTGTCTCCAACAGTGGCTTCCGAGTGGGCAACAGCTCAACCTCTCTCATCGGAGGAGTGGGATCTTTTGGTGGTGGCTTTGGCAGCAGAAGTCTCTACAATGTTGGTGGAAGCAAGCGGATCTCTATGGGCCTAGCTTCCGGTGGTGGTGGAGGAGCTCACTATGGAAGAAGCTTGGGTGGTGGTCTGGGATTCAGCAGTTATAGCACAGGATATGGAGGTTATGGTGGCGGGGTTGCCCTTGGTGGTGGCATTGGCCTAGGTAGTCATGTTGGAGGCTTTGGTGGTGGTGGTGGAGGAGGATATGCACTTTCAGGCTCAATGCCTTGCCCACCACCTGGGCGAATCCACAACGTCATAGTGAATAAGAACTTACTGACTCCTCTGCATGTGGAGGTCGATCCTGAGATTCAGAGGGTCCGGGTGCAAGAGAGGGAACAGATTAAGACCCTCAACAACAAATTTGCCTCTTTCATTGACAAGGTAAGATGGAGGGCAGGGAGAACATTGCATTGCAAAAAGAAACACTAGGAAGATCATACAAGAGGTTCAAGGCTGTTCTGAAAATAAGAAACAAGGGAAATTTTCTTTTAGAACCTGGAGGTAGAGTGATGCTGCTCAGGATTTCTATAGCTTATGAAAACCTGACTTCATAAAGAAGACAAAATGACTGAAGCTACAATGATTAGAGTTTCTGCTGTTTTAATTGTAGGGCAACATTCCTCAATCAGGTTTCCTTCATGTATTTTGGCAGTAATTTCTCTTAATCCTTTTGTCTATGTTGGCTGGGAACGATAATATTTGTAATTGAACCTATCTGGAGAGCACTTTAATTATTTAAATTGTACATTTAAATTAAGTACTAGGAAGAAATTCTTAGGTTTCAGGGTATTTCCGTAATGAAATACCTTATCTATAAATATGAACATTTATATTTTCCTTGGAAATTATCAAATAAGGATGGTCAGACATTGTAATGATACTAGATGAAAAGATATCTTGTCATGGAATACATGGTCAATTAAGACTTCAACACCCAGAATTCCCTAGCTAACTCCCAGGATTCTGGGAGTTGAAGTCTACATATCTTAAAGTTGCTGAAGTTGAGATACACTGATCTGAAGATTAGTGTCTGGTATAGCATTCTGCTGCATAATTTAGTAAATTTGGGGGCAGAAAGTATGTGCAAATTCCTCCTAATTTCAATCCTTCTTATTTCTACCAAAGGAATTAGGAATTATTTCTGCCATCCAAACATCCACCCCCACAATACTGTTAAATTCATTGCTGGCTTACTTAGTGTATATGTCAGCATCTTTCAAATAAAATGTTATAGTGACATTGAT
Source organism: Laticauda colubrina (assembly GCA_015471245.1). Lineage (NCBI taxonomy): Eukaryota > Metazoa > Chordata > Lepidosauria > Squamata > Elapidae > Laticauda > Laticauda colubrina. Next base: position 7,224,003 of record BLBF01000021.1, on the reverse strand, counting down.
ATAAATCTATTCTAGTATATGTAGTAAATAAACCTATTTAATTCCCGAAAAGCTAATTGTCTCCAGAATGAATAGGTTAATCATCACTATTTCAAAGAGCTGGTTTCTCTTTGGAATATTTGTCTAAACATAGTTTTAAATGAAATCTTTTCTCATAAGAGGAAAGCTGCTGGGCAAACACAAGCCAAATTTTAGCAAAGCAAACCTACAACATTTTGATATAGAGGTTACTTTTTATATATAAAAGAAATATAAAAGTTTTTAAACAAGGACTGCTTTGCATGCACTTCAACTGGGGTGGAAATGAACAATTGTGACTTTTAAAAGGATTTTTAGAATGTGGGAGTTAAAATGCAGAACTGTTGAAATTGGTGGAATTTAGGGGTGAGAGAAGTTGGCATGCCGCATTCTATTGCAACAATTTTGGATTAATTTGATAGTAGTAATTTGAAAACTCATTTGGTTAATGTAAATGGTTCTAAGGAATTATGCAGTTAGTAGTATATTCCTAATGACATATTATACAACAATAGTATGTTCTTAATGACATATGCAGCTTTATTCTTAGGTGTTTCTCAACCACAGGTTTGTTTACGTGCATGTGAAAATCATGTTTCATGTTCGTCTTCATTACATGTTTTATGAAACATTTATTGCTAGTATTCATAAACTACTCCCCCAAGGTATTATTATTATGTCATAGAAATAAATAAAAACAAACTTGGTAAGGCATCATGCTAGATATTGGGAAGCCTTGAGTTTTAGTCCTGTCTTGGATATGAAAGTAGCTAAGTAACCTAGAGCCCATATCTCTTTCTTGGCCTTGGACAATGGCAACCTGAAAATTGTAGGGATTAGTATATTAGTATATACTATGACTCAAGAGTGTCTTGAAGATGCACACACACACATACTACACACACACACACACACGTGTGTGTGTGTGTGTGTGTGTGTGTGTGTGTGTGTGTTTTCTTACGTTTTTGCGAGTATTTATATGTATGGTATTTAGCTGTGTTCAGGTATTTTCCCATGTCATTATAGTTGTGCTTTTAAAGTTGCAGCAACATTTCGGCAGAATCTCATCTGCCATCATCAGACTTCTGTATTGTGTTCATCTGTGAGTCAGACTTTCACAGCCGTTTCTGTTTTAAATTTGGGGCTAGCCTACTGCTGTGCCAGAATGGTTTTTTCTTCATCCTGATTGGTTGGGAGTCTTGGTCTGTGTTTATTGATCTTAGAGTTTGCTGTTCATTTACTCGGAGCCAAGTGGCACTAAAAGCCTCCAATACAGGAAATACAATGTTGCCAGCCAATCAAGACAAAAAAAGCTACAAAACAGACAGAAGATATTAGAAACACCAATCAAGCAGAACACAGCAAACTCCAAGCCCAATAAACACAGACCAAGACTCCCAACCAATCAGGATGAAGAAAAAACCATTCTGGCACAGCATAGGCTAGCACCAAATTTAAAACAGAAACAGCTGTGAAAGTCTGACTCACAGATGAACTCAATACAGAAACCTGATGATGGCAGATGAGATTCTGCCGAAACGTTGCTACAACTTTAAAAGCACAACTATAATGACATGGGGAAATACCCAAACGAAGCTGAACAGCAGCAACGTTTCAGCAAAATCTCATCTGCCATCATCAGGCTTCTGTATTGTGTTCGTCTGGACGAACAGACAAACACAATACAGACTAATAAATTTAAAAATTAAATTGCTTTAATGGCCTACACTTTGCAAACTGGAATCAAGTGTCCTGCATGAAAGAGCTTTAAAAATATGCTATTCCTTCTCTTCCCCCTGCATGAGAACATTAACATGGAACAGGTCAGGAAGGGCTGTCTGTACAATTTAATTTTCTGAAAATGTAGTTTAGCCCTGTGAAAATCTAATTAATACTTTGAGCTTTTCCTCACTGGGTTTTCTATACAGCTCTCTTCTAAACACTTGTATCAATATACCTCTACAGGGGCATACCACAGTAATGTCTTCGCTTCATTAAATCTATACTTGACACGTGCCTGGTAAATTTTCCACCAAGCCTTCATTCATTGCTTTCCAAAATACTGGCAGATGTCTTTGTCCAGGTCATTGGTATATAGAATTATAGAGTTGGATGGGGTTATTCAGACCAAGTCCATTCATCTGCTCATTGCAGAAATAAAAAATTATTCTGAAGAATACGTCTGAAGGTTATGATTCTATAGGGAGCTTTGGAGGTAGGAAACACTGCTTGCCTGATGAATTTAACTCTTCCCTGTCTAATGATCTTTTTGCTTCACCTCATATAAGTTCAGTTTTGTTTCCCTTTTTGTTTTCTTTCCTTTCTCAATCCAGTTATCTCTTTCCCATTGCTAAATTACTCAATTGTCAAACTATTCTTATTGTTATAGGATATACCATTCCAGACAACTGGTTGTCCAATCTCTTCTTAAAAACTTCCAGTGTTGGAGCATTCACAATTTCTGGAGACAAGTTGTTCCACTGATTAATTGTTCTGTCAGGAAATTTCTCCTTAATTCTAGGTTGCTTCTCACCTTGATTATTTTCCATATATTGCTTATATTGCTTATATATTCCATATACTGAAGGCATATATTGCTGCCTTCAAGTGCTTTGGAGAATAGCTTGACTCCCTCTTCTTTATGGCAACCCCTCAAATATTGGAACACTTCTATCATGTCACCCTTAGTCCTTTTTTTCCCATCAAACTAGACATACCCGTTTCAGCAACCGTTCTTTACATGTTTTAGCCTCCAATCCCCTAATCATCTTTACTGCTCTTCTCTGCATTCTTTCCAGCATCTCAACATCTTTTTTACATTGTGGCGATCAAAGCTGGATGTGCAATCCTCTTCTTAGGATTTGTCTTATAGCTGCCTCATCATACATTTATGAGAAATAATAACAATGTTTTTTTTTAAATACTAAAACTTGTTCAAATTCCATTTGGGGGAAAATCTTTCATTTATACTCAACTCTTGTTTCAGCTTTTTGAGGTGCCTCCACTGTTGAGGAATGAGGTGAGGGAAACAATATTCTCCATTGGGTTTTTCACATTGAGGATAAAGTGAACGAAAATGCATACCAAGCACTGCCAGTCATATGTAGTTTTGTATTTCCAAGTAGTAGGATATCACTCTCATGGCTGAGTTCCCAATAAATAGTTCTGGAGAAAAAAGATGGATACAACTATTATTGAAAAATATTATCACTTGGAAAAACCTATTCTGGATATGTATATATCAAAATGTAATGGGGAACATTGTTCTTGAGAACTGGTCATCTACAATGATCTAAAATGGGGCTTCAGGGATTCCTGGGAAACTATCTTACTTTCCACAGGATGCCCTGTCCTTTCAGTTCAGGATAAACAAGAATTTGGGTGTGGCAGACTTATCTGCTTCACTTTCTCTTACTTATGTTTTTTTAAAAAAAGTTTAATGCATCCTGTTTCCATCTCAGTCCATCAAAATTCATGTATACTTGTGTATTCCAGTATATGCATATTTGCATTTAGTTTATGCAATATCAGTACCCATTTTTGTAAAGCAATGTTTGTTTATTTCACTTCTTCCTTTCCTATTCCTTCTCCCTCTTTCTCTTACCCTTGAATATCCAAATAGGAGAAATGCAAATACTGTATTTCAGATTTATTACTATGGAATAAAGGTAAAACTGACAGAATTTTATCACAATTTCTTCAGTACATTTAACATCTAATTTTCCTCACAGCTGAAAATCTAATGGGCTGTTTGGTTTTTCCAATAATTTATCTGTACTTGTGTGTTTTCAAGAGTGCTGTTTCGGACTCAGATTTCCTTATTAAGATACATATGGCCTTTCCTTCTGGCTAAATGAGAAATATAATCTTTTCCCATGCAAAAATACAAAAATTTACAGGCATCTGGCAACTGCATTACATTCTGGTGCCAAGTTTGAAAATCATTATCTTGTTAATTCTTACGACATCCCTCAAGGCTAAGTTCCTCATTATCTATTACTCTTGTTTCAGAGATGAAGGAGCTGCTCTGATGAGATAAGTAGTCAATTGCCCAAGGCCACCCAAGAAATGTGGCAGAATCATAATGAACATTTTGTTCTCATAGTTTAAAAACCTGAATTCTGGGGGGGGGGGGAGGTCATGGAGGAGGGGAGAGCCTATCAATTAGAGCATTGGATGACTATAAAGATATATCATTCTTTAATGAGCATTAATAAATACTCCCTTTCAAATTATAAGCCATTGTAATTTTATCCTAAGAGGTTTTAAATATGAATAAGAAAGATAAGAGCTCTTTTGATCTTTTTTCATCTCTATTTCTTTTCCAAATTTATTTCAAATGCATCTTCATTAAACATGGTTTTCCATGCTTATTTAGTACCAATCCAGTGCTAAACAACCATTGAGAAAACTGTTCTATACTTTGGCCACTGAGTGCATTTATTAAAGCAGCCATATCATTAGTGTGACTTTTAAAGCAGCCACATTTTTTTCCCCAGGCTTGGCTTAGGTAGAAGTTGGGGGGGGGGGTGTGATCATAGCTGATTTAATGAATTGGCGAAGGGTATAGGTTTGCTTCTGAAGTCCTTCTAAATAATTTTTGAAGCAATAGCAGCTTCAAAGCATAATATATAATGTACCTCAAAGACAACTTCTTTAGATTTACTTCAATAGTTTAATAGATTTGTAGCAAAATAATAAGCTTTTGGCTGTGAATTGTGGCAGATCATAGAATAAAACAAAATGATATAGAATAGAATAGAACAGAATAGAATAACAGAGTTGGAAGGGACCTTGGAGGTCTTCTTGTCCAACCCCCTGCTTAGGCAGGAAACCCAACACCACTTCAGACAAATGGTTATGTAATCTCTCCTTAAAAACTTCCAGGGTTGGAGCATCCACAACTTCTGGTAGCTACTTGTTCCACTGATTAATTGTTCTAACTGTCAGGAAATTTTTCCTTATTTCTAAGATTTCAGGCCATGTACAGCTACTTGTTTGCTTATATAGAAATTACAGTTTTTTGACTAGTGAACCAGTGAAGTAAAAATACAAATAAAAAATGAACATTGATAAATCTGTTTTAAAACCTTTAAAAATGAATGGAAAACAGCAAAGGCAATTCTAAAATACCCAGTGCCCCTAAAAATGTAGAGATCAAATAAGCTTTTCACTGCTAGAAAGACTTAATCTTGGTTTGTCAAATAGTTCATTCATCTACATCTCAACCTAAGAAGCTTCAGCCTAAATAGTTAATTGAGAGTGGGAGTGACCTTCTTAGGCCCCATTAATCAAATTAGCAATGGTAGGTATGGAATTATATTGACTGGGTTAAAAGTGAAGACAGGATGGCCTAATCCTGATTTGTATATTTCCAAAAAGGTGAATATTTTTGCTTCCCTATAAAATTTCATGTTCAAATCATTCCTAGTAATATCTTAATATCTTAGTCCAGTCATTCTCTTTGAGGCCTGTCTATTTCACAGCATTATTGCAGGGAAAAGGGGAAGAGAGAGAGGCCTATATAGACAGGGTAGGAACTGCAAAACAAACAGATTCCAGGCAATTCTTCCAAGAAAGATAAGGAGGTCCCTCTTCTCTCTTTCCCCCTTGTGGGGTTTTAGGTGCGATTCCTTGAGCAACAGAACAAAGTCCTGGAAACCAAATGGGATCTTCTGTACCAACAAGGCTCTCCAGCACTAAGAGACAATCTTGAACCTATTTATGAGGCTTACATTGAAACTCTTCGAAGGCAGCTTGACAGCCTCTGCAATGATAAAAACCACCTGGACATAGAATTGAAGAACACCCAAGAGCTTGTGGAAGATTTCAAGAACAAGTAAGTAAAAATGAAAAAAAAAGTAGTTGATGGTGGGTGGATAATATGGATTTCTGTCAAGAAGGCAAAACAATTTGAGATGCTTTCCTCCCAATTATTGCAATTGCTCTCAAGCTAATTTTTTTCACCATAGTTTCATGATTTGCTTTCCCTTCTCATTATTTGCAACTGGGTGGGCAGTCTTCTTTCAATTTATACCTAGTTGATTTGCCATGTATGGTCCTGTGCATAGCATCTGGCCAGGTATAATAGTCTCATATGAAGTATAGAACTTCTGCTAATACTTAGGGCAAGCAATCACCTCCTGATTTCATTTGCCATAGAAGATTGTCATAAAGTTATATATTTAGTAAGGCTTGTAAAGATTTTGTATGCATTTGAACAACCGGTTGAATAAAGCTAATATTACCAGTACTAGTAATAATTTATTTTTACTGCAGATATGAGGATGAAATTAACAAACGGACAGCTTGTGAAAATGATTTTGTGGTGCTCAAAAAGGTAAGTGGTCCATATTAACATATTAACACATGGAAATGTGAAGCCATAATCATATTTTTTTTATTTCTTATACATCCCCACTCATTTGCATTTACACATCTATTTGCAGTGCTAAAATTAATAATCTAACATGCCTGGCATTCACAATTACCCCATTACCTGTGTTAAAACCAATACCAACATTTCTGAAACATTGATGTGCAGCTTATCTTAGGATAGAGGTGCAGATTGTTGCAATTAGCACAATTTTTTTTAAAAAAAAAACTCTCTTCCAAAAGTTCACATATTTATGCATTAAAAATTGTTGGCTTCTAACCTGAGGTATATTTATTTCTAAAAGTGCAGCTTAATTATAGGGATGTGATCTTGCAATGTCCACCACAGCTGATATCACTACAGATTGTGAATGAGTGTGGGATAATGGTTACAGTATTGGGATAAAAGTGGGGAGAGCCAGGTTGCAGTCCACCCACACTCAGGGAAGCTCACAAGATAAATTTGGGCCTTTGGCTCTCTAGCAACTCAACCTACCATATAGGGTAGTTCTAAAGCTAGGAAGCTCAAGCACTATAAATGCAGGCTTGAGCTCCACAAAGCAAGCTCTTCATTGAACAAATAAATAAATGCTTTGTTCTGTATTATATACCCAGTATAGTACCTGCACAGAATATTGCTTCCTTAAAAAGCCTTAAAGCAGGAATTTCTGTGTTAAATTTAAAGCTCTGACCCATCATTGCCTGCTCTGTCCAGACTATGATAGTATTCATATGTTTCTTCCAAAGGATGTGGACGGCTCATATATGCACAAAATTGATCTGGGATCCAAGTCTGACTCCTTGACTCAATATATCCAGTTCTTAAGAGCACTTTTTGATGCGGTAAGGATCACTTCTGCCTTATTATACCTATTAACACCTAAAGCAAATTCATTTTTCCAATATGTGATCAATAAATGCATGTCCCTGTAGAGCAATGCATGCCATCCCATGTAGAGCTTTCTGACTGTGTTTTACTGCTTGCATAAACCTGTCCTTTACCTGTTATAAAAGCTGTCCTATAAATTCATTAGCCACAAATAGCTCCTTTCAAATCAATTATTATCTTAATCCTAGGTAAAATAAATCCATCCTTATCAGATTGTTTGGTGTGGGGTGAGCTCAGGAGGAACTTTTCTGTATTGCAAGAATATCTGAAAAGGTGGACATCTTAATGGGCTTTCAGAGAGAAATTAACATCTCCCATGCCACGTGAGACCAACAAGCATCACATCTTTTCCCCATGGAAGTGAATGGTGGTTGTTGCCACTTCTACTTTGATAGCTATGAACAAAGTGATACTGAGAATTCCAAATCATATATAAAGATAGAAATCCCATCTGTAAGGGATATCTGCTTTGATAGAGGATCTGTAAGCTTTATTGGAAAATCATTCCTATAATAATTTTCTTGTGAGCACCTTTCAATGTAGATACATGTCTAACAAGTTAATCCAAGGGCACGAACACACTCTGAAGTCACAGTTTCACATCAGGGGTTTCCCCTTAACAATTGCATTGTTTGAAACTCTGACAGGAGCTGGCTCAGCTGCACTCACAGGTTAAAGAGACAAACGTTATTCTGCAAATGGACAACAACCGAGATCTGGACCTCAACAGCATCATTGCTGAAGTCAAAGCTCAGTATGAAGACATTGCCAATCGGAGCAGAGCTGAGGCCGAGGCGTGGTATCAGTCTAAGGTGAGGATCCTTGGCCAAAGCAGATGTAATTTCATCTCACCTTGAATGACAAATAATGTCTGAGGGGCTTCAATGTTTACACTGGAACAAAGTATAATGTTCTCTCTGATGCTCCTGAATTAAGAACTACTGAAATCTGAAAGAACCAACTCGCAGTTTGTCCAGAAAGTTAGTCTTTTGCAAGAAAATCAAACAACGGTCTTTATGGCAGCCCAAAGAGGTTCATAAGATCATTATATTATATTTTTAAAGATCTAATCTACTTCACAAGATACAGGGAGCACTATTTTTCTGTCATACACATAGGGTACATTTCCCCCAAAAATGATTTGGTGAATGACCACTATCAATAAATAGTTATCATCATCCCTTCCATTTGTATTTCATATTTCTAAAACGTAACCTCCCCATCTTGGGTATATTTATGAGATGTTTCAGCTTCTAGAAAAAAAAATGTACGGCCTGGTATGCAATGAACTATACCTTTCTGTTTTGCTTCAAGTGGAAAAGTATGTTCTGCTCATTTTGTAAGCTGGCTTTTTTGTCATTGAGAGTCTTCCAGCTTCCTGGAATGGTTCCCAAGAATCTGCTTTTTGCCCTGAGAGCACATCTGCATATAAATTTATAGTCAGTATATGCATTCCTTTATTGAAAATATATTTCTGTTCCTGTGATTAAATTATGACTCTTCGTCCATAGAAAAACTAGACCTTTCTGTACATTAAGCTTATGCAATTCAAAAATTTATTTTTCAAGTACTTCGAATACTCAACCTTTTTTCCATACATTTGCAACCAATACCAATTATTTTATGCATGTGAATAAAGAACATTTTGTGAACAGAACTTATTTGAGATGCACAAGATGATAATTTCTTTCTATTTTGATTTTCAGTTCCAAGAATTGCAAAGTACAGCTTTCAAACATGGAGATGACTTGAAATCAACCAAAGATGAGATTGCAGATATGAGCCGGCTTGTCCAAAGACTTCGCTCTGAAATTGAAATTGTGAAGAAAGCAGTAAGGCTTAACTTTTCCTTCCTTTTTTCTCCTCCCCTCTCTTTATTTCTTTTTCTAAGGAGAAATTAATTGCTTTAGGATGGTCAAGATTCAACTCTTGTAATTGCCTAGGTTCACACACCCCTTAAACAGGTTTTATGCAATTCACATTTCAATAATTCCTTATTCTTTCTTATTTAGTTATTAAAAAACTTTCTGTGGTTTCTGGGGAGAAAGGGCAATGGGCCATCTTCCAATTAGATGGCTGATGGCTTCTCCAGATTTCCTTAATTTCATTTGTAATGCTTTTAAAGCATATCTTCAAGGCTCCTCAGGGCTTCAGGTTCAGAATCCCATTTTCTACTATTCACTTTCACTGGTTTGGCATTCTCACCTTATTTTTCCCATCTGAATACTTTCACTTCATCCAGTTCATATGGAAGCCACCTGGGAATTTTTTTTGGTGGGGGGGAGGAGGAGAAAGACATATTTTAATTGAAGTAAAAATAGCAAGACTATAGAATGGTGTTTTTAAAGAAGCAGTGGCTTACTATGAATAAACCACAAGAAACAAAGCAGATACCTTACGCCCAACAACAACAGAAAGAAACTAATTCCCTCAACTACTAATGGAATTCTTTCTCCAAGATCTTACATTCATCTTTAAGAAACAATTAAAAGTAAAGATGGGGCTTGGAAAGAATACTCAGTTAATGTTGGTGTTGCAACTAAAAAGTTGCTTTGAATTAATGAATTAATTGATTAATTCGTATTGCCAATTGCATCCATGGACACAAAATGTGATATCTCAGGGAACATTTGTCTCTTTCTTTCTCAGATTACCAGCCTGCAGTCCACCTTAGCAGAAGCTGAGCAACGTGGGGAGTTAGCCCTGAAAGATGCTCGGACAAAGTTGCTTGACCTCCAGACTGCCCTAACAACAGCAAAGGACGAGCTGGCTCGCCTGCTGCGGGATTATCAAGAATTGATGAATGTGAAGCTGGCCTTGGATGTTGAGATTGCTACATACAGGACTCTGTTAGAGGGAGAGGAATGCCGGTAAGTAACTGACCAGGATATTAGATTCTTTTGCCTATTTCCATGTGCAAAAGACCAATTGCTAAGAGCTGACTTTTGTAGGCGGTTGTCTATTCTGGCCAGATGCAGAACAGACCATAGATCGCCTAGTATAGACATGGGTGGGTATTTGGATAATCCCTTTAGCCAATAATGTAGCTAGATTTTTTTTAAAGAAACAACAATGCATAGTTCTAGAGAAAATTATTTGGAACAGCAGAAAGAGAAATATGTTGAAACAAGACTAAAGCCAAAAAGGAGATAGCTTAAATCAGAGATATCAAACTCAAGGCCTGGGGTGCAGATCTGGCCAGTGAAGTGCTTAGATCTGGCTCGCAGGAGGGCCCTGGAAACAGTGAAGGATTGGCCCACAGTGCCTCTGCCAATGAAAGCAGAGGAAGCTCAGGAGGGCTGTCTGCGGCCCTCCTGAGGTCCATTTTCACTGGCACAGGTTTACAGGAGGCTGTCGAACAGGAGTGGGATTCAAATTTTTAACAACCAGTTCTGTGGGTGTGGCTTAGTTTGTGGGTGTGGCTTGGTGGTCATGTGACTGGCTGGGTGTGGCCAACTCAATATCACTCACATCGAGGCACACATCTCCTCTCCTGGCCTCTCATGACTGTGGGGATGTGTGCCATTGTAGCTTTGAATGATCATTCCACATAAGCAAAGTACCAGCAAAGGAAGGAAAAAAGACTCCAGAGAAGTTCCTGAGACAGGAAGTCTAGTCCTGCCAAGAATGTAATAAGGGTTAACGGAGAGGCAGTTTCTGTAAGCAACACCAGAATGTTTCCTTCCTGCTTTACTTACAGGATTAGGCCAGTAATTTCTTCTAACAACCGGTTCTCCAAACTGCTTAGAATATTAACAACCGGTTCTAACGAATAGGTGTGAACTGGTAGAATCCCACCTCTGCTGTCAAAGCTGAAAATGGAGCTCGGGAGCCTGTTTTCTCTGTCAGAACACTTGGGACATTACAGGCAGCCTCAACATGAGTGACGTTGAGCTGGCCACACACATCCTGGCCACACCCACTCCAGACCCCCAAGGTCAAACACACCTGATGTAGTCCTCAATGAAATTGAGTTTGACGCCCCTGGCTTAAATGCTACTATAGGACTGGTTAGAAAACCATGAATTATGAAAATGCTACTGTATGGTTGAATCTCATTATCTTGAGAATACCCAGCTCACACAAAATAACCTGACACTCTGGTCCTGAGTGGTAAATTTTCAGGATTCAGGAAAGATTCCTTGAAGCTATTTTGAAGCAAATTGGATGCCATTATGAAAGCCATGAAAATGCTGAGAGCTATAGAATTTTCTTGACAATAAAATTTGTTCTTGGCTTCAATGCTTTGTTTTTCTTTTCTCTCTTAGGATGTCAGGAGAATTTGAAACCCCTGTCAATATCTGTAAGTACACAATCTAACCTTCAATTAAATTAGTGAGTGCCTTTGTCCTCTTGAGTGATCAAAACTGATTTCTTGTATGATTTTCCAATCCACAGCTGTGATCAGCAGCTCGAGCACCATCAGTGGTGCAGGAGCCGGAGGATATGGTGTCGGTGGGGGATCTGGCTACGGAGCTGGAGGAGGAGCTGGATATACTATTGGTGGAGGAGCTGGTGGATTAAGCCTTGGTGGTGGTGGAGGCAGCAGCGGTGGCAGTCACAGCCACATTAGTGTTGGAGGAGGAAAAATGAGCCGGTTTAGTAGTGGGGGCAGCTTAAGTGGATCTGGAAGCCTCACAGGAGGCGGATACACCTATGGTGGGGGGAGTTCAAGCATGAAGATTGTATCATCCACAAGCTCCTCAAGCAAGAGAATAATCAGCTAAGGTCTCCAAAAGCAGAGGTCACTTCCTGCTTCAAGAAACAGAAGAGTCTCTTGTTATCCCATACCCAACCAACACACCATACAGTACTTTCTGAAAATTAAGTGTGCCCTCAATTGCCCATACTTCTGCTACAATGATCATACAATCCTCTACATTTAGAGGGTAAATGGCTTCTTGGGATGACACCTGTAAGCCTAAAGTATGATCAGGAGGTTGATCTAATATTGCAGCCCTTCCAAGTTCTAGGTGGATGATCACATACTTGGAAACTTCCTCTCTTTTGCTTTCTAAAAGGATGTATGTATGCATGCACAAGACCAGTGTGTCAGGGCTTTGAGCCCAGTTTTTTCCCTGGCATGCTAGTTTTGCATGAACAGGCATGTTTTCTGATCAATGACAGAAGCATTTCAATCATGTAATCATCCATCTGCAGGCTCAGAAGTGGCCCATCCCAGAAAGGCAGAAGATATGAGTTGATGTGATTGTTCTGACTGTATGTGTTTCACCTCATCTGTCTTCTTACATGCTCTGCTGCATAGACCATTGTAATTTCCCTGCACCCTCACGTTGTTGGGTTAGTGCTTCTGTGAATGGAATGGTGCTTCCCATATTTCCTTCCTCCATGTGGTCAGTTGTACTGTTGCATAACTCTATAGGAAGCAGGTAACATAGCTTGTCTCTTGGCTTCTCTGCTTCAGTGGCTTTGCCCATCTTCTTGTCACAAAGAGAATACACTAAATTGCAGATGAGGATCAGGAGCACCAAATCAGACATACTACTTTTATAAGCTCTGTTTAAAAGATCACTTTATTGTACATCCGTTGTTAAATTTTAATATATAGTAGTTCATGTGACTATACCAGCCTCTAAAGTTGTTAACAAAAAGCAAAATGCAAAGTTCCGGCAATTTCCTCATTCACAGTGCACCTCGTGGAATTATCTCTCGTGTCAATAAAGTCTCGTGCTGCAATAAATACTGTCATTTTTTAAATTAGCTCAAAATATTCTCTTTTGTTTTGTAGCTGAAATCATGGAACTGCTTCAACCTGTGATTTAGAACCAAATGTGACTTTGAGCCTAATTTCATTCAGTTCTAACTTCTGGTAACATTTATCCCATTCCTGTGGCTTCTGCTTACCCAGCAAAAATAAGAATTAGAAAAAGAATAAAAGGAAGAAAGAGGACAGGGAATGCAAGAGAGGCTGAAATGGGATACACTAGTTTTTTTCTCCACCTATTAATTTCTGCAGTGTTGTTCTCCATTAGCCAATGTCCTTCAAAGATTATCTCTGAGGAAACTTGGCCCTGGACAAAAATTAAATTGCCTATCTTTGCTCTGCAAGGCATCAGGAGCCTTTTGTGGGCTCTTGCATCCATTCCAATAATTTCCCAGGGAAAGCTCACAAAACAGGCCCAAACCTCAACTCAGGATAGATCCGTTTGTGAGTTGTCACCTTCCAGCCTCACATATTTGTGCATTCAAACTGATCTCATGGCAGGTAAGGGGGGAGGGGAATAGAAGCTTTCTCCCCTCTTCTCCCTTTCAAATATACTATGAGAAAAGTCAGGGTTTTGTTATTTTGCATTACCTTTTAAATATTGAGGAACCTATAATTAGTTATAATTCATTCTTTCTAGACACAGCCATGGTTGCCTAGATGAGTATCCAAGGCTATTTTCAAGAGCAGTGGAAACACTGAGAAACACTTGGTTTTTGTGGAGGACATAAGCTGTTCTTTCGGCAAACTTTACTGTTTCTGGTCAATTCAACATTGCAAGTTTTTGAAACACAATCAAGGTTGTAGAATCTCTTTACCAGCAGCAAAAACAGGAGGAGCAGATTCATATTAGGCAGGTGCCCAATTATTCTACCAACTTCAGCAGCACCATCTAAGCATATCTAAGCAAATGTTCCCAGAATTACCTATTTTGAACAGATGCAAACATAATTCAACATTGATACAAACATAATTCAACATTCTTTGGGTATTACTGTGCCCCCAGGATTCAGTGTATTGAGAAGGAATGCAAACATTCTCTCTCTCCATATATAGTGACTCCAATTACCTACATCCTTACCCACATTTTAAAGCAATAGAAGCTGTTTTTCCCCAGCAATGTATTCAAATGAGTAAATATATCTCTTGCGGAGATGCCCAAGGGATGCAGCTTATAATAATAATATGGTACAGGTAATGATACACTTGTAGCCACCAACTTGATTTTTTAAAAATCTCTGTCACATGTACAACATACACAAAAAACAGATGATTGCACTATTGTTGTCATCATCTTGATTTTAAAATCATATTTTTGGAACTCTCCTGGTCTATTGCACCAGCTGTCTGCTTGACCGTCTGTACTTCTGAATGCAGATGGAAGTCACCCTATTCCGATGCTGGTGATATGTAAAAAAATATTACACAAAGTCTTTGTATATTTCCTTACATCTCCTTGAGAGTTCTAATATTTCTGGTATCTGCAATAAAATTGCCTTGTGCACAAACTTTTCCTCACATGTCCTGCTTGATTAATACTAGCTGCAGAAGCAATTTGTATCTGCAAACATTTTAAAGCCTTGAATTAACCATCCCTTGCTCTATTGAGAGAAGCTTGCCTTCATCGAGCTAAGGCTGTAAGATCCGGTCCTCAGCATCTATGGAGCTCATGAGTCCATGTACCTTCGGAGATAGCTTTGGTGCCAGGTCTAAAGAAGATGGCTGATCAGTGCCGGGCTTCTCAGTGGGTAGGGAGTTCAACTGCAATCCCCCCTAGGCTCTATTCTTTGAATTAAAACATGGGGTTGGACTAGAAGACTCATAGTAACCTAACTACTATTATCTTAAAAGGGGAAAGGGGGTGGGGAGGAGGTTGAGATACCATTTGCTTCACCAACTGAACCATTAAGATGTTTTGGGCAAGCTCTATTTCCATCAATTTTTTCCCATTTAAAAAAAAATAAATCCAGAGTTAAAATACAAACTTGCAAAAAAATACAAAAAGAACAAAACAAAACTAACCAGGAAAGAAACCCCCCAAAATCAAAGTTACATGAAAAAAGAAAAGAAAATACACATATATTATCTCGCCTAGTTGAACACTAATAAGTATATTACAACATTAATAATTTTCCTCCCCTTGTGAAACAGGTCTACAATATAAAAACTTCTAAAACTCTATTTACCCAAACAATTTGACCTGTCATCTATATATACTGTAAAAAGAAATAGATAACAGGTAAGCCCAATCAGAGAAACTAACTTCAAAATCCATCAGTTCTTATTTTTTTTTGGCTTACCTAACAGCTGCAGAAGGCATATGATTATGCTATAAGGGTTCATTAGAGTTACCTTCTACATTCCTGCCTCTAAATAACATAGAATGAATAGGCATACTGGAATCCTAAATCCAAAACGGAAGTTTGAATAATCTGCAATCTTAAAGTACATTTCTCATTATTTGTCATCCTTATTTCCACATATTACCATTATTCAAATCCTGGTATACTCACTGAAATTTGATGGGCCCCAGAATGCCATGGACAGTAGTTGGGATCTTTACATTTTGAGAAAAACATCTAAAATTAAAGAAGATCATTGTTTTCTGGACAGCAAACTGCATTTGTCAACAAACAGAAATAAATCTCACACCTTTCCTAAATAACTGCATGCCCAATATTAAAAAAATGGTGCAGCAATATTGCTTCCTGGGGTCAGTATGCACCTGCTGTTAGAGCATTCCTTTACTAAATTCAAGATATTGAGTTAATGAAATGAACTCCTTGAAGAAGACTTGGAATTACAGTTTTCATTTGAGAAATCATAATTAGACAGAGAATGTCCATGTTCTTCCCTCCACAGATCAATCGCTAGAAGACATTAACTCCCATCATCATTTGCTTCTCCAAAACATCAACAATTGGACAGGAATGAAATTTCTCTAAAGTGATTCAGGTTCTCCATCTTATCTTGGTAAAGTATAAAGGTCTTCTACCCCAGGATCACAACAGTAGCATTCCCTGGATTGGCCATGTGACAAGGCAATTGCAGTTTTGTGCGCCAACCTTTGCACTGAAAGATGAGGATTGATCTTCTTCCCAATTCTGAAAATTGAGTTCTGTACTCCCATTTTTAAAATACTCCATGCAATATTGAATAGTTGTAGGAGATGCATGTTTGTCACAGTAAATGTGGAAAAGCCAAGTAGTAGAGAGACAGATATTTAAAATTATTTTCTTTCCAATTTTGTTCCTGAAACCAGCTGTTTTCCATCCCTTGGAATTCTGTTCCTGAGTGCATTCATCGATGGTTGCATTCACACAGTTAATGTCACATCTCCTTTCACCTTTTTTAAGTTAAAAGCTCGCCCACAGAAGAAGAAAAATAACAAAAAAGAGACCCAGACTAAGGCTTACGGACTAAGTAAATTCCAATATCTGTTTTTGTATATCCTGACAAAGCTTCTTGTGGTTGGATTATCAGACTGTCTTATTTTAAACCTGCCAAACCTGCCATTCCAGATGTCATTATTATTTGCTGATACCATAGATGGGTCTTTGCTGACCCCAATTTCTCAACATGAGATTTAATGATATATACAGGATATATTGTAGTATAGTCATGCTATGTAAAATTTTTATTATATAAATCACATTAAATGTTCAAATTTGCTGCTTTTTCTCTAACACTTACTTGTTTGTGGTATGACCTTCAAACAGAGGAACATTTTCTCTGAAAAAAAGAGATTAATTATTATTAATTAATAAAGCATATTGTGATTGACCAATAGACACTGATTTTTGATAAGCTTCTATATTGAGCAAATGTGTGTGAGAGAAATATTTTATTGATTTTATTGATATTCAAGGACTTGACTCAAATGTGGTGGAAAGTACAAGATTGTCAAATTACATTAAACTGAACTAAGAGCACTGTGTATCCCTGATGGCCACAAAACCATGGATTGTTTGACTATGGATTGTTGAACAATCCATAGTCCATGTTTGCATGTTATTCTAAGCTACAAGGTAGGATTTACAAAACACAACGACTGGATTTATCAACTATATTTAGTCAATACTCGGGTACATTTGACAGCCTTCAAATAATAGAATGTAATCAACTAAGTGGATAGTAAGTTAATACTTGTTGAAAAAAAGACGAAGGGAAAAATTCAAATAGATATTCTTGAGAATGCTATGGGAAGAAATAAACCTTAGATCAGAATGATTTCTGAGCCACAGTCTTTTGGCAGAAAAAGTGCCTCAAAGAGGAACTTTGGAGATATAAAGAGCACATAAGCTTTTTAAAGAAGGAAATGACTGGAACCAGTACAAACAGATAATATCTTATTTGATGAAAATCATGTAGTCTAATATTACATTATGTGATACCATTGAACTATAAGGTGGATCATATAGCAGACATCCTGCTCTCATTTCATGTTTGAAGATGTTGAAAGAGGATATCCAGTGGAAATCAATGTGTGATGGGGCCAAGTGTATATATCTTTAAACAGGAACTCCCTCTTTTGAGGAATTAAGAAAAATGGGGGGAAGGATATAAAAGCTCTTCCTTATTGTGATTCTTCTGAAGGCAACATAAAGAAGAAATCTCTCACTGCATTTATCTAATCAAAGGGAGAAGTAGAAGGCTTCTATCTTGGGAAATCTAAGGCAAGCGAGAAGGGGGAGAGCTAGGTTTCATTTGTCCTAATTGGGAGACAAGTCGTGGATCCTGTCCTTATGGATATCTAGCAAAATTTTTCTAATGTCATCTTTCACAAAACAAAAATGCAAGCAAGGAAGAAATGGGCAGTTTCACTGGACAGAATCCTCCAGGAAGGAAAAAGAACAGATTTTTCCCCTTTTCTAAATACAGTGACCAGTGTCATGGAAGGAAGATGTGCCAAAAGCAATTATTAGTACTGTTACCTATAGGTAAAGTTGATCTATTACATCACAGAAATAATTTACCATTCTCTTCTTATGGATTGGTTTTCAAAGTTCCAGATGACATCATCATCAACAACATCATCATCACTGTCATCATTGTTAAGCCTGGGTTCCCCAACCAGGGTTAGGTAGACAAGCTAAACA
>BLBF01000021.1:7187664-7205887 GCA_015471245.1 Laticauda colubrina | reverse complement strand
TAGTATTTCACCTAAAACAGTTAGGGTGAACAATGTTATCCCTAACAATCATCATCTAGACTACAAATATTTAGACAAATATATACATACATACAGCAGTGGGATTCAGCCAATTTGCACCAGTTCATGTGAATTGGTTGTTAAATTACCCCCCCCCCCCAA
Source organism: Laticauda colubrina (assembly GCA_015471245.1). Classification (NCBI taxonomy): domain Eukaryota; kingdom Metazoa; phylum Chordata; class Lepidosauria; order Squamata; family Elapidae; genus Laticauda; species Laticauda colubrina. The sequence continues at coordinate 7,205,725 of BLBF01000021.1, read as the reverse complement.
TCAAAGTTGATCCTGGCGCTGTGCAGCAATGAAGAAATAGGCAACAGAGTGGCTGGTGTGAGGGAAGGAGAAGATCACTTTATTGGGAAGTAACTTGCCCTTAAGGTGGGTTATAAAGTTTGCTGTCACAAAAAACACATATGGAAGGATGTCAAACATTGGCATAATATAAGTGCATAATATGACATTCTTTGCAACAATCATTTTTTTAGTTTAAGACTATTTTCAGAAGATGTACAGAACATCGCAGTAAACTAAATTATTATAAGTGGGTGATTGATCTATTAGGGCAAACTAATGACTGACAAAAGGCTGATAACTTACTTCTCTCACCTCACTGACACAGATATACAGGCTGTTTGTAGTTGCAAACCAGAACACATTTATTTACTTCCAAGGAAGCATTGAACTGGATTTACCATGAGAGTAAAATGCAGAAGATTTTACATTGCCTACAGAATCCTAAGGAGAATATAAAATTAAATCACTTGTTTTGAAGTCTCTAATTAGATAAAGGTCTGAATTTATTGGGTTGGGTTAAAAATATTGTCAAATAAATAAATAGACTTTGGCTTGAAAGATGGAAAGGAATATACATTTTTCAACTATTCTTTATCTGCGAGTCCTGGCAATATTTCAGATGGGATACATAATACATCCTCCCAGCGAAGTTTCTTCCTTTTCCCTGCTATGCATAGCAATTAGGAGCGGATATTGATATTTTACAAAATAGCTCTAACTTTAGCTGGATACATGGTGGGCTACTTGGTTGGGGAGGGGGAACATGCAGCAGCATATTGAGTAGGTTTCCTGGTGATTGAAGTGTCACAAGCCTCTTAAAGTTCTACTGTAAATCACTTCTGCAATTGTATATTTTAATTTCAAATCCACTTAAAAAACCTGAAATCCTGGAGGAAAAAATATCTTACTCTAGAAAAAGTCTTAAGTCATTGTTTTATATGCAGCTTTTCATTTTTTTTTTAAATAAAATGAATTTTAAAAAGTTTTATTAAAAATTCTAATAATTTTAAAAGTTTTTTAAAGAGGACTCTATGTGTGTATGTGTGTGTTGTGTGTGTGTAAAACACGAATCCAAGATAAAGAAACGGATATCTGGTACTCTATGGCTACAAAAAAAGGTTTATGCTTCCCCCCTCCCCAAACATCAAATCATAAATGGACTTTTTTTTCCTGTTTCATGAAAAAGTCTACATGGGGTCTCTAGTCAGCCATAATTGTAGATAGTTTTTTTTTCTAATCAAGGATGTCAGTTTAGCTATCTTTGCAAGTTCTATCATTTTCACCAACTATTTCTCTGTGGATAGTTTTATACCTTTCTACTTATAAGCATACAATAATCTCACTGTATCTTTTCAGTTCTCATGGTTTCTGCCTAAATGGTAAGAGATGGCAGAGCTGGTGCCCTCTAAGTGCCCTCAACTTGGAACCATAATGGAGCTTGCCCATCATAGGTCGTAAGCAGTGGTGGGATTCTACAGGCCACCTGTGGTGTCCCAAGTGCTCTGACAGAGAAAACAGGCTCCCGAGCTCTGTTTTCAGCTTTGACAGCAGGGCTGGGATTCTACCAGTTTGCACCTATTCGCAAGAACCAGTTGTTAACATTCTAAGCAGTTCGGAGAACTGGTTGTTAGAAGAAATTCCTGGCCTAATCCTATAAGGAAGGCAGGAATGAAACATTCTGGTGTTGCTTACAGAAAGTGCCTCTCCGTTAATCCTAATTACATTCTTGGCAGGACTAGACTTCCTGTCTCAGGAACACCTCTGAAGTTTTCTTTTCCTCTTTTGCTGGCACTTTGCTTGTGTGGAGTAACCATTCAAAGTTACAATGGCACTGAAAAAAGTGACTTATGACCATTTTTCACACTTACAACTGTTGCAGCATTTTCACAGTCATGAGAGACCTGGAAAGGAGATGCTTGCCTCGATGTGAGTGATATTGAGTTGGCCACACCCAGCCAGGCACATGCCCACCAACTAAGCCACGCCTACAGAACTTATTGTTAAAAAATTTGAATCCCACCCCTAGTCATAAGTCACGATGATCAATCAGGTTATCCATGTGCTCATCCTGACTTTGCAATCTTTTCTGCGGAGCTCGTTAAGTGAACCAAGAGTTTTCAGCAAAACTACCATAAAGGTCAGCCACACAACTGTTGCAAATGGCCATAAATGCGAGCTGGTTGCTGAGTGCCTGATATGTTATATGACCATGGGGAGTAGCCCAACAGAACTTTGGAACCTGATTGGAAGTCCTCCCAGGGAGGGCTATCATAACTTTGAATGGTTGCTAAGTGACCAGGCTTAAGTTATGGACCACATGCAGATGTGTAGCTTCCATCCTGATGTTATTTTGGAAGGTCTTGAAAATCTGATTGTTTTCCCAGGCTTGAAGCGAGAATAGATATAGTCCCCTTGCTACATGTATTTTTTTCTGTACACTATGTTTTGGACAGGTGCTGTTTTTGTTTACTTATATTGGTTTTATATTATTTAGTTGTTTTATACTGTGAGCTACCCAGGGAAGTTCCTGGAGTAAGGCAGTGTCTAAATCTATTAATAAGTAAGTAGTCAAGAATCATCTCAAAAATGCCCAGTTAGCAATTTTGCTAGACATGCTTACAGTACAATAAAACAGGGCCCAATGTGGAGCAAGCCCTTAAGCTGAAAAACTGGTCACTTGAGAGTAAGCCTTTTAAGAATTAATTAACTTAATTGGTCTTTTGTTGGCTGACGATGAAATAATAATGCTGTTAGGAATATGAGTCAATTTGGTGTGGTTTTTCAAAGGGCCATAAGATGGAGACAGAAACCTGGGTTGTTTTAGTCTGAATCTTAGAAGAGAGTGAATGTTTGTTTCCTTCTGTTGGAAAGTATTGCTATTGCTCCATTTTTCCTAATTAACTGATATTACTGGATTTAAAGCCCCTGTCACACAGCACCAACGGATGGAAAGAGGATGTAAAACGGAGAGAAACACTTGCCATCCGTTGGTTAATGCGATGCTTCTGTTCTGTACTCACTGCCTCCGTTTTTCATCCTCTCTATCCATCCAGCATCCGTTGACTGACATTTCATCTGCTCAAAAAGTTTTGAGCTGCACTAAACTTTTTGAGCGGAAAATGTATCCAACGCGTCCATTCTGCATCCGCAACGCATACGGGGAACATCCGTTCTACATCCGTCATCATCCGTTACGCATCCGCTATATCCGCTAGGCATCTGCTGTGCATCCGCGCAACTCAAATCCACTCCAGTGGAAAACGGACACAGGGAGGAAGCGAAACGGATGCGGAAGGGACACAAAGCATTAGTAGCACGGACGGAGAAAGGATGAAATTGGATGCAGCTCGCATAGAAAGCATTTAAAACGGAAAAAACGTTCGCAGATGGGATGTATCTCGGATATTTAGGATGTCTGCAGGATGCCTAGAAGATGCAAAAGGACATCTAGCAGAAAACCTATATTTCCTATAAAAAGGGGGAGGAACTCACCTGGATCTCACTTTCAGTCCAGCAGCCCTGCGGTGCAGACCTCTTCAGCCTTCATCTGGCTCTTGCTCTTCTACAGCATCAAGTCATCTCCACCATGGATAATCACACACTCCTTTTGGTAGCCACCATCGTTCTACAACAGTGCGAAGCCATCTACAGGCTCTTTCACCTGTTCTACGCAAAGAAAAGGAGGCGGCCAAGAAGTCTCTGGGTCTGAAGATGGATTGCCAGAAGAGCAGAGTACGGACTGTATAACAAGCTGATGATGGAGCTGAGGAACGAAGACACTCGTGCATTCCAGAACTTCATGAGGATGCCTCCAGCCATGTTTGACGAAGTTGTGGAGCGGCTGAGACCCAGGTTGACCAAGCAGAGCACCAACTTCCAGCCCAGCCTCTGGGCTCAAGGTGGCACTGACTCTGCGCCACCTGGCCTCAGGGACCATGTAAAGGAGCAGGCAGTACGGCTGGAGGGTGCCACACAACACCATCAGCATTTTGGTCAGAGAAGTGGTGCAGGCCATCATCGAAGAATACCTGGAGGAGCTCCTCCAGTGCCCCTCCACTGAAGAAGGCTGGAAGAAAGTTGCAGAGCAGTGGTATCAGAAGTGGAACTTCCCCCACACCGTTGGAGCCATCGATGGCAAGCACGTGGCCTGCAAAGCTCCAGCCAAGTCAGGGTCCACTTATTTCAACTACAAGGGCTTCTTCAGCATCATCCTCTTCGCCATGGTCGATGCTGACTACAAGTTCATGTACATCGATGCTTCAGGCAATGGCTCATCTTCAGATGCCCAGGTATACAATGCCAGTGACCTCAAGGAGGGGCTGGAACGCAACCTCATCATGGGCTTCCCAAGTCCAGACCCCCTGCCCAACAACACACAAGGTGTGCCCTACTTCATCGTGGCGGATGACGCCTTCTCCCTCAGAACCTACCTCATGAAGCCCTACACCTCCAGATGCCTCACCCATGAAGAGAGGATCTTCAACTACAGGCTGTCCAGGGCAAGGCGGGTGGTGGAGAACGCCTTTGGCATCTTGGCCAACAGGTTCCAGGTACTTCTCACCACCATGCAGCATCGCCCAGAGACCGTGAGGAGCATCGTGGAAGCTTGCTGCATCCTGCACAATCTCATGCGCATCCGCTACCCAGTGTTGCAGAACAGGCTCGTGGACCTCCAACAAGGCAATGGGGACATGGAGCCTGGTGAATGGAGGCAAGGGCGAAACCTGATAGATACTGTGGATGTGCAAGGCCCCAACAGAGCTTCACGTGAAGGGAAGAAGCAGTGCAACCTCCTGAAACACTGGTGCAACTCCCCAGCTGGAGCAGGGGAGGTGCAAGACAGGATGATAGATGCTTAATGGATGCTTCCTTCAGCCTGTCTCATCACACGGATGAGATTGGGCCATGTATGTTGAGTGGGCCTACAATGAACAGGGCATTTAATAAAGAGTTGTGTTTATGTTGAAATGTGTGGATCAATGATTACATTGTTATTGATAATGAAGGGCCATAGGTGTGGCACCTGGGTGGGTGGACCATACAGTCCCACTATGCTTGCACTGGACGTTTATCTATCCCACAGCTATTACCCATCCCATAACTATTACCCATCCCATAGCTATTACCCATTCCACAGCTATTACCCATCCCACAGGTATCCTAACCCATCCCACAGCTATTACCCATCTGAAAGGTATCCTAACCCATTCCACAGCTATTACCCATCCCAAAGGTTTCCCTGCCCATCCCACAGCTATTACCCATCCCAAAGGTATCCCTGCCCATCCCACTGCTATCTTAAGCCATCCCACAAGCATACAAAGGCTTAAACCATTTCTAAAAGTTTCCACCAAGACTTTATTTAATAAAATAAATGAAGCAAGTGTGTGAAGCAAAGATAATCTTTTTTAATAACAAGCTGTAAAAGCAAAATGACCCTAGTGTCCCAAGCAAAGATAAAGTCAACAGGTAGCCACCCAGTCTCTGGCACTCTTCTCGGTCACTCTGAGGCGTGCCCAGTCTCAGGGGTGAAGGGTCCAGGTGCTGTGGAGGTGGCTGTTGCTGGAGTGTTGGTCTGAGGCGTCATTGGGGTGCCTGGCCCTGAGAGGACAATGGGACGGGGTGTGGAGCACTCAGACAGCTGGCTCAGTCCTGTGATGTTGAGAGCCCCTTCCTCCAGGACATGGGGCGTCAGCCCCAATACCGATGACAGATGTTCTGAGGCCGCGTTTGGCTGTGGGTTGGAGGAAGGAACAGTGTAGTGGGGCTGTCTGGTTTGCAGCTGAGCGAGGTGAGGTGTGGGTGGCATCTGTGGCGTGGATGGCATCGGTGGCATCTGTTGCATCTGTGGCACTGGTGGTGTGCGATGTACCTGTGCCTGGACTGGGAAGGGCTGCCTGTGCTGCTGGAGCTCCTGGTAGCCATAGCCTTGGTAGATGAGGGCCTGTGGAAAGCCTTGGAAGGGCAGTGACATCACCTGGGGTGGAGGAGCAGGCCTGGACTGGGTGGGAGCAGGTTCAGCTGGGTCTGGGGGTTGTGAAGAAGACCAGTGATCCCGTCCTTTATCACCTGGTACTATTGGAGGATGGGACGTCGGTGTGTACCAGCTGAGAGAGGAGATCTACGCTGCTTCTGATGGTGTCCATGATCTCCAGCAGGACAGTGTGGCTCTCTGCCTGCTTTCTGTGGAGGTGGAGCTGGGGGTGGATGTGGGTTGTTCTCTGGTGGAAGTGCCCTCTCCTTGCATCAGGGGTCCTCCACACGCTCTGCCATGGGTAGTGCAGCTGTCGGGGGGTCTCCGTCATGGCATGCTCCACAGATACTTGCCTAGACACAGGAGCTGACTCTTGGCCAGAAGAGGACTGGCTCTCAGCGGGCTGCCTGAGAGAGAGGGTTGTCAGAGGGGCTGCTCCTCGGTGGCAGATCTCACCCTCCAAGAAACTGCACTTGGCCATCACGTAGGTCTCTCTGTCTGTCAGCTTGACTGTGGCCTGGCCAGATTTCTTGAGGTACAGCTTCCTGGACCAGGTGTGCATGTGCTTCCACCAGCCGAGGAGCACCTCTGAAGTGTAGTCCAGGCTCTCCGCCTTCTCTCTCAAAGCAGCCTGCTTCCTCTTGGTGTCTTGATAGAGCCTGTGTCCCTTCCACCAAAGATACTCGTTCTCCCTCAGCCATTCCAGCACCTCATCCTCATGTTCCTCTTCGATGGAGTACTGCCTCCTCTCCTGTTCTCGTTCACGCGTATGCCTCTTCCCCCCTCTGGCAGGGCCATCTGGACCCTCATCAGAGGGGCTTCGAGGTTGTAGGGGCTGCTCCTCCACACCACCAGCAGCAGCAGCAGCAGCAACAACAATAGCAGCAAAAGCAGGACCAGTAGGACCAGCAGCACCAGCAGAACCAGAAGCACCAGCAGCACCAGAAAGACCAGGATCAGCAGCAGCAGAGTAAGCACCAGCAGGACCAGCAGGACCAGCAGGACCAGCAGGACCAGGAGCACCAGCAGGACCAGCAGGACCAGCAGGACCAGGAGCAGCACCAGCAGAGTAAGCACCAGCAGAAGCACCAGCACCAGGAGCAGCGCCAGCAGAGTAAGCACCAGCAGAAGCACCAGCACCAGGAGCAGCGCCAGCAGAAGCTTCAGCACCAGAAGAGTCAGCCCGAGCAGCAGAAGCCCCAGCAGAAGCAGAGTCAGGGCCAGGGGTTGGGATGGTGGCCCTGTCCCTCTTGCCAGGGCTGGCAGCAGATGGCAGAGGCTTTCTCTTCTTTCCCATGGTTGTTGGCTGGCTGGCTGGCTGGCTGGCTGGAGCTGTGTCTGGCAGCAGGTCTTTCCTCTGAATGGTGACTTGCTTGCGAGCTGCTTTCCTTTATATCCACGGAGCTGACGCAATGCATCCTCCCCGCATGCGCAGTGAACACTCTGCATCCGCTAGGCATCTGCTAGGCTTCCGCTCTGCATCCACTGTATCCGCTCGGAATTCGCTCTGCATCCGCTCTTTCCGTTGCGCGTCCGCTTCGCTGTGCTCCCCCGGAAGCCCTGCGGATGTGCCATCCGCTCCCATCTGCTACCATCCGCTAGGCTTCCGTGGAGCATCCGCTTTCCATCCTGGCTACGTCCTACTCCCATCCGTTCCTTTCCGTTGTTGTCCGCTCTGCTTATGCAAATTCGGGGCACTTTTGAGAGCGGATAACAACGGATGGAACATTTTCTCATCCGCTGTGTCCTTTTTACAAACGTTTTGCATCCGTCGGCCAATGTGACAGGCCCTTTATGTCAGTCTGTTTTTGACACTGGACTTTGTTCCTGGAATATCCCTGGATTGAAAAACTGACTGATTAACCTGTGAATGACTTTTGGACTGCTTATTTTGGACTTTGCTTAAACCTTTCTGGAAGTAAAAACCTACATTTACTGTGCAGTGTATCTGTTTACTGTATGTGTATTATTCCAATACTACTCTCTATACATCTCCCTGTACGCGCTCATTCTCCTAACAGGGAATTACCTCAACACTGGTTTATGGGCCCAGGCCATACCACGCTCAGATGCACAGTGCTTTATACAGACAGCTGTTTACTGTTTAATTGTGGTTTACCATCCTGATAAAGATGGCACAAGTCACTTCAACATGTCTATCACTGATAACCCAGTTGGATGGAACAAACTATGTTTCCTGGTCTATGAAATGCAGTCTACTTCTGCGTAAAGAAGGTTTATGGAATGTAGTTCAAACTCCACCAGATGTAAATGCTTGGGATCCAGAAAATGAGGATGATGCCAAGAAGATTGCTGACTTTAAACCAAACAATGAATGAGCTCTTTGTATAATTGGACTAACACTGAGTAACCAGCAGCTAGTCTATATTCATGGAGAAGAGTCTGCTGCTAAGTGTTGGCAGAATTTGAAGAGGATTTATGTTCATGATAGTGTAGGTGCACACATACATCTTAAGCTCCTGTCACACTGCACCAAAGGATGCAAAGAGGAAGTAAAATGGACAAAAAAGCTTGCCATCCATTTGAAAACGCGATGTACTCACTGCCTCCGTTTTGCTTCCTCTCTATCCGTCCAGCATCCGTTTATGGACGTTTCATCCGCTCCAAAAGTTTTAGGCTGCTTAAAACTTTTGTGTGGAAAATGTATCCAGTTCGTCTGTTCTGCATCCGCTACGCATCTGCTACGCATCCGCTATGCATCCGCTATATCCACAAGGCATCAGCTGCGAATCTGCGCAACTCGCATCTGCCCGGATGCAGGGAGGAAGCGGAAGGGATGCGGAATGGATGCAGAACGGATGCAGAACGGATGCAGTATGAAACAAAGCATTTAAAATGGAAAAAACGTTCGCAGAGGGGACCTATCTCGGATATTAAGGATGTCTAGAGGATGCCTAGAGGATGCCAAGAGGATGCCTAGAGGATGCAAAGGGACACCTATACTGCCTATAAAAAGGGGGAGCAACTCGTCTGCATTGCACTTTCTGACCAGCATCCCAGCGGTGCAGACCTCTGCAGCCTTCATATGACTCTTGCTCTTCCACAGCATCCAGTCATGTCCACCATGGATTGCGACAAAATCCTTTCGGCACATCCTTCTTCAACACTGCAAAACCATCTACAGTCTATGTGAACAGTACTACGGGAAGAAAAGAAGGCACCCAAAAAAAGTCTGGCTCCGAAGATGGTTCGCCAGAAGAGCGCAGTACGTACTTTACGACAAGCTGATGGTGGAGCTCAGGAGCGAAGACCCTCGGGTGTTCCAGAACTTCATGAGGGTGCCTCCAGCCATGTTTGACGAAGTTGTGCAGCGCCTGACACCCAGGTTGAGCAAGACAAACACCAACTTCCCGCCCAGCCTGGAACCTGGGCTCAAGGTGGCACTCACTCTGCACCACCTGGCCTCAGGGACCACCTACAGGAGCATGCAGTACGGCTGGAGGGTGCCACCCAGCACCATCAGCTTTGTTGTCAGAGAAGTGGTGCAGGCCATCATTGAAGAATACAAGGAGGAGCTCCTCCAGTGCCACTCCACTGAAGAAGGATGGAAGAAAGTTGCAGAGCAGTGGTATCAGAGGTGGAACTTCCCACACACCGTTGGAGCCATCGATGGCAAGCATGTAGCCTGCAAAGCTCCAGCCAAGTCGGGGTCCACTTATCAGAACTACAAGGGTTTCTTCAGCATCATCCTCTTCGCCATGGTCGATGCTGACTACAAGTTCATATACATCGATGTTTCAGGCAACGGGTCATCTTCAGATGCCCAGGTATACAACGACAGTCACCTCAAGGAGGGGCTGGAAAGCAACCTCATCGTGGGCTTCCCAGGTCCAGACCCACTGCCCAACGACACGCAAGATGTGCCCTACTTCATCGTGGGGAATGACGCCTTCTCCCTCAGAACCTACCTCATGAAGCCCTACACCTCCAGATGCCTCACCCATGAAGAGAGGATCTTCAACTACAGGCTGTCCAGGGCAAGGCGGGTGGTGGAGAACGCCTTTGGCATCCTGGCCAATAGGTTCCAGGTACTTCTCACCAACATGCAGCATCGCCCAGAGACCATGAGGTGGATCTTGGAAGCTTGCTGCATCCTGCACAATCTCATGCGGACCCGCTACCCAGTCTTGCAGAACAGGCTCTTGGACCTCCAGCAAGGCAATGGGAACATGGAGCCTGGGGAATGGAGGCAAGGGCAAAACCTGATCAACACTGAGGATGTGCAAGGGCCCAACAGAGCCTCACGTGAGGCGAAGAAGGAGCGCAACCTCCTGAGACAATGGTGCAACTCCCCAGCTGGAGCGGTGGAGTGGCAAGACAGGATGGTAGATGCTTAATGGATGCTTCCTTCAGCCTGTCTCATCACACGGATGAGATTGGGCCATGTATGTTTGGTTGGCCTACAATGAACAGGGCATTTAATAAAGAGTTGTGTTTATGTTGACATGCGTGGATAATTATTACATTATTATTGATAATAAAGGGCCATAGGTGTGGCACCTGGGAGGGTGGACCATACAGTCCCACTATGCTTGCACTGGAGGTTTATCCATCCCACAGCTATTACCCATCCCATAGGTATACCTTCCCATCCCACAGCTATCTTAACCCATCCCACAGATATCCCTTCCCATCCTACAGGTATCCCTTCGCATCCCATTGCTATCTTAACCCATCCCACAAGCATGCAAAGGCTAAACCATTTCTAAAAGTTTCCACCCAGACTTTATAGAAAAAAATTAATGAAGCAAGTGTGTGAAACAAAGATAAACTTTATTAATAACAAGCTGTAAAATAAACATGACCCAAGTCAAGTGTCCAAATAAAGTCCACAAATATCCAGGCAGCCAGTCTCTGGCACTCCTCTTGGTCACTCGGAGGTGTGTGCCCAGGCTAAGATGTTAGGGAGCAGGTGCTGTGGAGGTGGGTGCTGCTGCAGTGCTGGTCTGAGGTGTTATTGGAGTGCCTAGCCCCAAGAGGACAACAGGGGACGGTGTGTTGAGGAAGGTGTCGGACAGCTGGCTCAGCCCCGTGATGCTGAGAGGTCCTTCCTCCATGCCATGGGGTGTCAGCCCCAGTACTGAGGACAGATGTACTGAGGCCGGGCTTGGCTGTGGGATGGAGGAAGGAGCAGTGTAGTGGGGCTGCCTGCTCTGCAGCAGGGTGAGGACTGTCGAGGTTGGCATCGGTGGCATCATTGGAACCGGTGGCAGCGGTGTCACCCGATGACTCTGTGCCTGCATCTGTAAGGGCTGCTGTCTGTGCTGCTGGACCTCCGGGTAGCCGTAGCCCTGGTAGGTGAGGGGGTGTGGGAAGCCTTGGTATGGGAGGGACATCCCCTGGGGTGGAGGAGCAGACCTGGACTGGGTGGGAGCAGGTGCCTCTGGGTCTTGAGGGTTGTTAAGCAGCGTGGTGATCCTCTCCTTCACCACCTGATACTGGAGATCCGCCATCTCCTTGAGGGTCTGGTTCACATAATTGAGGAAGGGCTTGCGGTTTGAGGAGGAGGATTTGATGGGGACCAGCTGAGAGAGGAGACCTATGCTGGTGCGGATGGTGTCCCTGATCTCCACCAGGACCTTGTGGCTCTGCCCCTCCTGCGGTCCAGCTCTCTGTCTTACTGTGGTGGCGGAGGTGTGGGTGGATGCGGCTTTGGCAGCGGTGGACTCGATGTCTCCTTTCTCCCACCACACCACGGAGTCCTCATCGCTCTCCTCCACGCTTTCAACACCTGCCCGGGGGTTCTCCGCCGTGGCATGCTCCACAGATACCTGCATGGAGACAGGGACTGACTCTCGGCCGCCAGAGGACTGGCTCCCAGCAGGCTGCCGGAGAGAGAGGGTAGAGATTTGGGCTCCTGGTGCTCCTTGGTGGCGGACCTCACCCTCCAGGAAGCTGCACTTGGCCATGACATAGTTCTCTCTGTCCGTCAGCTTAACCCTGGCCTGGCCAGATTTTTTGCGGTGCAGCTTCCCGTACCAGGTGTGCATGTGCTTCCACCAGCCGAGGAGCACCTCCGAAGTGTAGCCCAGACTCTCCTCCTTCTCTCTCCAAGCAGCCTGCTTCCGCTTGGTGTCCCTGTACAGCCGGTGTCCCTTCCGCCACAGATAGTCGTTCTCTCTCAGCCACTCCAGCACCTCATCCTTGTGCACTTCCTCGATGTAATATTGCCTCCTCTCCCATTGTTGCATACGCCTCTTCCTCCCTTTGGCAGGACCAGATGGGCCCTCATCAGAGGGGCTTCCAGGTTGTAGGGGCTGCTCCTCCACACCAACAGCATCATCATCATCATCATCAGCAGCAGCAGCAGCAGCAGCAGCATCACCAGCAGGATCATCATCATCATCACCAGCAGGATCATAAGCAGCAGCAGCAGCAGCAGCAGCAAGACCAGGATGAGCAGCAGCAGAGTAAGCACCAGCAGCAGAGTCAGCAAGACCAGGAGCACGAGCAGAACGAGCAGGACCAGCAGGACCAGCAGGACCAGCAGGACCAGGAGCAGCTTCAGCAGAGTACGCAGCAGAAGCACCACTGTCAGGAGCAGCTACAGCAGAAGCTCCAGCAACAGAAGAGCGAGCCCAAGCAGCAGAAGCCCCAGCAGAAGCAGAGTCAGGGACATGGGGCGAGAGGGTGGCCCTGTCCCTCTTGCCAGGGATGGCGGCAGGTTGCTGAGACTTTTGCTTCTTCCCCATGGTTGTGGGGTTGCTGGCTGGCAGGGAGGCTGGCAGGCACCAAGGCTTGCAGGAAGGCTGGCACCAAGGCTGGCAGGAAGCCTGGCAGGAAGCCTGGCAGGAAGGCAGGCACCAAGGCTGGCAGACAGACTGGCTGGCAGACAGGCTGGAAGGCAGGCTGGCAGCAAGGCTGGCAGGGAGGCTGGAAGGCAGGCTGCCAGCAAGGCTGGAAGGGAGGCTGGAAGGCAGGCTGGCAGCAAGGCTGGCAGGGAGGCTGCCCAGGAGGCTGGGAGGCAGGCTGGGAGGCAGGCTTGGAGGCAGGCTGGCAGCAAGGCTTGCAGGCAGACATGCAGGCAAGGAACTCGAAGTGTCCAGCAGCAGGTCTTTCCTCGGAATGCTGGCCACGTGCAAGCTGCTTCCCTTTATATGCAGGGGGCTTGCGCAATGCATCCCCCCCGCATGCACAATTAACGCTAGGCATCCGTTAGGCTTCCACTGTGCATCCGCTAGGCTTCCGCTGTGCATCCGCTTCATCCGCTGTGCATCCGCTCTGCATCCGCTTTTTCCATTCCGTGTCCACTTCGCTGAGGCCCCCCAGAAGCCTAGCGGATGCGCCATCCACTTCCATCTGCTGTGCTTCTGTTCCGCATCCGCTTTTCATCCGCCCTGCGTCCTCCCCGCGTCCGTGTTGTCCGCTCCAATTATGCAAATTTTCGCCCCTTTTGAGCGCGGATACAACGGATGTAACATTTTTCTCTTCCATTGTTTCCTTTTTGCATCCCTTGGGCAGTGTGACATGGCCTTTACACATAAACTGTTTAGAGCACGTCTTCTGAAAGGTGGAGATATGCTAGCTCATTTAAACTTCATGAAAAGAACTTTTCAAGAGCTACATGAAAAAGAACTAATATTTTCAGAGCTGCATCAAGTTTGCATCATTCTTTCCTCATTGGATGAAAGTTATGATGACTATGTATCTTCACTGGAAATCCTGCCCAGAGATAAACTGACATTAACTGACATAACTGGAAGGTTGTTAGAAGAAGCAAGAAGATGGCAAGATAGAGACCAACTGAGAAAGGAACAACCACAAGAAGAGGATTTATCTTCAACTGCCTATACTATTAGGAAATGTTTTTCTTGTGGGTTAGGGGACATATAGCTAAATTCTGTAAGAAGGGAAAATAACAGAATACTGATAAACACCAGAAGGCCAAGAAGAATGTTAGTTTAGCTATGCCTAGCAATTCAACTGTAAACAATAATTTGTGGGTTGTTGATAGTGGAGCATCACAATTCATTACTAAAGATAGAAAAAGGTTTGTAAAGATGTCCACGAGTAAACAACATGTTTCATTGGCAAATGGATGGAAGATGAAAGCATCAGGTGAAGGTACTGCATATTGTTCTTGTATAAATGAACCTTTAACTATGTTATATGTACCTAAACTGAAATTTAATTTGCTATCAGTAAGGGCTTTAGTTAATCTCTGTTATGTAGTAACCTTTAGGGGAGATAACTGTATAATAGAGAAAGAGGGTAAAGTGTTACTGCTACTTTAAAAAATGGTTTATATGTCATGATGATGATCAGTTGAAGATGGCTAACTCAGTTTATAACAATGTTAAGCCACATGATGAATGTATACATTTACTACATAGACATCTAGGGCACATTAATTTCAAAATGCTCAAACAAACTGTTCAATTGTCAGAGGGAGTAAAATTGAAACCTTGTAGCAAGTATTTACACTGTAATGCTTGTAGTCAAGAAAAGAGTAAGGTTACTCCTGCAAATAGACTAAATGGGTTTTAGACCAAAGAACCTTTAGAGGTTGTGTTTGCTGACATAACTGGTCCTAAGAAACCAAGTTTAGGAGGTTCCTGTTATATTTTGAGTATTATGGACCATTACTCAAGATACAGTTTCTGCTATCTTATGAAAAACAAAACAGAAACATTCCAACATTTCTTTAATTGGCTAAGGTTTGCTGAGAGAAAAATGGAAAGTAAAGTTATTACTTTAGTAACTGATAATGGGACTGAGTTTGTTAACAAAAGATTCCAAAATATGCTGAAATTGGCTGGTGTTGAGCATAAACGTTTTGCACCTTACAGACCACAATATAACTCGTTTATAGAATGAAGAGGGCAAACATTACAAGCCATGGCTCGCACTATGTTATCTGACTCAGGTTTACCTGAAACACTGTGGGGTGAAGACATAATGTGTATTAACCATGTTTTAAATAATGTAGTAAATACAACAACAGGAGAATTGCCATTCACTCGTTGACATGGCAGAAAACCAAATTTAACTTATTTACACACATTTGGAGCTCCAGCATGGGTGCATATTCCCTCACAAGTAAGACTGAAAGGGCAACATAGAGCTAAGAAGTTATTTTTTGTGGGTTATGAGGCCAACCATAAATCATTTCAATTTTGGGATTGAGGTACAGCTCATGTTTATTGTAGTACTAATGCAAAATTTCTTGAGCATGTTGGGTGGGATAAACTGGAACAGGAATCCAGCAATGATATTATTATTGACACCCAAATAATCCCTAAAGATAAAATCAATACACCCCAAACAGCCATTAAAGAGGAACAGGAAGAACAGAAGGAAGTAGTAGAACAAGCACAGGAAGAAATAGAAGAACAGGAGCAGGTGGCACAGGAAAGTCCACTAGCAAGCCCTGTATTACCAAGAAGTTCAACCCGAGTAACATGACCACCTGATAGATATCAAGCTAGTGTTGTATGCCAAGTGAATAGAGTTTCAAGTAACTATAATGAACTAAAAATGTATCCTGCTAAGGATCAGGCTGCTTGGCAGAAAGCAATGGATAAGGAACTGGAATCATTAAAAAAACCTAGATGTATAAAAATTTTAAGTTACCACCAGGTAAACATGCCATAGGATGTAAATGGATTTATAAACTGAAGACAGGTGTGGATGGGACTGTTACCCATAAAGCCAGGTTAGTAGCACAAGGGTTCAATCAGACAGCAAATGACTATGATGAGGTGTTTTCACCTAGTCTGAAGGCTACTACATTAAGGGCAGCATTAGTGTGGGCAGCTAAGGAGAAATATATTGTAAATCATTTGGATGTAGAGACAGCTTATCTGCATGCACCATTGCAATAAACTATATATTTAAAGAAACCTTTGGGTCTCAAAAATGATAATACTGATATTGATTGCTGGAAATTGAAAAAGAGTCTTTATGGTTTAAAGCAATCAGGATATGAGTGGAACCAATGTATAATTAAAGAATTAACTAAAATAGGTTTTGTTGCTGGCATGGCTGATCCATGTTTGTTTGAAAGAGAAAGTAATGGTATGATTTAATTATTGTTATTATTTACTGATTATATAGCATTAATCACCAAAACTGAACAAGAAGCTACTGAGATAATTTCACTATTGGAACAAAAATTTAAGTTAAAGTTAGGAGAAATCAAACATTATCTTGGTTTAAAGATAGATAGAACTAGGGGAGGGTACAAGATCTCACAGGCAGATAAAATTAACCAATTACTAAAAAGTTATAAAATGGAACTTTGTAAGCCAGCTAAAACACCAATGAGCCAGGAGTTTATCCATAGTGATGTTCAAAGTCAAATAAATTTTGACTTGTTCAAAATTTTCAAATAAATTTTCAAATAAATAATGTTCAAATAAATTTTGATAAGAATATTTATCAGTCCTTGATTGGTAGTTTATCTTATCTCAGTAATTGGTCAAGGCCAGATATTGCATACTGTGTTAATCAATTAGCGAGATTTAACACTGAGCCCACTGAAAGGCACTGGCAAGCTGCTAAACGTGTGTTAAAATATCTGAAACAGACAATGCATTATGTATTGTATTTGGAGCCAAAAGATGATCTGAATTTAACTGCATATGCTGATGCAAGTTTTGCTACAGACATAAATACACGAAAATCTACATCAGGTACTACTGTATTATTGGGAAAAGCATTGATTGGATGGAGATCTATTAGATAGAAACATCTAAGTTTGCCAACAATGGAGGGTGAATTCTCATGTTTGTCTTTACTATGTACACATTTAGTTTTGTATAAACAATTATAAATTGATATGGGAATTAATGTAACAGATCCTATTGTTGTTTACGAAGATAACCAATCAGCAATACAGATGGCTTCAAATATTGCTGTTAAAACAAGAACGAAACACACAGATTTAAGATATTTAAATGTGAGACAATGTGTGCAAAGTAAGATGATTAAGCTAGAATACTGTATGTCAGAAAACAATATAGCAGATCATTTTACAAAGGCCCAAGGCTCTATAAAGCATAAGGCATGCTGTGAAGATTATGGACTTAGAATGTAAGGTTGTATATATTATCTTACCCAAAAGGGGAGAATGTTAGGAATATGAGTCTCCTAACAGGTATTTGGGTTAGAAATATATAAACCAGGATAAGCATTTTAGTACTATCTCTTTAAGGGAATGCAAGAGCATGCAATTGGGTGTGGTTTTTCAAAGGGCCATAAGATGGAGCTAGAAACCTGGGTTGTTTTAGTCTAAATTTCAGAAGAGAGTGTATCTTTGTTTCCTTCTGTGGGAAAGTATTGCCCTTGCTCCATTTTTCCTAATTGACTATTACTGGATTTAATGTAAGTCTGATACTTAACTGTTTTTGACACTGGACTTTGTTACTGGAATATCCCTGGATTGAAAAACTGACTAATTAACTTGTGAATGACTTTTGGACTGCCTATTTTGGACTTTGCTTAAACCTTTCTGGAAGTAAAAAAACTACATTTACTGTGCAGTGTATCTGTGTACTGTGTGTGTATTATTCCAACACTACTCTCTATACATCTCCCTGTATGCACTCATTTCCTAACGGGGAATTACCTCAACAAATGCAGTTTCCAATAATTCTTGGTTTTCATGAAAAAATATTCTTTTTCTGCTTGAAATGAGTTCTCAATGCAGAGAGTGGGTAGAATGAGGACGTGGGGAGCACTGTAAAAAGATTCCTTTCTGCTAGTGGATTTGCACATCCATCCTTTGCCCCCCTCTCCATACAGGCAATACGGGTCTCTCCATAGTATTTTTTGCAAGTGGGATAAACTGTGCCTGTTCATTGTACTTTCTTCAGCCATGTGCAGTTCTTGGTCTGGGATAATGAAATGTCAATTCTATAATGTTTGATAACCATTTGTCTGAAGTGGTGTAAGGTTTCCTGCCTAGGGAGGGGGTTGGACTAGAAGACCTCCAAGGTCCCTTCCAACTATGTTTATTCTATTCTATTCTATTCTATTCTATTCTATTCTATTCTATTCTATTCTATTCTATTCTATTCTATTCTATTCTATTCTATTCTATTC
>BLBF01000021.1:7137105-7187654 GCA_015471245.1 Laticauda colubrina | reverse complement strand
TCTATTCTATTCTATTCTATTCTATTCTATTCTATTCTATTCTATTCCATTTGATTAGATTCTACTCAACTCTACTCTACTCTACTGTACTCTATTACCTGGTTGGTAGGGAAATATTTTTTGTTGGTTTATCAACACTCATTATTCTTGCACTTCAATGGAACAAGAAAATTCTAGCAAAGAATTCTAGTATATATTGTATGAAAGTATAAAAAGGAGTGGGCTTCGTGTGATCTTCATGCATTTTATCAATTTGGCAGTTAATAATGTTTCCGAAACTCTATGAAGCCTTGGCAACTTCTAAATTGGTCTTCCACCTTTTGGCTTTTTGTCTCAGAACATGTTGCCTATTCAAGGTACAAATAATCTGGAAATTTCACACACTATCTCCCATGGAAAGTTTGTGCTCAGTATCAATTCAACACTATGCATAAGTTCACAATATCAATTCATTTTCTAAATTTGATAAATACTGATATTAGAATACCATGTTCATCCAACACTTTTGGAAGCATATTATTCCTAACATATTATTATCCCATCAGATTGTAATATCACAGAACATGCAGCCAACCCTTCCAACTTCAGTGTGGAACAATGAGAAATTTTTTAAGCAGCATTCAAAATTCTCCCAGTCCTACCAGTCCTTTTCTCAGCCAGTAGAAAAGAGAAGACTCTTATCAACATTAAATTGTTCTCCAATTCTGCAAAATTGAGCAGTGGTTTATTATTTGTTAAATCTTGGCATATTATCAAGAGCACTTCCACATGTTTCAGTATGTTGGAAAATATAGTAAAGAATTACTAATACATTTATTCTTAATAGGATCTTTGTTTGAGCTCTGTCATCAATCTCAGGAGCTCCTTTGTCATATTAAAATGACAACTTTGGGATGATGGGTGAGGGCCAAAGGTGGTATTCAGCAGGTTCTGACCATTTCTGGAGAACAGGTAGCGGACATTTTGAGTAGTTCGGAGAACCAGTAAATACCACCTCTGATGGGAGATTTTACAGTATCCTTCCTCTGCCACGCCCACCAAGCCACGCCCACAGAACCAGGAGTAAAACAATTTGAATCCCACGACTGGTGAAGGCTGCACTCAATTTTTGGGATAGAGTAATAGAGCCCTATAACCAGAAATTATATCACTCTCGGAGAAAGAGACTGGCTGAGCCAAGGGCAGGAGTCAAGCAGAGAATTAGTCTGGTATCTCTATGTAGGCACAAGAAAACAAAGACCAATCCCTCCTGGAATGCTGCTGAACCTTATCTAGTCTAGTCCATAAAATGGCCAATTGAACTTTTCATGTGTGGATCTGATTGTTCATGCCTTACAGTCACAGACTTTTTACACAGTTTCTTTTTGTAGAAGCAAATGCTATGACTTTGCAACAGTTGTGTGTACCAGAAGGTCATGGACATCATTCAGTCTCTGGATATGGTTATGGACCATATGGAGAATCTGACTTTAGAAACAGTAGCTATTCTGGAAATAGATTTTGTAATCCATGGGTTCAAAAAGGTATTGGAAATTATGAACATATCTTTGATGGTTCTAGAATTATAATCAAGAGTGTAGGAGATTCTGATGGTGGGCAACATGGCTCCAAAACATTTTTTAATCTTGGATGTGGTAGCTTCCTGAGTGAGAGTGAAACAATAATTAATATACTGTATGTTTCTTTTATATACTTTGGCATTGCACTAGAAACAAGTGGTCATGGGATTGTCAAATTTCTCTCTCTCCAATAATAATCCACACATGAAATTAAACTGCTGTCACAGATTTTTAAATACTCTCCTTACAATAAATCAGTGTTGTCAATAGAGATCATCATCATTGTCAATGTCATCATAGTATTCATATTCAGCTTCAGTTCCCACATTCATAAATTTAACCCTCTCCTTTGTATATTCTCCTCCCTTCCTCATCATCTTTGGTTATAATTTGTATTTAATTTTAATTTTAATGTGATTTTATATATTTATTCATATATTTATAGTTTCATTTTAGTATTTAAAGCTACCCAAAGCCACCTTGTGACAAGATGGATGGCTAACAAATTTAATAAATAATAGAAATAAAAACTGGAGGACATAGTGCTTAATTAGTTGAACTCTGGAGACCCCAAGATCACCTTCAGCCATGAAATCTCTTTGAAGATTACCTCACTTTAGTATTTCTGTCAATTCAACTTTGCAAAGCTATACAGATGAAAGGAAGAAGGAAGATAATTTACTTGCCTCAAATGCCTGGAGGAAAAGTGGATATAAATTTAACAAATTAACATTAAGATCTACAATGGGGGAAAAGGACAGCCCACATTTTAGTGGTTTACTGGTGAACTTGTTCAATAATAATGTTGATGGTGGTGATGATGATGGTAATGTTTGTCATTCAAAGAATATGAGAAAGCAAGCTAATCCATCAAGCACAATAAGGTGCTGCTCTACTTTGTAGTAGGATGAATTCCAGGGCCTCTACACAGCAGTGAATCATTGGTTGAGATAAACCTACCATGAGCTGAAGTGGACTAGTATGTTCAAAGTCACATAACATAACAAATGTACTCCAGCCATGGGATAGAAATGTGTCCAGTATGGAAGTTTAATTGAGGACAATATCATCCATTTCAGTCCTCCAAAAATGGTTGTCAGTCCATGTTGACAATGGGGCAACCAGATACTCTGGATCTACTCTCTCAAATATCAATCTCATGTGATGTCAAAGGATTTTGTTAAAAAGTGATAGATATTCAAGCCATCACCTGGAACCTGCAAAAGTTGGCCATCAAAGCTAGAGTGCTGCTACATGAAGAATCTTTGGTGGGATGTGAAACAAACCAAGTTTGGATAGTTGATATCCTGGATCATGGGAGACATGGACATGGGATCAGTCTCTATTTTAAACATAGGTGAAAAATACTGCAAAGTATTTGGACAAGGCAATTCATGAGCATCACTATGTCATTATGCCTCCTTCTGAACCCACTTTGGAAAATTTTACATACAGCAGTTAAAACACTTTAAAAAAAAATCAGTCTATTGTTAACTAAAGGCTGGCTTCATTCTCTGAATCCTTTCTGTATAAGCAAGCAGGGAAATATGTAGGACAAGGCTTTTGTTGCTGTTGTTGTTGTGACGGAAGGAGATAACCGGGGTAGATTTTAATAATTGCTGGATGGCAGCATCCATTTTCTAAAAAAAAAGTCCAAGGCCAACCATATATTTATGCATAAGCATGAAACTATTCTTTACCCAACTACAAGGTAGTCTCTCCCTACTGAAATGAGAGTCTGGAAACTTTACTAGCCATAAACAACCATAATATTGCAGTGGATGTGGGTTCCTCCTCCAAGAAGTTGGTGAGCCTGGCAATTCTTCTACATCTCAAGCAAATTAACCCATGCAGGCATGAAGGATTAACATGGCAAGTGAGCCCTTGTCTGAAAACATTGAGGAAAATGAATGCTGCCTGGGGCAACCCAGAAGGGAAATATCCTTTTAATAGTGGGGAGTTGCCTGATACAAGGTATGATAGAATTGCAGAACAACTTCCTCTTGTTGCCCCACAGATGCTGGACTTGGTGGCTCCAATGCAGGACATTTGGCTTAAAAAAAATGGCTGGGGAAACAGCAACCGGCTCATCATGGAAAATCAACCCTCCAAAACCAAAACAAGATACACTTCTTCTGAAACAATGATAAGAAAAAAATTACACAAGCTCTTGTACCTTAAGTAGTACCAGATTTTGGATCATGGAGCTACTCTTATTATGAAAAGTCATTGACATGGAAAAAAAATCAGCATTACAAATTTGTCACCATGAATAAATAAATACAATTACTCCATACAGATTTAAACACAGATGGGGCTGTGCGCAGATGAAGAAAATTACATAGTGCCATCAAGTTGGTGTCATTTCTTAGTGACCACATAAATTGGTTTTTATCATGATGTTGCTTCCCTAGCCTGGTTTTCCTTTGGTAAGCCAATTGCCATTGGAATTGAGTTCATCCACATTCCTCCTGGTCATCCTCTTCTTCTCTTTCCTTTGGCCGTTCCCAACTTGAGATCTTTTTCCAAAGAGTTCAGTTCTCAAACACTGTGTCCAAAATAGGATAATTTGAGCCTGATCTTTTGTGCCTTGAGTCAGAACTCTGGGAGTTGATTGGTTCCATGGTCCATTTTTTTTTCTTTTCTTGACTATTCTCAGAACTCTTTTCCAATGTAAAAGTTTAAAAAAGAACAATACTCTTCATACTCTTCTTCTTCAAAGATCAAATCCAAAATTTGGAATACCATGGTTTGCACTATTTTCATGTTTGCAGGTCATGGCATCTGAATATCTTTTCCAAGGCCTTCAAGACTATGTCTATGATGTACTATTTCTTGACTGATTGTTCTTTTACTATTGATGGTTGATCCTAAAAGGTAGATGTTATTTGTGAATTTTGGTAATTTTTATAAAAGACAAGACCTAACCCAAATCTTCATCCATTTGGACCTAAAGAAGTGCTTTTCCCTGTCCTACAATTAATACAATGCAACAATATTTCTGTCATGCCTCTGTTGGAGTCTGAATCCAAGGAGGAAGATGAACAGCTGACAGGGAGTGGGAGTGTGACTATGTTGGCTGTGGAGGAAACTGGAGAAGGGCAAAGTCCGGCTGGGCAGAGCAGGGAAGAGATAGAACAAGGGAGAGGGAGTTCAGAGGAAGACCCAGACTCACCCCCTCTTCATCCTGGGGCATGCAGGGAGGAACGGAGAAGTCATGTGGGTTGCATAGGAGAGGAAGGGGCCCTGATTCCCTTCATTAGCTACACCTCGGAATGAGAGTTTAAAAGAGATGCATGCTGAGTGCGGCAGCTGCTGGGAGCAAATGTGAGTTTATCTTGTATTGACTTTGATTATCTGTGTTCCTGGCATCTTCCCAACCAAGTTGAGCTATTGTCATGCCTTCACATCTTGAATTATTGCTTCTGTCCTGCCAGACTAATTACCTCATTTTACCTTGATTGGACTTATAGTTACAGTTTTTGTTGACCACATTTTGGACTTGATTCTCTGCAGCCAAAGGCTGTTCCTGGGAGAGTTTTTCTCCATCCTGGACAGTGGGGGCAAAGTTGGAGCTAGCAAAGGGATTCCTACTGATTATCTGACTGTATTGTTTTTGTGTTATGCCCCGGGTCATCACAATTTCTTTTCATTCTACATTCTGCATACAATAAGATATGTAATGAAAGTGGAAAAATACACACATATATATATGTTTATTGTGTACCACATGCAGACCATTTTCTCAAAATACTTCACTTTGCAAAGTGATTTTTGTGTAAAAACTGTGGGAAAAAAAATCACATCTTTTATGCAAGCTGTTATTTAAGTGGTACTGATTTTTCATTTTATGTTAATGCTTTAGATAGAATGTCTCAGTTATCTTGTTTAACTGATCACCAAAGTCCAACAGCCAATTAATGTCCAATTCCTGAAAAGAAAGTGAGACAGCTACCAAACTGTGTAAGGATATACATTGCTTATCACATAGTGCATACACATGGCAAACCATGGGTTCACATGATGACATAGAGACACCTCTATACCACCTCTGCTCAGTTTTCAATCAAATAAGAGTATGCATTGGTTTTCAGACAATTTATCTGGAAACACCACTTACATTCAATGATCATTTGTCAAGGATCAATTCATGAAAATCAAAAAAGTTCAAAAATCTGGTGAAGCTCTAGAGATGAGAACAAATATGACTGGAGTCTGAAGGCTGAACCATGCACTTGTGGGAGGTAGGTATGTCTAGTCTAGCAAGGAGAAGGACTAGGGGATGACATGATAGCGATCTTCCAATATTTGAGGGACTGTCACAGAGAGGAGAAAGGGGTCAATCTGTTCTCCAAAGCACCTGAGGACAGGACAAGAAGCAATGGATGGAAGATTATTCAAGAGAGCTCCAATCTAGATCTAAGGAGAAACCTCCTGACAGTGAGAACCAAGCCATTCGTGGAATGGCTTCCAACCAGAAGTTGTGGGTGTTCCATTACTAGAGGTTTTCAAGAAGAGATTGGACAAGCATTTTTCCAGAAAAGTAAGGGGCCCCTGGTTGAGCAGTGGGTTGCATAAGATCTCCAAGGTCTCTTCCAATTCCATTATTCTATGATTTCTAATATCAAATCATTATAATTATTACAAATTTAAAGCCAGAGAGGTCACTTACCATGGCTCATCTTTGAAAATAATTTTCTTTCAGAATAATTAGAAAAATCTACTTTCCTTCAGAGATGGTATCAACTTATCAGAGTGTCTCTGATTTTACACATTTTATATAGTAATTCTGAAATAAATATATCAAGGAATTGCTTGGAAATTCTGGAGATCTTGTGGAAATATTTATTTTGCTTTAATTTGTTAGCACAGGCAGCCTTGGGTGTGTGGGGGTGGGCAAGTATCACATGTGCTTTGCATCACTGGAGCACTAACTGTGCGTCTTACATATTTCCAAGTGGCATCACAATGTAAGAAGGCAGACCTTGCACTGTGACATCATAATACAAGTTTCAGTATTTTGGCATCATCAAGGTTACGGACAGATGCCTTGTTGGGTTTGTTTGGTCCAGGGACACTGATGTATGTAGCTTTGAGTAGGAAGACCTAAAATTGAAAGCTGGGTAATCTTCACTCTTGCCTGAGTAAGGTGCTAAAATGGCAAAGTTTCCAGAAGGCAAAATGCAAAGGACTTATCTGAAATCATTTAACTCAGGTCTAATTGTCATATGGAAAACAGTTTAATTAGGTCACTCATGATCACCATCAAGAACCATGCAAGCCAAGCAAGATTTTTCCATTTCAGATTATTTCATCTGCATCACGTTAGCTTTCTTTGAAGTCTTTTTCCATTTGCACATTGGAAAAAGAAAATGCGCCTGCATGTTGACTATTTATGCTTTCCAAGGAAAGGAAGCATAATCTTCCTAACCTGATGGCTATTTTGTAGCCCAGCCCAGATCCCAGAAGGTATATAAAGAATAATTCCTGATGTGAGCAGGACAAGACTTTGCTTCTCTCTATAAGCTTCTCTCTTCCTCTTTGGAAGCTCTGTCGGCAGCTCAGCTTTGCTTCAACCGCTTGGGTTCTACCTTTTCCTTAGCCATCATGAGCCGGCAATGCTGCACCTCTAAATCCCTTAATGGGAGACTGAATTATATTTCCAGAGGTGGGCTTCATGCAGGCAGCAGTGTGTCCTCCTCCTTCGGTCTCCTTGACCATAGCAGGAAATACTCTGGAGCAAACCTGAGTAGTGGGCTGGGCTATGGAGCTGCGCCTTTTGGCTACAGTATTGGGCCAGTGGGCTTTGGTGCTGGCATTGCAAAGAACGAGGGATTTAGCAGTCGAAGTGCAGGGACCAACAGCCAGGCCGGACCAGCTGGCAACCAAAGCAGCAGCCATCACAGGCATGAAGCATTCAGCAGCCAGAGTCTTGGTGGCAGGAATAGTTTTGGCAGACGCTGTTGGCCACAGACCTTCAGCTCCCGAAGTCTGGGTGGCAGTACCAGCAGAAGTGGTCTT
This sequence comes from Laticauda colubrina, assembly GCA_015471245.1. Taxonomy (NCBI): domain Eukaryota; kingdom Metazoa; phylum Chordata; class Lepidosauria; order Squamata; family Elapidae; genus Laticauda; species Laticauda colubrina. The sequence continues at coordinate 7,180,074 of BLBF01000021.1, read as the reverse complement.
GGTGTGAACTACGAATTCCTTGGCCGCTTTGGTGAAAGGAAGAGCATCCACACAGTCCGAATCAACCCAAACCTGTTGCAGCCTCTTAGGATCCAAATTGATCCAGAGATTTCGCGAGTGAAGGAGGAAGAGCGGGAGCAGATCAAAACCCTGAACAATAAGTTTGTCTCCTTCATTGATAAGGTAAGAAGAATGAATGGTAAGGCTGGTTTGTAATGTTCTGACACAAAGCTCTCTTTGGGCATTCTAATTAGAGAACATTTTTTATACCAGGTGGACTAAATTTATACTGAATGAGGGTTGCTATGACCTTATTCGTCTCATTCAATTATACCAAATTCTTCTTCTTTTTGGAATTTGTGCTGTTTTCCTTCAATGGCACCTTCCTTTTATCCGAATTTTGCATGCACAAACATTAAAATGGCAACTGCGCATGCACTAGCCCCAACATTAATCTAATCCATTTACAATTTGCACTAAATTTAGCATCAAATCATTAAAACTTGCACAAATTGTGACTAATCTGTATATGGAAAAAACAACAATGGACCACTTGTTAGAGATCCTTCATTAAAGCAATGAGCTTTTGGGGGAGAAAATTCACATGGCTTTGGATGCATGGTTCTATTCTCCCATACAGGATGGGAGATGGATGGAGAATTATTATTTTATTTTTGTATGTATGTCTTTAGGTTAGTTTTTTGAGAGCTTTAACTAGTCTCTCCAGTTTTCTTGTCGAGATTTTCCAGAAATAGATTGCCATTGCCTCCTTCCTAAGGCTGAGAGAGTGTGGTTGATCCAAGGTCACCCAGTTGCTTTCACGCCTAAGGTGCAGCTAGAATTTACCATCTCCTGGTTTCCAGCCTGGTGCCTAAACCATTAGACCAAACTGTCTCTTATATATAGATCTGGAGAGGTTCAACGTATTTATTATTAAATGTATTTGAAATTGTGGCCACACAGGCGGTCCTTGACTTACAACAGTTCATTAGTGGCCACTCAAAGTTACAACATCACTGAAAAAGTGACTTATGACCATTTTTCACACAACTGCTGTAGTATCCTCACGGCTACATCAGGGGTGGGATTCTACCAGTTCGCACCTATTCACTAGAACCGGTTGTTAACATTTTAAGCAGTTCAGAGAACTGGTTGTTAGAAGAAATTACTGGCCTAATCCTGTAAGGAAGGCAGGAAGGAAACATTCTGGTGTTGCTTACAGAAACTGCCTCTCCGTTAACCCTTATTGCATTCTTGGCACGACTAGACTTCCTGTCTCAGGAACAGTTTTTTTATCTTCCTTTGCTGGTACTTTGCTTGTGTGGAGTGAAAGTTGCAATGGCACTGAAAAAATTGACTTATGACCATTTTTCACACTTATGACTTTTGCAGCATCCCCACAGTCACGAGTGGCCAGGCGAGGATATGCATGCCTCGATGTGAGTGATGTTGAGTTGGCCACACCCAGCCAATAACATGACCACCAAGCCATGCCCACCAATTCACATGACCAAGCCATGTCTAACAGCTAAACCATGCCCACAGAACCAGTTGTTAAAAAAATTATCCACTCCTGGGCCACTTGATTTATGTTCAGATGCTTGGCAACTGAGTCACATTTACAACAGGTGCAATGTCCAGAGTTATGTAATTGCCTTTTGTGATCTTCTGACAGGCAACGTCAATGGGGAAGCCAGATTCACTTAACAGCCATGTTATTAACTGAACAACTGCAGTGATCCACTAACAAATGTAGCAAGAAAAACTGTAAAAGGGACAAAATTCACTTAAGAAATTTCTTACTTAACAAGTGAACAAATTCACTTAAGAAATTTCTTACTTAACAACAAGGGGCAGTGGTGGGATTAAAATATTACCACTGGTTTGGTGAGCATGTGCGTGCCAAGCATGCACTTTGCGCAGGCACAGAGGCATTCCAACTCACCTCCTGCAATCCTGCACTGTCCCTGTTGCTTCAACAGCTTCCATGCAGCACTCCGCTGTGCTGCGCAAAGCAGCTGCGCTTCAAAAGCAGGGAATAAAGGTGAGTATGGGAGCCCAGGTGAGTGGGTGGACCCAATAGCAGAGTGGCGGAGAAAATCAGTTCAGTCTCTGCTATTCATCACTGCTACTGATTTGGTAAAACTGGGCTGAACCAGTAGAATACTACCACTGAATTGGGACTCAATTGTGGTTGTAAATTGAGGATTATCTGTATTTCCCCTTGTCCCATCAAGATGTTTTTCTCATCTGCTTTTGGATGGATTAACCAAATGCTACACTGGGAACTGCTCTACAACATCTTTTGGGGAGTTATCTTACCTTGCGCAACATTTGTCTATGTGTGGATTCCAGTGAACCCATCGTCTCACACACACACAGAGTCCAGAGTACTTCTACCCATAAAAGGTGTTCAACAGAAAGCCACAGTTAATCCAGCTATTGTTACAATCCTATATATGCTAGTTAGGAGGAAGGCACTGCAAGCACCGAGTATTACAAATTGCCATGTTTTTCCAATGCCACATTGGAAATTCTGCCTTTCTCTAATTCATTGATGCAACTTTTCAGTCAATCATTCTCAAGGAACCTGAGAATATTTTTAGCGGTTGACTTTGCATTACTGATGCTCAGAGCAGTGATGTAAACATTTGGATATGTGCCCCTTCTTTCTTTCTTTTATAGCCCATTTCAGTCCTCTAGATCTTCCCAGACATGAAATGGTGATGCTTAGTTTTTTTCCCAAAACAATAATATCAATAACAAGAGGAAGAAGAATCCTTCTTTCAGTCAAAAAAGTAGCTCCTTTATCTTCCTAATAGATCTTAAGAATCTGTTGATAGTCTGAAACAGTAGAAGAACATCTAGACATGTCCCTCATTACAGGTCAAGTACTTGGAGCAACAGAATAAGCTTCTGGAAACCAAATGGAACTGCCTACAGCAGCAGGAGCCTGTGGAAAAGGCCAACATTCAGCCCCTCTTTGAAAATTACACCACAGCCTTGAAACAGCAGCTGCAGCGGCTGCTGAATGAGCGGGAACAGCTGCAATTGGAGCAGTCAAAATTCCAGGATATGGTTGAAGAATTCAAAAGCAGGTAATCAGTGAGAGGTTGAAGCAGGTGGGAAGAAGGTAAGCTTCCCAAGGCCCACCTATGTCAAAAAGTAGTTGGGGATCCTTGAAAATAGACTGGGTTCTCTTAAATATAGATCTGCCCTTTTGTTCTGTAGTAGCAAGCATAGACACGTTAACCCATGATCAGGTGTGATCTGTCCGTTCTAGATAGCTGTGGGGCAACAGAGTTCCCGGCTCAATATAGATCTACTTCTGGCATGGGTAGGTGAGAGGGGACCTCATTAATCATCCATTATAGCACACTGGCTATTATCTCTTGCATTGTATCTAATATCTTTAAAGCAGAAGTCCAAAACCTGGGCCCCAGAGCAATGTGTGCATTCTCCAAAACCTTGAGTGTGGTTCTCAGGTTCCCTCCCCAAATTACCACCTGCTTATAATTGCTAATGTGACAGAAGATGTTAATATCTACCTTCCCTGGGGAAGTGGGAGAGGCAGTCATATCCAATGTGCTTAATCATGTTAATTTAATTAAGTGCTAATTTAAAAGGAAAGGAATCAAAGTTAAGTTTGTGTTGACTTTATTTATTTATTTAGTTATAAAATGTATTGTCTTAGGTTTTATTTTTTATTTTTGTCAAAGTCCCATTGACTTAGGGTGAAAGGCACACCTTAGTCCAGTGGTAGCTAATCTTTTTGGGCTTCTGTGCCAAAAATTGTGTGTGCACTTGCACACCGCACTCATGTGCCAGAACCTAGAAGGCAATGCGCACGCCCTCCCATGTCCCCTGTACATGCACCCACAATCCCCTGCCCACTTACCTGCACTGCACCTCCCAAGCTTGAGGAAAGCCTCTGCAGCATGAAAAATAGGCCTGTTTCGTCACTTACGGTATTTCCGGAAATAGAGGAAGTAATGAAACGGGCCTATTTTTCAAACTGCAAAGGCTTTCCTCAAGCCTGGGAGGACGGAAAAGGCCTCAAACCAGCTGAAAATCAGCTGTGAGGCATGCACATGTGCAGTGAGGTAAGTTTGCCTGTGGCTTGCGTGCCGGCACAAATGGCTCCGCATGCCACCTCTGGCATGCGTGCCATAGGTTCACCATTGCAGTCTTAGTCTAACCAACCAAACAAGTGATAAATGTAGCTGTACAGCAGACCTGGGCAGCATTAAAAATTATTGCACATTTTGTACCACTCTCCTTCATACAGAAAAGGTTGGGATGGAGCACTGGCTGAAGGTCATACCAAGATCCCCAGCTAATGAGGAACAGAGTTCAACCTTTCTTTTCCCAAAGCATGCTATCTCCTTTTCTTTCTTCAAATCTGAAACTGTTTGTAGACCTAGTGTTATATGGACAAATGGTGGCTGAGGTCTGTCCTTTTGAGATAATTGAGATTCTCTGAGATAATTCAGTATCTGTACAATAGCTAAGAGGATCCTAATCCAGCCAATGAAACCTCTCCCCTGATTCTGTTCCAGCCATCAAGGGTCCTGAGGCAAAAGCTTTGAGCTCACATTCTGCCCCAAACCTGACATTCACTCACACAAAATTTTGCAATTCAATTGATTTGTGTGCAACTTGTGTGTATGTTTGTTTATTCAAGTTCTTAGCTATCTCCTTTCTCCCTTCCCCCCCATCTCAAGGTATGAAGAAGAAATCAACCACCGGCTGGATGCAGAAAATAATTTTGTGCTGCTAAAAAAGGTTAGATATTTCTGTTTCTCAAAAAAGTATAATTAAAATGATTCAACCCTCACCCAATATGTACAGACTTGTGAGTAGCTGTAATGCTGGAGCAGTCAGGATGTAGGTTTATTGCAATAAAAATAAAGGCCTGTGAAATTTATCTAAGGTCAATATGAGCCACCTTGCAACATTTTTAGACAGGGTGTAAACTGATTTCATTTATTCTTTCATAACATGCATACATTTCAGTGGTCTTCAGTCATTAATCACTGGTACCATATAGACTGGAGATCGGGAGACATGCTCCTTTCCTAATCATCCCAGCTTATTGTTCCTTGTTGATGACAATTTTGCCAATTTTGCGAGATCACTAGAAGAGGAGAGACAGGACAAACAATCTCCTTTTCTGGTGTTCGAATTTTCACTGCTTGGAAATCAGGCTTGTTTTTTTAAGGATATGTCCCAGGCTGACAAAAGCATTTCCAATAAAACAGTTGATCAGTGAAATGCTTGTCTACTGCAAGAGAAAACCATCTAGCCAATGCTGATTAAGAGGCTTAGTGGGACTAATTGTCCAAGTGAGAGAGGACAAGACTTGGAAAAATCCTCTATAGGATAATAATAATGATAATGATGATGATAATAATAGCAGCAACAATAGCAATAATAATAATGATGATGATGATGTTGATTTGATCACCAACCACGTCAACGTCATGAGTGAAGAATGTTGCAAAGATCTTTAGGGGACACATAATAAAATGTTTTGAAAAATAAGTTTTGTTCTGTTAAGATAAATGTACTTTCTGTCATGCTTTTCAGGATGTTGATGTTGGGTATAGCAACAAAGTTGATCTAGAAGTGAAAGTGGAATCCCTAAGACAGGAGCTCAACTTCATCCGATGTGTCTTTGAAGCTGTAAGGATTCTTACATATGTGGTTTATTCCTTCTGCGATGAAAAGATTTATGATCTTTGCTTCCCTTGGGTTACTTTCTTTCATTTTATTTTTTACCAGGAATTGGCCAAAAGAAAGAGGATTATCTGATTTGTTTTTCATAACCCAGGGCAGAGAGGTGGAAAAGATCCAACTATCTCCCAGGTAGCTAGTAGTAGAAGAATCCAAGGAAGAGAAAGCACTTAGTTTTGTGCAGGGCCATCTTAACAGCATTATGGGCCCCGAGCAAAGCAGTATACTGGGGGCCCTACAGCAACTACTCACAGGAATAAAAATGTAAATGGTCGATAAAATTAAACTTATATTTATTTTATTGGACTTAAATCTTGATCTTAAATAACTACTACATGCTTGTCATACAAATATTCAATGTTGTGAATGAACCACAGATTTAATCACTAATAATTTATGCATAGCCCTATATCTGTGTTCATATACAATGTATAAATATAATCAATAATTATGTCATTAGGGTCATTAGATATATCTATTAACTCATTGGACTGAACAGAATAATAAGTCCACACAGAATAATGTGCAGGCTCATCTCATCAGCTACTGGAAAAAAATCAGTGTGAATTTCTATTAATGCATGATAGTATTGATTTAAAAAATGCAGTAAAATGTAATAAACATGTGGCTGTATTTATATGATACAAGGTGCATTGAAGGGTTAACCTACACAGATTAGTATGGGGCCCCTATGCTGGTGGGGCCGATGAGCAAGTGCCCATCAGGCCCATGCCTTAAATAGCTCTGGTTTTGTGGGTCCATTGCACGCATTGCAGGGGATTCCCTTGAAGAGTTCCCTGACTATTTAAAGTAGGGGTATCATTATTGACTGCCACAAATAATGGAAGGTTTTAACCAAGTTCATATATACAGTTCAAGAATTTACAAATATCTGCATCAGAGGATAGGTAAAGCAGAATAGGGTCCTAATTTGGTGGAAACTTTCCAGGCCCTTCAGGCCCTATAATTATGAGAGTGATGTTATCACCTCAGGTGATCTTTTCTAAAAGAATCAGGGAGGCTCCTGGGTATTCTTTCTGAACATGATAATTGTTCTTCCAAGTTCAATAATATAATTATGGAAATCTTACAGTCTGATAATGCCCCTGAAACTTTTCTGTCACTATTGTTGAAGTAGGTTGCATGTATTGCAAATCATAATAATGAATGCTAGGAATAATGAATGCTAGGAATAATGATGCTGCAGGGTTCTCTAGGGGAAGGGGCTAAAATGATGAGGAAAATGCTACAATTGATAAATGGACCATTTGCTCAAAGGAGAAGATGCAGACCTTTCTAGCATGTCTTCTTCTATTGGGATAGGAATTTCTTGCATTATTCAGAAGTACTTTCAGCATTTCTTGCAACTTCTTCCTGACAGGAAATAGAAAGCTTACAGGCAGCAAATTCAGAAACCAGTGTTGTTGTGTCAATGGACAACAGTCGAGTCCTTGACATAGAGGGAATAATTCACTCAGTGAGATCTCAGTATGAAGAAATTGCCCAGAGGAGCAAGGATGAGGTCAATGCTCTGTATGAAAACAAGGTAAGCTTAACTTATTTTCCCTAGAGGGAAATGAGTGTTTTTATTGATGTTAGTAGAAACCAAAGTTACAAACGCACAACAAACATAAAGGAACAAGACTTCTCCTGTATTTCAGTATAAAGAGCTACAGAACACATGGGGACACTATTGCAGCAATCTCAGCAGTAGCCGTCATGAAATCCAAGACCTTACCCGTCTGGTCCAGAGATGCAAAAGTGAAGTGGAAAGTACCAAAAAACAGGTAAAAGAAGTTGATTTAAGTCTGGAGTAAGCAAAAATATGCTCTGCCAGATGCTATTGTACACCTATCTCCCACCTATCTTCCATCAGTAGGCTTGATGTGAAGGCAAGAAAAGTCCAGCATCTGAAGGATCATCTGTTACCCACCTCTGCACTAAATGGGACAGGGAACAAAGCACATTTTACAAAGATGCCTGAAATATTTTTTTTAAAAAAACACCATTTGATTCTTTTCAATTTAAAATCTGGAACTGGGCACATATGTAAGAACTAAGGACATAATCAAATCCCGATCCTGAGAAAGGAAGGAAGCAGCGTGGGTAGCACAGGCAGTTGTGGGTGCCCCTAGAAAGGTATACATCCCTGGTCCATGAGCTATATTGATTGCCAGCTGTTTTCCAGTTCCAATTCAAGGTTCTGATTTTGACCTTTAAAGCACTGCATGGCAGGAAGGCAAGTTGTTTGAAGGACTGCCTCTCCCCAGTTACATCTATCCTTCCCATCAGGTCCAGCAGGAGGTGCATATTATAGATTCCATATGTTAAGGAGCTACATCTGATGGGACCTGGGGGATGAACCGTTTCTGCCCTGGCCCCTGCCCTCTGAAACATCCCGTCCCCTGTTGAGATTATGTATGTATGCATGTATATATGTATTTGCATTTCATATTTTAAATGCCCACTTCCCTCAAATATTAAGTCCAATCCTATCTATGTTTGGAAATCTCCTTTTAGCAGACCACAACAAATTTGGTTGCATTATGCATCCTCCTGTTATGATCTTGTTTATATGATTGTTTTAATTAATTAGTTTTATTGAATGCCATCCAGAGACACACTTGTGGATGGGGAGCTATACTGTAGAAATCTGATGAACAAAGAAATGGGAATTTAGCCAGGTATTTTTGCAGTGTTAATTATATAGATTAAGGATACAGTACTGGCAGGGGTGGGATTCAAATTTTTTAAAAACTGGTTTTGTGGGTGTGGCTTGGTTGCTGGGCGTGGCTTGGTGGTCATGTTATTGGCTGGGCATGGCCCACTCAATATCACTCATGACTGTGGGGATGCTGCAACAATTATAAGTGTGAAAAATGGTCATAAGTCACTTTTTCAGTGCCATTGTAACTTTGAATGGTCACGCCAAACAAGCAAAGTACCAGCAAAGGAGGGAAAAATAACTCCAGAGAAGTTCCTGAGACAGGAAGTCTAGTCCTGCCAAGAATGTAATAAGGGTTAACGGAGAGGCAGTTTCTGTAAGCAACACCAGAATGTTTCCTTCCTGCCTTCCTTACAGGATTAGGCCAATAATTTCTTCTAACAAACTACTTAGAATGTTAACAACCGTTTCTACCGAATAGGTGCGAACTGGTAGAATCCCACCCCTGAGTAAAAGTTATCTCATTAGATCTCCCATCAAGTCTTACTTCAGCTTGTTCCTGCTTGGCTTCCAAGTTCAGACAACACTGGATTTGTTCAGGTGGTATGGCTGTAGCAATTAAGAATTTAGAAGCTATTTTGATGCAAAACCTAGGGACTATCATAGTTACATGTGATTCCCCAGAGTCCGTCTAAAATATATGATCATTTTTAATATGCAGAAAGGGCAAATGACAAATGACACGTTGACTCGGCAAATTAAATGTATAATTAAATTTCACTTCAAACACATTTGAGTTATCCTGTCCTTTTCTTTTTGGGGTTCTACCCAAAGACCAACTTTGTCCTCATCCCCTGGAGAATTGATAGCACATTAAGGATCACTGAAATTCAGACATCTGATTGATGGATTTAGAAAAAAGACCATGCTTTCTTTTCCACCACCCCCCTGGTCATTTTGTGCCTTTGTATTTAATTCCCCCTTTTTCTCCTCTCCACTACCTGCTGAGGAAGCTCAAGTTGTCCCAAGTTCATTCTTTTTTTTTTTTGGTCTGGCTCTTTTCAAGATTGATGCCTTACAGACATCTATTGCTGACAATGAGCAGCAGGGAGAGAGTGCTTTGAAAGATGCCAAGTTAAAGCTAATTGAGGTGGAGAACAATCTGCAAAGCTCAAAAGACGAACTAGCTCGCCTACTGAGAGATTACCAGAACTTGCTGAATCTCAAGCTTCCCCTGGATATTGAGATTGCGATGTATAAGTCACTTCTGGAAGGAGAAGAGAACAGGTAAGTGGGTTGGGGAAAAAAATAAAATGGTGGAGGGGAGAAACACACCAAACCACACAGCTACAGATTGTTAATGTTCTTGTGGGAAGGTCACCTGGTCATTCAACTTCCAGTATGAATATGCTGTAATAAAAAAAATACTGAATGAATCAGATGATACTTTAAGTATAGAAAGAGCTGCTATTTAAATGGCTTTGCACTGTTTATGGCCAATTTTTCACTTTTAATAAGTTCTAGATTGTGGTCAGAGGGGATAAAAAAAACCACTGGACAAATACACTAATATACATCATTTGAACCAACCACCTGTCTTAAAGGATCACAATTCAAAAATGAGCTGGGAAAATATGTAAACATTTGAAACTCAATCAGCCAACCCCTTTGTGGGTACTGATATCTGGGATACAGAGCTAGCTTCTTGGGACATTAATAATTATTCATACTCTTTTCTTCACAGGATATCTAATGCTCCTCCTGTTAAAATATGTAAGTAGCTTTGAAAAGTATATGTGTATTCTCATGAACATTGCCTGATGCCCTAGATACATATCCTTGGATTAAAAAAAAAAGTTATTCAGCATTGCTTCCCCTCACCCCTTTTTTTTCTTGTAGCTGTTGTAGGTTCTCCCGATGTCTCTGTAACTGGTGGACACTCTTATGGGACAATTGGAAGGAGACAAAGAAACATCAACAGCAGTGGAAGATCCAGCTCTAGAAGTGGAGATCATGGCAGCAAATCTGCACTTACCTCTAGGAGTGGAGACAGCCTTTCTAAATCCTCCATAAGCTCTGGGTTTGGACAAAGTGGTAGCTCGACTGTGGTCCCATCTACTTCTAAGAATTTTGATGTGGGAAATATGGGGATTTCTGGAAGTTACAGTTCTAAGAGTAGAGGATACAGCAGCACAAACACCACACATATTTCCGCAACCGCTGGGGTTAATAACAAAGGTGGCTCCGGAGGGATCTCTGTGAGTGGCAGCTATAACATCCAGAGCAGTGGAGGATACTCTGGGGATGATTACAGCAGTCATTATTAGAACCTGGCACAAATGGCATCTCAACATTCTCCACCTCTTTGTGAGCAAAACCGTAACAAACTCTAAAAATTAAACGAGGGAGGGAAAATTTCACTAAACTTCTGCAGGAGGGAAGTTTTCCAGTAAGTTCCCTATGTAAGAATAATCATTCACTGTCTTTCCAGTTTGCTTTTGAAGCTCTTTTGTTCCTGTCACTGCAGGAGATGGGATTAGTAATTGCATTGGTAACCTTTTTTTTTTTTTTTTCCAAACTCCACAGAGCCCTGAATATTGAGTATGTGTGAAGTATATCTACAATGGTAAGAAGTCAGTTGGCCATGTTAGGGAAAACATGGGTAGAAACAGGGATGGGGAAGGAAAGGGAAGACTTTGCAAACTTTCCAAGTTCTTCAGCAGATATTTTAAAGGATTAATCCAAGAGCAGCAGTTGTTTTCCGCTAATATTCCCTATTTATATAAAGAAGCCTCATTTAATCACTCCTCTGACCCCCAAATGAAAACCAGCAGCTTAGCACAGAAGTCCAATATTCCTTTGATAGTATATTCCCACAAGGCAGCAGTTCAGGTCTTTCAAATATATATGACCTTTTAACAGAACTATACGCAATATCTTCCTGCTGTAACACAGTAGGTACTTTCATAGTTATTGAGAATGTCAACAAAAAGTACAGAAATAACATCTGAATTACACTTCAAATTTCTGATCCCACCCTTGTGGGAGAACATGTAACACACGGCTATTGTTCATCTGCTTGCCATTACTGCTGGGAAAAAAAACCCTCCTCTTTTCTTTGTCTTGCATGTTTCATGCCATTTTTTCCAAATTAAATAGTATTTCATTCTTTAGCTGTAAAAATCTGCAGTGTCCAAGAATGACTGTCTAAAATGAACCACCTCTGATGGCATCTTTGAACAATGTGAAGATAGAAAGTGACTTCCTGCATTTGGAATGAATGCGTATGATGCTTCTCAGATTTGATTATACATTTAAATGCTACATCCCTGACCAATTAACTAAATCTGAATAAATTACACTTTTCCATACAAAACACAATACTTGCAAGTGACAGTAATACTTAAAGTTTTGGGGTCACAGAATTCAAGATAACTGATTCTTTTTTTAATTATTTTTGGGAAGCAGAAACAAAACAGTGCTTTTCTACTGGATGGAAATAATTGTTAGAATATGTATTCTACAAGCAGCTTTGCAGAATTTCTTGGCATGAAAAATCCTTTGTTGTTAGGTTCTAAAGTTTATGAACCATCATTTCTGGGATGTTTTGAAAGGTTTCACTGCAGCAATCCTATAGGGTTTTAATGGCTGCAGAAATGCACCTGGATACTATGCTACTATGCTAAGATCAGAGCCAGAATTCTATTAAGAACTCAAGGGAAAACAGACAGAATGTGGGTTGTGGTGAAAACAAACAGTGCAGAGATCAATTGTGTGTTGGAGCAACCATTCATCTTTTTAGGTTTAGGTGACAGTGTTGGTTTTAAGGATCTAGACTGGGTTCTATGAATGGCTACTCTGATGGAACAATATTTTTAAAGGTACTTCTACTCAGGGGAAAGAAGGATCTGTTCTTGTTTCTAGAGAGATACAGGTGTGAATTGCATAAGCAACCCCTTTTTCCTCACGCTGTTATTGTCCATTTACAAACTGCCTTTATATCCTCTTCACAGGCTACTTCCTGTCCTTTCCTGTATTAGTTAGTAATATATATTAACACAGCGATGCATTGATTAAATCATGGTGCAGAAATTTTTTGGGGGGATGGATCGAAGAGTTTACATGTAAAAATGTGTCCCCCGCCGTTTTCTGTTGCATGCAAGCTCGAGCTGGCCTGCATTTAAAAGTAACTGTTCTGTCACAATCTGAACCAGCCAAAATGGGTCATAATCTGTATTATATGTTGAGATGAGGAAGGCAAGTGCTGCTCTTTGCTTGAGAACCTGCCTTAGTTTCTTCAATAATGAATTCTGTGCTTTATTTATCCACAATAATAAATAATTAAATAAATTATTCTTGCTTTTCTGAACCAAATACTCTTTCTGGCTTCAAGATTTTCTTATAAGCATTTATGATCGGCAGCAGATATTGGATCAAGGTCAAAACACAGTAAATAACAGAAGAATTCAAAAGACTTTCCTGTCAGAAGCCCCATTCGTTTGCCATATGGCATTGCTGAAAGTTTTTGTACACCTCTGCTTGTATTGCATTTGTGAATAAAGCTCAGCTTTTTTTTGTTTTTAGAAATGGGAAATGGCACTGAGATCATTCATATCAATCAATATCAATGAGTGCATGTCGAAATACATGCTTTGGAAAATGCTGTGAAGCAATTTGTACCTCACAAAACTATGGGAAGAAGCACCATGTGTGTGTGGGGGGGTGCGCACACACAGAGATATATACATACACACATACACACATACACCATACTGCAGTTTCCCATGTGAAAAATTGTGAAGAGGGTGCATGCAAGTAAAACATAAACCAAATTCATACTAATGAAAAATGAATCATACAACCACAGAGCTGGAAAGGGGCCTGAGAGATAGTCCAATTCCCTGCCCATGGCAGAAATCCTTATTGCATCCCAGACAAATGGCTGTGCAATCTTTTCTGGAAAACCTCCAATGATGGAGCAGCCACAACTCCAGAAAGCAAGACGATTCATTATCTCACTTTCAGGACATTTCTCATCCTGCCTTCAGGTCCTATGGAAAATAAATTGACCCCTCCCCTCTTCCAGTGGTGGGATGCTGCCAGTTCAGACCGGTTCTCATGAACCAATAGTTCTGACAATTAGCTGGCCCCACTCACCCACCCCCACCCTATTCTGTCCTATATTTCCATCTTTTTCAGCTCAGCTGATTGGCACAGTGTGTTTCCGCACCTCAGGTTGAAATTGGTGGTTTTTTTAATGTTGCGCACGTGCTCACAGTTTAACAGTGGTTAAACCGGTTGTAGCCCACACTGCCCTCTTCTCTGTGACAGGCCCTCAAGTACTGGAAAACAGCTATCATGGTCACCTCTAATCCTTCCGTTTGTTTGGCTAAATATACCCAGCTCCTTTCATCCTATGGCTTATCCTGCATATCCCTTATCATCTTTGTTGCTCTTCTCTGCACTCTTCCTAGGATCTCTGCATCTTTATTTTATCCTGAAGACCAGAACTGGATGGATCAGCTTTGTGAAGCATGCTGGTTCTCGACTCCCTACATCAAACACAAACTTGGCGAGATAATTAGAAACCCATTTATGAGTTCATGATTCTGATATGCTTACCAGCAGACGGATGATACTGGATTGTGTCCTGGAAATCATGGCTTAAATGCCAGCAAATAAGTCGAAGAAAAATTTGAGCAACTCTGCAACAATTAGCAGTACTTAGCACCATCTAGTGGGAAATGAAGGATAGATAAACTTACAGAAAAAAATGATTTAATTTAAATCTCAGATATATTCCTCCCTTGATTTCAAAAGTCTGCGATTTACCTTTCGACCTTACTCCTTACATTTTTCTGTTCCTTTGAGTTTTTTTATTCAGTTTTATTCATAATATCTATAGGTCTCTTCCCTATTTACTTTTTTTTTGCTTTCTGACTTTTCTTTCTGTTTTTTTCTTGATTACTTTTGTAAATATTTGGTAAAGTAAAAAAAAAAAAGTAGTGATTTGTGGCTAAAATGTGAACATCTCCAAGCCTAGGATAGCTGGCATTAATTGTCATATGGAAAAGTGTCTGGATGGTGCTTGTAAGGCTTGGGTGCTTTGATTTCTAAAGCTGTCAACTTATGGACCTAATGGCCTCTAGATGGCAGCTAAACCTAGCAGCTATGTAAAAATGGAATTTGGACATGTGAAAGCGGTTTTCAGGTGTGTAGTGCTCTAAGTCATTTCTATAAAATTCTGGACCTAGTGAGTAATGGAGCTGCCAGTCAATTGACCACTAGATGATGCCAGAGACAAAATGTTTGTATTTCTTGATAGTCCTCCAGATTTCTGAATAGTGATGCAGTGATTGGATCAATCACTGGATCAGTGATTGGATCAGTGTATTTTAACACACTGATATACTACTCCAACTTTGTCTGACTCTGTATAGCAGTAGTAGTTTGCAAACCTCAATAGCTGGACTGACACATCATATAAGATCTCATCCATGTGGCCTGCTTATCATTACCTCAAATTGCACCACTTAAACCATTTTCTGAGGTTATAGTCTTCACAATGGAGCATCCACCTTGTAGACAGCCCATAGCCATCGATAGGATGAAGCCAATCCAAAGCATCCAAGGTTAAAGTGTTTATTCACTGACTATAGCCAAACTTCTCCATAGGGATATTCTAGTTTTCATGGGGGAGTCATCTTAACTCATTCTTCTGTCAATCCTAGGATGCCCAAACTATCATTGATCATTTAGAAAAGCAGGAGAAGGAAAACAAAACAAAGACAGCTCTGTGTTGAAGCCACATTAATATCTGGTTATGATGAATGATGGAATGATTTAAAAAAATATGTAAGAAGAACTGATAACGATAATGATAACAACAATAACAATAATAATAAGTCTTTATTGATTAGCCCTTGGGCCATATCCAAGTGCAAAGTTCCAGCAACAATTTGTTACTAAAATTTAATAAAAGCAATTCAAAGTGAAATTTGATAAAATACTATTTAAAATGGAACTTGATAAAATACAATTTAAAATGGAATCTAGACAAAATATGATTTAAGATGAAATAGTAATAAAATACAATCCAAAATAAAATTGTAATAATGTACAACAATTTAAAATATAGATAAAATATAATAGCATTATATTTCAGAGTCGATCTTGCAGTCTACCCCAATCAATCCCACAATTGCAGATCTCAACTGAATCATTTTGTTTAAATACTTTGCTACTTTAAATGTTATTTTCAAGTTCTGGCTGGACATAAGGTAAGTTATTTTGATATGGGTATCCCAATGGGTTGATATATAGACCAAGATACCTGTCTCTCATCCTCCTATACAGGCAACAGTCAAATAGGATGTGAGCCAGGTCCTCTACTTCTGCCGCTCCTACTGATGGTATATTGAAAAGGGAAATCCTCACCACACACCTTTGAAGTGCAAGACTAACATCTTTTGAATTATACTTTCAATTATGTGCATCAAGCCAGGAATGTGTTAGTCAATTTAAGGGTTTCTGAATGTTTTTTTGTAATTAGGTGGTAAAATGAAAAAAAAAAGCAACCAAAAAACCAACATCGTACAGAGGAGGAGGAAAAAGGACGATAAGAGAGCAATTATTCACTGAAAAAAGGAACTTTAATTTAATATAGAAGCTAAAATAAAATAAATATGATCTCCCCAATTAATTATCAGAAAAAAGATGTAAAAGATCCATATATTTGATGAGCTCCTCTTCTACCACCTTATCTGGATCATTTATGAAGATGTTGAAGAGTACTGGCCCCTAGAACCTTGGGGTACCTTACTACATGCTTCCCTCCATGTAGAAGTAGTTCCATTAAGCACTGCAGGTTGAGTGTGGTTGGTCAGCCAACTGGTGATGGTACACTCTACCCCACATTGTTCTATCTAACCAAGAAGTAGAACATGGTCTACTTGTCAAA
The DNA here is from genome assembly GCA_015471245.1 of Laticauda colubrina. Taxonomy (NCBI): domain Eukaryota; kingdom Metazoa; phylum Chordata; class Lepidosauria; order Squamata; family Elapidae; genus Laticauda; species Laticauda colubrina. Next base: position 7,163,713 of record BLBF01000021.1, on the reverse strand, counting down.
TGCCTTACTGAAGTCCAAGCATACTATATCCATAACATTTCTCTGATCCACTAATTTAGTCACTTTATCAAAGAAGGAAATAAAATTTGTCTGGCATGATATGTTTTTAACAAGCCATGCTGGCTTCGAGTAATCGCCTTGTTTATTTCTATGTGCTCATAAATCTGCTGTTATATTATCTTTTCCAGGATTTTTCAAGCATTGATGTCAAGCTGATAGGTCTGTGGTTTCCTGAATCTCCCTTTCCCACCTTTTCAAATATTAGAACTAGAATATTTTTCAATATTCTGGCAGTTCCTCATACTCTAGGTGCACTGAGAAATTCTCTTTAGTGGTTTCGAGATCTCATCTGCCAGCTTCTTCAGAACCCTGGGATATAATCCATCTGGTCCTGATCATTTGAGTTCAACTAGAATGGATAGGTGTTCTCTTACCAACTCCTTGCCTATTTGGACCTGCATTCCTGTTCTGTCTCCCACATTGGATAAGTTGAACTATTCCCCCCACTTTTTGCATGAAGACTGATGCAAAGAAGGAATTAAGTAGTTCTGCTTTCTCCCTGCTGCTGGTCACTGTCTTGCCATCTTTTCCCATTAGTGGACTGATCATTTCCTTGACTATTCTGTTCTGTTCTGTTCTGTTCTGTTCTGTTCTGTTCTGTTCTATTCTATTCTATTCTATTCTATTCTATTCTATTCTATTCTATTCTACTGTACCCTACCGTACCCTACCCTACCCTACCCTATACTGTTTTTCTTATCCTTTGAAGTCACATGGCTGAAACATGCCGAAAGACACTTGTTGTTTTTGGCATTTATTGCAAGTCTGAGTTCATTTTTATCGTTTTTAAAAAAAAATTGAGGAAAGAAAAGAAAAACATGGCTGCAAAAAGTGGGAGTTCCATCTCCTGAGCCCAAGAACTAAATAAAAAGGGGCAGCCTTAGAGCAAATCTGCTGGGCCACTTATAGGCATGCCAATTGTTTCCTTGTATAAGATCATCTCTAGGCTTTCCCTCTTTGCACTATGGATGGTTCCAAGATGAGTCTTTTGTTTTCCTAGGGAAAACCCCACTTTGTTGAATAGAGGTTGACAGATATATTTGATACAAGTAGTCCTCGACTTACAACAGTGTCAGTGTTCCAGGAAACTTCCACTCCAAACAATAACTCTGAGACAAACATCTTCTCAAAAGTTCTACTTTATTTGGATAGTAAACTGGCACATCTGGGGAATCCCGAATCTGAAAGTTCTGGGTTTCCTCACAATAAGTAAAAACTATAAATCCACTCCCTGTACCCATCATCGCATCACATGCTCCAATCACCATCCGTTCCAACTTGAGACATTCTCTCACCCAGGTGCAAAATAACATGACCTTGACTTAGCAGAAAAATGATATTATGTTTAACCACATACACTCCAAGAACTTTCCCCCTCCCATTTTCCCAGGGTCAAGAATGTGGCAGTGTGGAAGCATCTGGTCTCAATATAGTTGAACTCAATATAGTTCATTTAGTGACCATTCAAAGTTACAATGTAAGTGAAATGCCTTATGATTTTTTTTCACACTTATGACCTTTGCAGCATTTTGATCACATGATTCAGATGCTTGGCAACTGGTTCATACTTATGACCGTTGCTGTGTCCCAAGGTCATGCAATCCCCTTTCGCGAACTTCTGACGAGCAAAATCAATGGGGAAGCCAGATTCACTTAACAACTGTTATTAACTTATCAACTGCGGTGATTCACTTAGCAACCATTGGCAAGAAAGGCTGTAAAATGGAGTGCAAAATTCACTTAACAAAGGTCTCACTTAACCACCGAAATTTTGGGCTCCACTGTGGTCGTATGTCAAGGACTACCTGTACTTCAGTGTGAGCACTGCTAATCGAAGCAGGTGCTGAACTCAACACCAAATATGGTCTCAAGGGAATCAGGTTCGGAAATAAGCCCTGTTAAGTGAAGTCTTACTTTTATAATCTTCATGATGGTGGCTGGTTCAAGTTTCCCCACAGTAAAATGAGTGAATGTGCGCCAAGCTTCTTTGGATAGGCCAGTCCAAATATTTACTAAGCAGGCAGGACTCTAAATGCAAGATTTTTTTTCTCTTTGCCTGCCTCATTCTACCTCCCTTTGCCAACTTGTTTCTGCTAATGCCTGGTGGCATGCAGTTCAATATTCAAGCTAAAAGGCTTGAATATTCAAATATAATTCTGATATCAATAATTTCCTACACAAAATATAACAGCTCTTTAATGCTGAAGAAAAATCAACGACTGTAAATTCTGTTTATAGCAGTGCCCAGCTTCAAAGCCTGCATCCCTTTCCCGTGCCTTCATCTTATCTTAGAATGAGACCCACTTGGGGGCAGAGCTGGCGTCGCAATGATATGGTGTGCGATCTTGAAGATCCAAGATCACCGCTGATATCTTTGCTCCTGGACGGTCCAAATGGATCTAAACCATCCCGAAGAGACGGTGAATGTAAAGAGCGCATCCTGTCGATCCCAGGGATATTGCAAAGCCCCTGATAGATCCAGGAGAAGCTCTTTTTGCCAGTGGCAAAGAGGCAGCCATTAAAGCTGCTGAAGTTGAGACAGCTCCGAAACAGAAGAGAATGGAAAGAGAAAGTGTGCCGGTTTGGTGAGAATTTTTCTTTATTTTAAGACTTGAAAGAACACCCTAAGGAAAAGAAAGAATTTGTAAAATCTAAGACAGAAGTTGTTAAGTGGTGATTTTAAACAGGAAGTCAACATTAATATTTCTTTTTTTAGTGCTGGACTTTTAATGTATGAGTTTTCACTTTGAAACGGGACTGGTTTTCTTTTTTACCTTACTTTTTCTTTGTTGTCTTTTTTCCTTTTTTGTCTTTATAATATTCTAGGCTAGAATACTCCCTTTTAGTTTTCTTTTTTCTTTTAAGTCTTTTCTTCATTTTAATTAATTTTTATTACATTCTGTTCGGAAAAGTAGGGGGAAAGTGAAAGTGGAGGAAAATTTGTAACACTGCCAACTACAGGCTTAGAAATATTGTTGCTTTTTTCTTCCTTTTCAACCGGACAAAGCTGAGAAAGAGGCTTATTTTCAAGGACTTTTAGCCTGTTTGATAAGATAGAGGGAAGAGCACGGGAGAGTGTTTTTACAGCTGCTCCTCTGGGTTTCTATCAGTGGCTGGAGTCTGGTGTTGAAACTTATAGAAAGAAGACGATAAGATTTCAGAGAAGAGAATTATAAAATTGTTTGGAATTTAACAAAAAGCCTTGGATAACTAAACAGATGCAGTGTGTTCCTTCTGTTTTCTTTTTTATTCTCCACTTCAACAAACCCCCTCCTTACAAGCCTATTATTTTTGATAGTTATTTGGACCTTTGGCCTTTTGGAATTTGTTTTTGTTCTCTTTTTGCTTTTTGAGTCTATTTTTTATTTTTGCATCTTATTTTAAAGGGAAAATTTTAGTATTATTTTTTCCTTTTTAAGGAAGTAGTCTTTTTTTCTGTTTTTTTTCTCTCTCTTCCTAGCTCTTTATTCACCTCCTATATTGGCTTTTTTCTTGGAGATCTTTTTTTTCCTTTTTCTTATTGAGACTTTTTAATTGGATTAAGGTGTTGAAGAACTTGAAGAACTTTTTTTCTTTTTTTTTCTTTTGCCACCCACAATACTTAACAATTTTTTTCATTTTCTGTTTATGGTTTTTTCTTCTCTTTTTTGGATTTTTCTTGCTATTTAACCAATTGATTGGATTAAGGTCTACAAGAACCTGAAGAAATTTTTCTTTTATTCTGCCTCCTTTTTATCTCATTATTTTTACTTGGAATTACAATTGGTCATCACACAAGCGGATTAAGGTCTAAAAGAACCTGAAGATTTTGAATTGTTTGAAATGAGCAGGAAACTAACAGCGGCTGGTTCTTCAATTCCTACTTCTTCCTCTTCACCATCTGGAGGACAACGCTCAATACAGATGATGTTACAACAAGAAAAAGAACAGGAAAAGGTGATACTGCAGATGATAATGCAAGGAATTCAAAACATACAATCAAGAATAGAGAATATTGAAAAGAGAACAGAGAAAACTGATGAAAATGTGGAGAATATTCAACAAATGATGATGAAGTATGGTGAGAGATTCAAAAAAATGAAGAAGAAGAAAAACAAAGAGATAAGAAGATTGATGGCAGATTAACTGTGGTTGAACAAGAGAAAAGTGGGATGCTAAGATGGGAGATGAACAGATCAGAATTTTATCTTAGATTCTAAAACATAGAGGAAGAAAAGGGACAAAACTTGGCAGAGATAATAACAGAAATCTTGGCGGAAGCTCTGGAAATAACTAAAGAGAAGATGATGGATGGAATAGATGAAGTCTTTCGAATTTTCACAAGATACGCAATGAGAAATAGTTTACCAAGAGAAGTTCACATTAGATTTACAAAGAAAGCTATTAAAATGCAAATATTGCAGGTGGCAAGAGAGAAAACATTGAAATATAAAGATAAGGAGATTGTGGTTCTGAAACAAGCACCTAGAAGAGTGAGAGAGATGAGAAGAGAGTATCGACTCTTGACTAAAAGACTACTCAAAAAAAGAAGTAAACTATAGATGGTTGATACCAGAAGGCTTAATATTTACATGGCAGGAACAGAGACACAGAATTGATTCAATTGAGAAAGCTGAATTATTTTATACAGAATACTTCAGAGGGAAAGAGGAGGAGACAGAAAAAGAAATATCATTAATTGAATTCCAAGAGGACTGTCAAGCAGCGATTGAAAAAGAAGAAGGTGCAGTAGGCGGAAAGGTGGAAGCTAGAGAACAACATGAACCAAGATCTATGATATGAACCTATGACCATTCTGGTGAAGTTGAGGGTACCCAATCCAGGGGTCGAAGGGGAAATGCTAGCCCTGTTAGATTCTGGATGCACAAGGTGTATAATCAACACGGAAGTAGTGGAGAAAATGGGCTTAAAACGAAAAACTTTGAAGATGCCCATTTCCTTTTGCCAATTAGATGGATCAGTGGCTGGAGGTTGCCCTGCACGTTTTATCACGGAACCTATAGAAATGATCATGGGAGAGCATGATGAGACTCTGCGTTTTATTGTGGTCCCTGGGATGGAGCAACCATTAATACTGGGATTGCCCTGGCTCCAGAAATGGAACCCCCAGGTTAACTGGAGAAAGGGGTTGTTGCACATATGCACCAAGCAGCGACCGAGAAAAGAGGGCAGATCTCAGCCGAAGCTTCAGATTCCGATTGAAATAGCTTCCACAGGTACTGAACCTGTGAAAGGGGAGGAGAAAATTTCCAAAGCGTATTGGGATTTAAAAGAAATGTTCAGTGAGAAGGCCTCGGATGAGCTTCCGCCTCACCGGCCAAAAGACTGTGCTATTGAGATTTTGCCTGGGGTGAAGCTCCCGAAACCGAAGTTGTACTCAATGACACCATGGGAATTGGAGGAGCTAAGATTGTTTATAGATAAAAATCTGGAACGTGGTTTCATTCAACCTGCTAGGCCCCGGGTAGCAGCCCCAGTATTGTTCCGTGAAAAGAAAGATGGTTCCAAACGCTTGGTGGTGGACTACAGAAATTTGAACACCATTTCCGTGGAAAACGTGTACCCCCTTCCTTTGATGAAGGACATGTTGGCCCACCTAGCGAAGGGGAAGATTTTCATGAAGTTGGATTTGAGAGAAGCATACTACCGAATTTGAATTAAGGAAGGGGATGAGTGGAAGACCGCTTTTAACTGCCCGATGGGTTGCTTCCAATTCAACATTCTTCCTTTTGGTTTACAAGGGGCCCCAGCTGTATTCATGCAGATGATCAATCAAGTGTTACATGAACATTTATACAGGGGGGTTCTGGTTTATCTTGATGACATCCTTATCTACATGGAAACTCTGGATGAACATGTGAAACTGGTGCGGTCGGTTCTACAGAAACTGTGTGCCGCTAAGTTGTATGCTAAACTGTCAAAGTGTGAATTCCATCAAGAGAAAATTGACTATTTGGGATATCGCATTTCATTTGAAGGCATAAAAATGGATCCAGAGAAAGTGCGTGCCGTATTGGAATGGGCTCCACCACGTACTAGAAAACAACTTCAAAGCTTCTTGGGATTTGCAAATTTTTACCGGCAATTTATCCTGACATTTGCTAAGATAGCAATACCCATCACAAATCTCTTAAAAACAAAAGGGGAGGTGAAGCCAAGGCTGGGCAAGCTGTTGGAGTGGTCCATGGAGTGCCAAGCAACTTTTGAAAAGCTAAAACAACTGTTTGCTGCAGAACCAGTGCTAAAGCACCCGGATATGGAGGCTTCATTCATGATCCAAGCCGATGCGAGTGATGTGGTTGTTGGAGCGGTGTTACTTCAAATCAACGAGAAAGGGACCTTACAGCCTTGTGCGTATACCTCCCGTAAGCTGTCTGAAACCGAGAGAAGGTGGGCCGTCTGGGAAAAAGAAGCTTTTGCAGTTCGTTGGGCCTTACTGACCTGGAGACATTTCCTGGAAGGAGCAAAACATCCATTTGAGGTATGGACTGATCATAAAAATTTGGAAGCCTTAAAAAAGCCTTGGAAGCTGTCCCCTAAACAAGTTCGCTGGGCCCAGTATTTCAAGCGGTTCAATTTCTCACTGAAGTACATTCCAGGGGGGAAGAACTTCATGGCGGATGCTCTCTCTAGACTACCCCAATATAATAGTATGTGCCAGAAGGTGATAAGTCCAATTGTCTCAACCAAACATCTAGCTGCCCCAGTGATCACCAGAGCCCGAAAGGAGAAACAAGAAGTGGATTTATCGAATGACCTAACCGAACAACTAAAAGAAGCTTTAAAACTGGATGAGTGGTTCCTGGCTCATTCAAATGACTATACAGTTAGAGATGGTTTGGCTTGGGTGGGGACCAAGTTTTATGTGCCACAGGTGCTGAGGGGCCACATACTACAACAAGCTCATGATTCTAAAGCAGCTGGTCATTTTGGATTTGTGAAAACCTTACACCTGGTTAAGCGGCAATTCTGGTGGCCTACTTTAAAGAAGGACATTGAAGCTTATGTAGCTAGCTGTCCAATTTGTGCTTCGGCAAAGAGACCTCCTGGTAAGCCAGTAGGGTTGTTACAAAATGTAGCTAGACCAACAGCCCCCTGGAAGGAAATCTCTTTGGACTTTATAGTAGAATTACCCAAAAGCAGTGGAAACATAGTTATCTGGGTAGTAACCGATTTGTTTTCCAAACAAGTACATTGCATACCTTGTTCCAAGATTCCCTCTGCTAAGACGCTGGCTAAACTGTTTATTTCACATATCTATAGGTTACATGGCGTTCCGGAACACATAATCTCTGACAGAGGGGTCCAATTTACCTCAAATTTTTGGAAAGAGTTCCTGAAGTTGATAGGCTTCACCCAGGACTTAAGCTCTGCCCACAACCCTCAAACCAATGGGGCCTGTGAGAGAACTAACGCAGTGTTAGAACAGTATCTTAGATGTTACATAAATTATCAACAAGATAACTGATCTGACTTACTACCATTTGCCGAAGTGGCATATAACAACTCTGTACATAGTAGTACTGGATTTACTCCATTTAAAGTCGCTTCGGGACAAGATTTTGTACCTATACTTGAACTTCCTCGTGAAAAGCCCAACATCCATTCATTGGATGAATGGATAACTCAACTCCAACTTAACTGGCCAGTGACACACAAAGCATTAGATGAGGCCCATCAAGCTCATAAGAAGTTTGCAGACAAGAAAAGATCTCCACAGAAATTATATAAAGTGGGCGACAAAGTTTTCCTATCCACCAGATACCTGTAAACCACTCAAAAGTCAAAGAAGCTTGGTCCTAAATATGTTGGTCCTTTCATGATTGAACGGATTATAAATCCTGTAACAGTCCAGCTGAACTTACCCAAAACTCTTCGATGAATTCATCCGGTGTTCCAGGTTAGTTTGCTAAAACCTGAACGTACTTCTGATTTAAGACCCATCCAGACTGACCCTCCCATACCAATACTGATTGAAGGTGAACAACATTTTGAAGTTAAAGAAATTCTAGCTCTCACAAATGGAGGGGTCGGCTCCAGTATCTTGTAGCCTGGAAACATTTTCCTTCTTCACAAGCCGAATGGGTTAACGAAACTGACGTTAAAGCCACTAAGTTGATCAAAGCATTTCATTCCAAGTATCCTGATAAGGCCTAGGAGTGTGTTATTTTGTAATTGTTTCATGATTAATAATTGTCTTTATATTTTCTCCTCTCTCTCTTCTAGTACTGATGATTTTCCTTTTTCTAGGAGGGCCGAATGTCAGCCTTCAAGATCTTCCACTATCGCTTTGCATCTTTCGGCTGTCATAAGAAACGGGGGGGAGGGGAGGTAGGGATAAGTCTGGGAAATGAGCTGGAAGTGTTACATTTTTCTGTTGTGTAAATAAGGGGGGAGGAAAGCATACAATAGAGTTAGGTTTCTATTTCTCGCTCAGCTTTCTTTTCTCTGTGCAACTGCAACCCGTTATCAAAGTATGCCAAGGTCAACGGACAGAGGCCTCATCATCGCCTGAAGATGCCCACATGATCATATTCACAACTTCTAATTGGAAGTTTCATCTGATCTATTGGGGGTGGGAACACTTCCATCACTGTGTATATGTGAATTGCGCGCCTAATTTCTCAGATTCAGAATTCTCTTCAGACTGCTTCACCTTTTCTATGCAAAGAGAAGAAGGAGACGTCCAAGAGCTGTGTGGGTCTGACGATGGATCGGGAGAAGAGTGGAGTTTGGACTGTATGACAAGCTGATGGTGGAGCTGAGGAACGAAGACACTCGTGCATTCCAGAACTTCATGAGGATGCTGCCAGCCATGTTTGACAAAGTTGTGGAGCGTCTGTGACCAAGGTTGACCAAGGCGAACACCAACTTCCATCCCAGCCTGGACCCTGGGCTGAAGGTGGCACTGACTCTGCACCACCTGGCCTCCGGAACCACATACAGAAACATGCAGTACGCCTGGAGGGTGCCACACAACACCATCAGCATTGTGGTCAGAGAAGTGGTGCAGGCCATCATCGAAGAATACCTGGAGGAGCTCCTCCAGTGCCCCTCCACTGAAGAAGTCTGGAAGAAAGTTGCAGAGCAGTGGTATCAGAAGTGGAACTTCCCACACACCGTTGGAGCCATCGATGGCAAGCATGTGGCCTGCAAAGCGCCAGCCAAGTCGGGGTCCACTTATTTCAACTACAAGGGCTTCTTCAGCATCATCCTCTTCGCCATGGTTGATGCTGACTACAAGTTCATGTACATCGATGCTTCAGGCAATGGCTCATGTGGCAAGACAGGATGATAGATGACTAATGGATGCTTCCTTCAGCCTGTCTCATCAAACTGATGAGATTGGGCCATGTATGTTGGGTGGGCCTACAATGAACAGGGCATTTAATAAAGAGTTGTGTTTATGTTGACATGTGTGGATGCCCTACTTCATCGTGGGGGATGTTGCCTTCCCCCTCAGAACCTACCTCATGAAGCCCTACACCTCCAAATGCCTCACCCGTGAAGAGAGGATCTTCAACTACAGGCTGTCCAGGGCAAGACGGGTGGTGGAGAACGCCTTTGGCATCCTGGCCAACAGGTTCCAGGTACTTCTCATCACCATGCAGCATCGCCCAGAGACCGTGAGGAGGATCGTGGAAGCTTGCTGCATCCTGCACAATCTCATGCGCACCCGCTACCCAGTGTGGCAGAACAGGCTTGTGGACCATCAACAAGGAAATGGGGAGATGGAGCCTGATGAAAGCAGGCAAGGGGGAAACCTGATCGACACTGTGGATGTACCAGGCCCCAACAGAGCTTCATGTGAAGGGAAGAAGCAGCGCAACCTCCTGAAACACTAGTGCAACTACCCAGCTGGAGCAGTGGAGTGGCAAGACAGGATGATAGATGGTTAATGGATCCTTCCTTGAGCCTGTCTCATAACACTGATGAGGTTGTGCCATGTATGTTGAGTGGCCCTACAATGAACAGGGCATTTATAAAGCATTGTGTTTATGTTGAAATGTGTGGATCAATGATTAAATTGTTACTGATAATAAAGGGCCATAGGTGTGGCACCTGGGAGGGTGGACCATACAGTACCACTATGCTTGCACTGGAGGCTTATCTATCCCACAGCTATTACCCATCCCACAGGTATCCCTGCCCATCCCACAGCTATTACCCATCCCACAGGTATCCCTGCCCATCCCACAAGCATGCAAAGACTTAACCTTTTTCTAAAAGTTTCCACCAACACTTTATTAAGTGAAAGAAATGACCCAAGTGTATGAAGCCAAGATAACCTTTATTAATAATCACAGTTAAGTAAAGTGTAGGACTTTATTTAAAAAGCAAAAGGAACCAAGAAAAGTGTCCCAAGCAAAGATAAAGTCAACAGGTAACAACTCAGTCTCTGGCAATGTTCTCAGTCATTCTGAGGCATGTCCATGGTCTCAGGTGTAAAGGGGACAGGGACTGTGGAGGTGGCAGTGGCTGGAGTGCTGGTCTGAGGCACCATTGGGGTGCCTGGCCCCGAGAGGACAACAGGAGGTGGTGTGTTCAGGAAGCTCTCAGAAAGTTGGCTCAGCCCAGTGAGGTTGAGAGGCCCTTCATCCAGGACCTGGGATGTCAGGCACAGGATGGATGAAAGATGTTCTGAGGCCGGGCTTGGCTGTGGGGTGGAGGAAGGAGTGTAGTGGGGCTGTCTGGTCTGCAGCTGGGCAAGGTGAGGTATCTGTGGCGTGCGAGAAAACATCTGTGGCATCGGTGGCATCTGTGGTGTCTGTGGCATCGGTGGCATCGGTGGCATCAGTGGCATCGGTGGTACCTGTGGCATGCGAGTAACCTGTGCCTGGACTGGGAAGGGCTGCCTGTGCTGCTGGAAGTCCTGGTATCCATAGCCTTGGTAGGTGAGGGGCTGTTGAAAGCCTTGGGAGGGCTGTGACATCACCTGGGGTGGAGGAGCAGACCTGGAGTGGATGGGAGCAGGTTCAGCTGGGCCTGGAGGATGGTGCAGCAGCGCTGTGATCCTCTCCTTCATGACCTGGTACTGGGCCTCGGGCATGTCCATGAGGGTCTGGGTCACATAGGTGAGGAAGGGCTTGTGGTTTGAGGATGGAATCTCAAAGTGTACCAGCTGAGAGAGGAGATCTGTGCTGTTCTTGATTGTGTCCCTGATCTCCAGCAGGACAGTGTGGCTCCGTCCCTCCGGTCTGGCTTTCTGCCTGCCTTCTGTGGAGGTGGAGCTTGGGGTGGGTGTGGGTTGGTCCCTGGTGGTTTCTGCTTCTTCTTGCTCCATGTGTGTGAGAGAATCCTCCATGTCCTCCGGCATAGGGTGTGCAGCTGTCGGGGGGGGGTCTCTATCGTGGGGCGCTCTGTGGACACCTGCCCGGACACGGTCACTGTCTCCTGGCCAGAAGAGGACTGGCTGTCTGTGGGCTTCCTGAGAGTGAGGGTAGACAGAGGGGCTGCTCCTCAGTGGCGGACCTCACCCTCCAGGAAGCTGCACTTTGCCATGACGTAGCTCTCCCGGTCGGTGAGCTTAACCACGGCCTGGCCAGACTTCTTCAGGTGCAGCTTCCCATACCAGGTGTGCATATGCTTCCACTACCCGAGGAGGACATCAGCAGTGTAGTCCAGGCTCTGTGCCTTCTGTCTCCAAGCCGTCTGCTTCTGCTTGGTGTCTCTGTACAGCCTGTGGCCCTTCCTCCACATGTGCTCATTCTCCCTCAGCCACTCCAGCACCTCCTCCTCATGCTCCTCTGTGATGTAGTACTGCTTTCTCTCTCCCTTCTCCTTGCCTTGCCTCTTCCTCCCTCTGGCAGGCCCTTCAGCAGCAGGGCCTTTATCATCAGGGCTTTCAGGGCTTTGGGGCTGGTCCACCACAGCAGCAGCAGGAGAAGCAGCCCGAGAAGCAGCAGGAGAAGCAGCAGGAGAAGCAGCATCACCACCAGCAGCAGGAGAAGCATCACCACCACCAGCAGCAGGAGCAACACCAGCAGCAGAAGCAGCAGCAGCAGCAGAGTCAGCGTCAGGGGGTGGAATGGTGGATCTATCCCTCTTGCCAGGGCTGGCAGAAGATGGCACAGGCTTCCTCTTCTTCCCCATGGTGTTCTCCCAAAGATGTGTCTGGCAGCAGGTCTTTCCTCTGAATGCTGGCCTCGTGCGAGCTGCCTCTTTTTATATCCATGGGGCTGACACAATGCATCCTCCTCGCATGCTCAGTGAATGCTACGCATCCACTCTGCATCCACTACGCATCCGCTCTGCATCCACTACGCATCAGCTCCGCATCTGCTCTGCATCCACTCTGCATCTGCTACACATCCGCTCTGCATCTGCTATGCATCCGCTATGCATCCGCTATGCATCCGCTTCATCCACTATGCATCCGCTCTTTCCGCTATGCTCCCCCGTAAGCCCTGCAGACGTGCCATCCGCTTCCATCCGCTTTCATCCGCTTGGCTTCCGTTGAGCATCCGTTTTACATCCGCGCTACGTCCTCCCCCCATCCGTTCTTTTCCGTTCTCTTTATGCAATTTTTTGCCCCTTTTGAGAGCGGATAAGAACAGATGGAGCTACCCCCGGATTTTTGGCTGTCCGCTGTGTCCTTTTACATACATTTTGCATCTGTCGGGCGATGTGACCTAGCCTTAAATCTATATAAAAACTAGAGGAATAAGGTATAAAGATGAATCGGTTTTCATATGCACAAATACATTCTAGATATAATAAAGATTCTAAAACAGGGTTTCTATGATAAATTGACTGATTTAGATAAGGTCTTGACAGGTACTGATGAAAAGGTGATTAAAAATTATATGGATATTTATCAGAAATTAAACTAGAAGAAGAACAAGTCAAAGAAATAATGATTGCTTGGGGGAAAAAATTGGATATGGGATTGATTTAGAGAAATGGCAAAAATTGTGGAAGCAAAATTATAAAATGACAATGTCAACAGCATATAAAGAAAATTTGTATAAGATATTTTACAGGTGGCATCTACCCCCAACAAGTATAGCATGAATGTTCAAGAACAAATCTGAAAAATGTTGGAAATGACATCAGATACCTGGCTCATATTACCGTATATGGTGGACAGGTGTGCATGCTAAAAGATATTGGGCTAAAATCCACACATGGTTGGAAAAAAATGACAAAAACAAAAAACAAAAAACCACAGACTTGAAACCAGAGATATTTTTATTGGGAATTTTACCCGAAATATCCAGTAAGGAGTTGAAATATTTGATTGTAAATGTATTAACAGTGGCTAGGATTGTATTTGCTAAAAATTGGAAAAATGAGAAAAGACCAACGCAGGAGGAAGTTATTAAGAAAATAATGGAATGTGCTGAAATGAGTAGATTGACATTTAAAATCAGAGAACAAGAAGACAAACAATTTTATAAGATTTGGGATTTATTTTATCAATGGCTAAACAATAAAACATGGTCATGAAATATGTGGATTTTTAGAATATAAAGAATATATACAGATGCATTATCTTTATCATAATCATCATATAAATATAGGATAGATTTGGGATAATAATATGAATTGTCATAAAATAAATCAATTAAAATATGGATTATCTTGCAAAACATGAATGAATAATAGTATCGTCTAATGATTGATTAATAATGATATTAATGTATTTAGGAATATTTGATAGATAATATGAGTATGCAAGTAATTGTAAGTGATGACTATGAAGTGGATGCACAAAACAATTTGTAAACCAACTGATACACTGTATGTACATGGCTTGATGTTTTTATGTTGTGTTTGTCTATGTTTGTCTAAAAAAATAATAAAACTTTTTTTTTTTAAAGAATGAGACCCGCTTGTTTCTCTATGAAGGCAGTACCAGTCTGTTCTCAGGCCCTTTATTCCATATCTTGCCAGCACCTGCCCTTCCAGCTGTATTGCTAATAACAGACATGAATATCACTAGCAATACAATCAAACTGACGGAATCAAATTCAGACAAGGTGCAAGTGTTGCATTTTGTTCTGCTTGGCATCCCCATTGGTATTAACAATGGGGAAAGGACAGTCCTTCCCAGATGAGTTCAAGATTGTCCAGCCCTCCCAGAAACTCAGGGATCAGAGGTAGCAAAACACAAACCTCTAGTGCTCCAGAAAAAACACTGAAAAGAAAAAAAATTCTGGGATTATCAAAAGAATTTTTGAAAGTCTGCATTTTTAACTAGGAGCAGGATACCTCCTTGGTTCAGGTGAGTTATTTACAGGCTCCTTGTTACATTTTAGACATTTTTAGACTGTAGACCAGGGGTGTCAAACTTGCATCATGAAGTGACCTACCATGACTTTTTCCGCTCAACCGGGCGTGAGCATGGCCAGTGCATGCCGCATCTGGCCTGTGGGCCATGAGTTTGACAGCCCTGCTGTAGAACTGTAAGTTTGTTGTGTTTTAGACTGTACGTTTGCTGTGTTGACATTTCCACAACCCTATTCTCCCTTCCCCAAAATTAGAGGCTTGCGGAAAGATCTCAAAATGTATTGTAATATATTATAATGTAATGGAAGGAAATGAATCAAGGAGAGAAGCAACTTAGAACTAAGAAGGAATTTTCTGACAGTTAGAACAATTAAACCGTAAATCAACTTGCCTCCAAAAGCTGTGAATGCTCCAACCCTGGAAGTTTTTAAAAAGAGATTGGATAAAAACCATTTGTCTAAAATGCTATAGGGTTTCCTGCCTTGACAGTGGGTTGAAGTAGAAGACCACCAAAGTCCCTTCCAACTCTGTTGAAAAAAATCAATTTATCAATCTCTGGTGGGGAGCATTAAGCAATACATGAAAAGAAAGTGTCCCAACTTTTCTCCTTTACAACCAACCACCAAAGAAACCCAAGAAAGTGCACCACCTCAGAGAAGATCAGTCACACTGCTGCTGGGCTATATGTCAGCATTCCAAGAAATGCACCCATTGAAAGTAGAACTCCAAGGCAGGTAGATTCCTCAAAGAACATATTTATAGGATACATTATATCGGCACAGCCAATGAAAACCAACTCCAACTGTTCCCGCAGTTTTCACCTAATTAAAAGACGAAAATCCCTCCCCTCCCCGGTGTCACCAGTCACATTGTCCAAGATGAATGGCAGGGTCCTCTCCTCCTTCCACAGCCACCTGTTACAATGATCTTGGTTCCCACAGGAAACTTTTTGTTTTGACTATAGCTGGGCTATTTACTTTCCCCCCCTCCTCCATCTCATGCTTTGTGGAAACTATGAGGCAGCACAAGATGGCTTCAGCCTGGTTCACTTCAGAGTTGACACTATGTTTTCCTTTGTCAAATAAAATGTAGTGGGAAGCACCACCCCAGAAGCACTTGAAAAATATAGCAAGCTCTTGATCTTAGATATTACTTAGGTAATATGTGTACTTTCTAAGGTAATATGTGGAAATCATGTCTGTGGTCTGTGATGCCACAAAGTTAAAGACTCAGTCACCTTTCATTGGAAAGGCCAAATTCTGCCAGTTATGATGGAGAAGACAAACACAGGTTGTTGTTTATGTAAGAGTTATCTTCTCCTTCTTCAGATGTTTTAATAGTTTCTATTGTACACGTTGGAAAGAAACAAAATGGATTATGATGCTTCCCCCCCCCTTATTTTTTTTCAATGTACATTTCTTCTCTCTGCATCCCTCTAACTCAGTGGTGTTATGCTACTGGTTTGGACCGGTTCACCCAAACCGGTACTAAAAAAAATCTGACAATCACCCCTGCACTTTTCTTTATCCTCTCAGCTGATTGGCGCTGCACTTCTCAGCTGGTGTAGGGAAAACTGTGTACCGGCATTAGGCAAAGCATGCCCATCAAGCCATGCCAACCAAACCAGTGGTAAAACAATTTGAATCCCACCACTGCTCTAACTGCGGGATGAAGATGTCTTTTGGACCATTTTAAAATGATTTTATCTTGTCTTTTTTTTTCCATCTGCAATCTAAAACAAGGAATTTTAAACAAATTTTAGCTGTTACCCTTTCAAAAGAGTGTTTTGTTTCTTCTCCCAACATAATTTTTGCCATAGACACAATCTAGGACACTTCTTCTGTGAAGAAACAAGGGTAGGAGCTACCTAGTGTCAAAATGGTTGCTGTGGGCACAGCTGCCACCCTCTATTGACTGAACACTGCCCTCCAGGGCCATTCTGTCTTATGCAGAGAAGAGACTGGATATGTGGCTTGCACAGAGCTAGCATCTGCTTGAATAAGGTCTGCTCGGTGCTTCAGAAAGGGTCATTATACAGCATTAGCAGTGCTTTGAAAAATCACCAGACCAGTTTTTTAAAATACAGGTTTATGTTCTTTGGAAAGAACACTAAGCCTGTCATTAGAGCCATAGTCCTAGAGTGATATTAGCCAGCTGTGTGTTCTTGGTTTGGTCCCCAATCAGCTTTCTGCTGTGCCAATTGACACACATTTGTAATGGTTGTACTATTTAGTGTGTTTGTGTGTGCGTGTGTGTGTGTATAACAGTGCTGCTTTCTTACTCCTATTTCATTAGATCAGGACTGTCAAACTCCTGGCCCACGGGATGGATGCATCACATGTTAGCCACACCCATGCCCACCTTAGCAAAGGAGAAAAAGTCCCAATATGTCACGTGATGATGCTATGATGAGGTGAATTTGACCCCTCTGCATTAGATACTTCCAAGTACCTGAACCACAAGGAAAGAAATGGATTTCTTGGTCCTTTGCTACTGGCACAGCTACTCATTTGTGGCCATTTATACAATAAATATAGGGCATGTCTTGGCTCAGTGGTTAAAGAGACTGATTTTGTCAGCACGAGAGCCAACAGACCATGTTCGAGACCCAAGCGTTAGGAACCCAGAATGAGTTCCTAACCTTGCCCCAGCTTCTGCCTACCTAGCAGTTTGAAAGCATGCAAATACAGGTAGATAAATAGATACCACTTTGGTGGGAATGTGACAGTGTTCCATGTGCCTCAGCATATAGCTGGCCACACAACCACAAAAGCATCATCAGACAACACTGGCTCCCTCAACAAAGAAATAGAGATGCGTACTGCCCCCTGGAGTAGGACATGACTGGACAGGAGAAACATTTACCTTGATACAATAAACTGAGATATTCAATAATACAAAGATGTTCTCATCAGGGCAAATTATTATTGCATTCCAGTAACAAATAATTTGACTGATGGTTCACTGGCACAGAGGAGAATTGAGCAAACATTCTTGCAACCTATCTCTATGCCTTTGACATGTCATTTAGGCTATCTTGAAGGTAGGTCCAGTGCTTAACAAGACCACTCTATCATTCAGATGAAAGAGGTTAAAACCTCCAACCCAAGTACCCATCTACTTAAGGAACATTTTCCCACCAGCAGGTACTTCTCACTAAGAGGGCAAGTACTGTAAGGCTGGGGATTGCATTTCTGAATTTGTCCCACATTGAAACTCTAAGGACAACATTATTCTATAGCCTGGATTCGGATGCACACAAGAGTATTTGAAGAATAATTTAACCAAGTATATTTTTCTGCCAAGACTGGAAGATGGCATTTGTACATTGCTAAGGGAAGAATTTAAGTGACCAGGAGATGATGTTAGAAGAACGTTTTCCCCTCCAGAATATTTCATTGCCCATTGTTGACTTATATGCATGGTTCATTTTTTAAAAAAAATAATATATGTCGAATGATTTCATAGGAGTGACAAGTACCATTAAGATTAAAAACTATTCCATCTGCATAGGGAAAGGAGTTGTTTTTTTGCCTCCTAGCTTTCTCATAATGGCAAGATGTCTGGTTAAAAAAATAGCACCATGCAATTCTCAATTATGTGTGCACATGTGTATGAAAAAAGTAGACCTTATTTTGGACATCAAAGAAACCTTTGTTTCTAGTTCGACTTGTTCCAGTCCAGTTTGCTTGGTTACATTCTGAATTGGGTTCTTGGACTGTATACTGTATACTGGGTACAGACAAGTGTAAGAGAAGTCCACTGGAGGCCAGTTTCTGATTCCCTGAATCATTTCTCCTTGTCCCCTTCATGTAAAGCAGATGTGACTAATGAATTATTGATTTTTGATTATGTACAAGTCAGCACGAACTTTTAATGATCCCATAGACAGATTTTAATCTGGACAATCTGCTTCCAGCTGGTTCTTCAGGTCTTCCAATGATATCTCCAGCATTGCTGTTATTGAGTCCGTCACTTTGCTGCTAGCCATCCATTTCTCTTTTCTTTCACTTTTCCTAGCATTGTAGACTTTTCCAAAGAACTTGTTTTCACACAATGTGTCCGAAGTAGGACAATATCAGCCTAGTCATTTTTACCTTGACTAAGAATTCAAGTTTGATTTGTTCATTGATCCATTTGTTTTGCTTTCTCATTGGGATTCTACTGGTTTGAGTAAACTGGTAGTTCTGAGGATCAGCTGTGAGGCCCACCACCTGCCCCAACTCTAGTATGTGCTTTATATCCTGCTTTTCAAGCTCAACTGATTTGCGTGGCACAGCAGATTGCCATGTGTCAGCTGTTTAACACATAGAGATTGCTGGAGAAGGTCAGCAGCAAACACTCTGCACGTGTTCATCGAACCAGTTGTTATACCGGTTGAATCGCACCCCTGTACCTATGGTATTTCCAACACTCTTCTCCAATAGTAAATGTCAAAAACATAAATATCTTTTTTCTATCTAGTTTCTTCAAAGTCCAACTTTCACTTCTGTAGGGAGTCACAGAGGAAATCGTTGTCTGCACCATGAATAATAATAGCTTTATTATTTTCTGAATCTACTAGTTGTTTGTGAATTGGAGCTAGGTTTCCACATCTGAAAATATTCCTTAAGTGGTGCTTATCCAGTGCGAAAAATAAAGAGGGTTTTTTTGGGGTGGGGTGGGGGGGTGGGGTCAATTCTGTTTTCTCTCTTTCCAGAGAGAAAAGAAAGGATTGCAGGAGGAGAAATGGGCTGCAGAAAAACAAAGAATATCCTTCCAGCTTCTGCCAATCTGCAGAGAACATAGTGTTTTTCTGGATTAGACAAGGCTGTTTGGGATTCCCAACATTAGTAGGTTATTGTATTTTTAACATTTCTATATATTGCTTTTCAGGCACCTAGGTGGTATAAAGAGTAAGTAAGAAGGGACTAAACTCATTGTATCCAATCTCATAAAGCAGAGACACAACCAAATCACAAACAATGAGACAGAAATGTTTAAAACTTTTGAGAAAATAAGAGTGTCTTGATCTGATTTGAAAATGATGGAGAACAATTGAACTGACTGGCAACATGGTATATTCTATTGTGAAAGTTTGCATTGTTTTCCCAGAGTAATGTTACGTATTTCTCCAACCTTTTTATGCTAAGAAAAGAGCAAAGTTGCAATATAACAACAATATTGTAAGAAGGGAAAGATAATTCTCAAAATAAATAATGCAGATATTATAGAATTATCATGATGACTAATTACAACAACATTCATGACATGTGCAATAAAAAAACTGTCTAGTTTATTTCTTTTTCTTTCTTTTTTCTTCCAGTCAACAATAGTTGATACTTAAAACTGTGAGAAAGAGTCGGAGTAGACTCTCACAAACTGAGCTTAACACAGAGAGACTATATGGATGTATTATTTTGTTGGCTACTATAACAGAACTGACTTGCAATTGCCTTGCTTCATTCTTCATTATGTCACTTCATGACAACTGGAGGCTTTATGTTTCTGAGTTAATTTTGTCTCTATTCCTCAAAAAATTTTCTTCCCCATTACCATTCTCATTATCAGATTTAGATCCTAAGGCCATGCAGCCAGTAAAGTTGTCTAACAAAAGCAAATCCTGTCCAGGTAATATTGCCTGTATCTTATTTTTTTCAGGTGGCACTCTTCCCCAGCTGAAACCTCTTGGCTCTTTCAGCAATAATTATAATCCCAAGGAGACACTGCTCTTTTTTGATGAGGGATCATCACTTTCCTGGCTGCATCTGTCTCTAACTAAATGTAATAATCTGTCTGTAACTAATGATAAACTAATAGCCTCTTGCTTGTGCACACCCCCTCCAGTGCCTTTAAGTGCATTGCATCATTTTAGCAATTATATATGAAAATAAAAAGACATGGAAATCAAAAGTTCTTATTGTTCAGAAAAGTTTTATAAAAACAAGATTAGGATAAATATATATGTGTGCCTTGGAATGCAATTTTGTCTTCTCAGGTTCTGGTGACTGGAATAGAAGAACCAGGTGTTAGTTATGAAGTGGAACTTACTCATGGAGTAGGTGCCCCTTTTCAGGAGAGATCTCAAAGCCTTCCTTGAAAATTCTCCAAAGTTTATGATGAAAGACCGAGATGAGTAGAAGGAGCAGCTAAAATAAGAACTGTGGGATAAGCAGCAGTGGGTCAAGGAGCTAAACCACTGGCATTGCTTGATTGGGCTGGTGAACTATCATTTTGCCTGGAAGATTTAAGAAAATAGACCAAGGCATGGATGGAGTATTTATTTTGAAATATATCTTTTTTACTTGGGAAAGACATGTTTACAATTAAAGACTTGTTTATGAGAACACAAGCATTTAGAAATCTGACTTTTTGTGAGTTCTGAGATACATGACTTGATTTCTCTTGCTTGGCAACTAATTAGTCTTCAGGCAGAGTTCTATTGGTTTTTGTCATATATCTTGGAAGGTGTGTCCAAAATTAATCAGGGAGTCATCAGTGCATGGATCCATTAAATCTTTTGTAAATATTGGGAAGATTATGCCTGATTTTAGGCAGGCCTATGGCCTCATTCCAGCAGTGTTCTTCTGACATTTTTGAAATCCTATAGGCTATGAACTTTGATGCTTCAGTTTGCTTGCAGTTCGTGTTTGCCTAAACATTTGTGCGTATTTAATAGGGGCAGATGCAACAGAAACTCAAACTAAATTTTTTTTCATTCCAGATAGCGATAGATAGATAGATAGATAGATAGACAGATAGATAGATAGATGATAGACAGACAGACAGACAGATAGATAGGTTAATCAGTTAAAAATCTGATGTAGTTTAAATCAGATAACAGAAGTTCCCCAACCATTTGTACTTCTCTTAAAGTTCTCTTAAATCTACTTCAAATTCTCTTCAAAAGTTAAGGGAAATTGTAGGAACCACAAAGATGGGTTTTCCACGCAATGTAAAACACACATATATCCATAGAGAGAAAAAGAAAAACTGTAAAATAATTAATGAGTCTATTTCAATGGATTCATGTCCTGGACAGATGAAGATTTATAAGTCTTTGGGACTGTGAAATTGTGACTGGTCAGCTTTCTCTCTTGTATGCAAACATACAGGTAAAACTAAAAAAATTAGACTATCGTGCAAAAGTTCATTTATTTCAGTAATGCAACTTAAAAGGTGAACCTAATATATGAGATAGACTCATTACATGCAAAGCAAGATAGTTCAAGCTGTGATGTGTCATAATTGAAATGATTATGGCTTACAGCTCATGAAAACCTCAAATCCACAATCTCAGAAAATTAGAATATTACATGCAATCAATAAAACAAAGATTGTTACATAGAACAATATTGGACCTCTGAAAAGTATAAGCATGCATATGTACTCAGTTCCTGGTCTGGGGCCCTTTTGCATCAATTACTGCCTCAATGCGGCCTGGCATGGAAGCTCTCAGCCTGTGGCACTGCTGAGGTGTTATGGAAGACCAGGATGCTTCAATAGCAGCTTTCAACTCTTCTGCATTGTTTGGTCTCATCTTTCTCTTGGCAATGCCCCATAGATTCTTTATGGGCTTCAGATCAGGTTAGTTTGCTGGCCAATCAAGCACGGTCATTGAACCAGGTTTTGGTGCTTTTGGCAGTGCGGTCAGGTGCCAAGTCCTGCTGGAAAATGAAGTCAGCATCCCCATAAAACTCATTTGTGGAAGGAAGCATGAAGTGCTCCAAAATCTCTTGGAAGATGGCTGCGTTGATCCTGGACTTAATGAAGCACAGTGGACCAACACCAGCAGATGACATGGCTCCCCAAATCAACACAGACTCTGGAATCTTCACACTAGACTTCAAGCATCTTGCAGTATGTGCCTCTCCATTCTTCATCCAGACTCTGGGTTCTTGGTTTCCAAATGTGGTGCAAAAGTTGCTCTCATCAGAGAAGAGGACTTTGGATCACTGAGCAACAGACTAGTTCCAGCCCTGCCAACTCTCACGGTTCTGCCGTGAGTCTCACGATTTTTTGTCATTTCTCACGGTCTCACGACAAGGCTCCTCAATCTCACGCCGAATTTAAAATGCTTTTTTTTTTTTTTTCAAATTTGGCTTATATGCGAGTATATATGGTAATCGTTTTTCTTCCTGTCTGTCCGTCATTTTGAAAGGGGAGTAGGCCCTGGGAACGAGGCTAGTTTCCCAGTAGTCTTTGTAAGTTCACCGCGGGAAAGCAATCGCAAGCGTATAAACATGGCAAAAAGAGGTGGTGATTTTTCAACAGAAGAAAGGAAGCTGCATCTTCTTACAACAGGGGACACAAGTAAAACATTTAAATAAACTGTTAATGACTTTCCTCGATGGAAAAGGAGTTTGTTTAATCTTGATCGGGAAAAAAATAGAATCTCACTATTTTTTATAGAATCTCCAGATTTTTTTTCATGGGTCTCCAGATTTTCCTTTATCAGGGGTTGGCAGGTCTGTAGTTCTGTTTTTCTTTAGCCCAGGTAAGATGCTTCTAACATTGTTTGTTGTTCAGGAGCAGCTTGACAAGAGGAATATGAATTTGAAGCCCATGTCCAGGATCCGTCTCTGTGTGGTGGCTCTTGATGCACTGACTCCAGCCTCAGTCCACTCCTTGTGAAAGTCCCCAACACTTTTGAAGGGCCTTTTCCTGACAATCCTCTCCAGGCTGCTTGTGCACCTTTTACTTTTCCCTTCCACATAACTTTCTATTAATGTGCTTTGATACAGCACTTTGGGAACATCCAACTTCTTTTGCAATTACCTTTTGAGGCTTTCCCTCCTTATGGCGTCAATGATGGTTTTCTGCACAACTGTCAGGTCAGCTGTCTTTCCCATGATCGTGATTCCTACTGAACCAGACTGAGAGACCATTTAAAGGCTCAGGAACCCTTTGCAGGTGTTATGGTTTAATTAGTTGATTCGAGTGGGACACTTGAAGCCTAGAATATTGAACCTTTTCACAATATTCTCATTTTCTGAGATTGTGGATTTGGGGTTTTCATGAGCTGTAAGCCATAATCATCTCAATTATGACACATCACAGCTTGAACTATCTTGCTTTGCATGTAATGAGTCTATCTCATATATTAGGTTCACCTTTTAAGTTGCATTACTGAAATAAATGAACTCTTGCACGATAGTCTAATTTTTTGAGTTTCACCTGTATAAGGAGCCAATAAACCAGCATGAGGGGGAAAAAGTTTGCCACCAATCCTCGCATTTATAACCTTCACAAATGTGTAAAGCAGAAGAAACCTGAAGTAACATATTAAGCACAGTCACAATTTCACTTAATCATCCCATATGAACAAGTCCCCCAAAAAACTTCCTGAACATTTCAGCCTCAGTCCTTTCACTGATATTGTTATCAACCTGAGATTATACCTCCAGTAAGGCTGGATTCTCAGAGAAAAAGGTGAATTGTGGGTGTTCTTTTGTCAGCAAATCCTTGAAGAAGTTGCCTCTTTGGAAAATTATTGTGCGTAATTCCCATATCAGTTTGTACCCAGAATATTTTTAGTCAATTCTTCTATACCAAACTGAGTAAGCATAGCCACCACTCAGTTCAATTAGCAAAAAATAAAGAGATTGATGTTTGTTTATTAATTTGATTGATGTTTGTTTATTAAGAGTTGCTTAGCAAAGTAGGACACATAGCAGGAAAAAAGAGAAAGAGAAAAGGATTTGAACAACCAGCCAGAGACAGAAAATGGATTTAACATCAATGATAGGAATGATCTATATTTCAAAGGCACATACATGTCCATTGCACTGTGATAATTATCATGAACAGTCTCAAAGGGAGTAGCCTTTGTTTACAGTCTTAACTTTTTTTTTCTTTTTTCAAAGAATAAAGGTGGAAAGTAGGACACCAGGTGATCTCTCCTTTGTTCTGTACTGTGAAGGAAGCAATTTGGAAGAGTGAGTTGAGGTATCAACAACTATCAGAAGATGATAGACGGGATTAAAGAGGTGATGATGGGTGAGTGGTCTAAATCCAGACCTACCCCAAATCCCCTTCTATCCCTAGAATCCAGCTTTGCCATGTAATATAAAATATTACAGTACAGAAGGAGGAAGCCAACTACTTAGTAAATGGAGCTATGTGGAGATAGAAAGATACAGATCTTGTACCTCATGTTTCTCCTTGAGACTTATGTCTGCCATATACTTGCAGCCTTATTTTTAATGAGCCACAATAGAACTGATGAAAGAAATTTCTCCTGAAAGGCAACATCTCTGTATAGGAGTATGTTTGAATAGATCTTAGGGATTAAATATGGTACGAGTCAACCGTAATAAAACTTCATAAAGGTTCCCCATAATTCTTGTCCCTTTAATGAAGACTTAGCATCAGCAGCTCTGGAATTAGATGCCAAATTGTCAGTGATCTGAAAACCAACCAGCTCTAGGCCGCAGACCTGAGTCAGATGGTACAGAAACTCCAATGGAAAATGAATTAGACCAATAAGCAGGTAAATACAAAGGAAATCTATTAACATTGATAGCTAAGGTGAGTGCAATGGAACTAGAAATCTTTCATTATTAATGGAAAACCAGTTTGACTGTTGTAAATGCTCATTGCCTTTTAGGCACAGATGTTATAAGGCAGTAAAATGTAATTAAGAGGAGACTCCCAACCAAGTATAACAAGTGATGCAGCACACTATAATCTGAAAAACAGCTGCATTCGTCTGGTCTGGCATTCTATTGCTAACCTACATCTCAATGTGTATGCATGAATGCAGATTTGTGCATGTGCAAATATCAAAATTCAACAGTCCACATGAGCAACAAAAAAAGTTCTATTCATCTCTGATGTGTATATATATATATTTCTTAAGTTTTCGCGGGTACTTACATGTATGGTATTCAGCTTTGTTCGGGTATTTTCCCAACGTCATTGTAGTGCTTTTAAAGTTGTAGCAACGTTTCAGCAGAATCTCATCTGCCATCATCAGGCTTCTGTATTGAGTTTGTATTGTACAAACTCAATACAGAAGCCTGATGATGGCAGATGAGATTCTGCTGAAACGTTGCTACATGTAAGGATGGTATTCAGCTTCCTTCGGGTATTTTCCCACGTCATTGTAGTTGTGCTTTTAAAGTTGTAGCAACATTTTGGCAGAATCTTATCTGCCATCATCAGGCTTCTGTATTGAGTTTGTCTGTGGGTCAGGCTATCACAGCCATTTCAGTGTATATACATACATACATACATACATACATACATACATACATACATACATACATTCATACATATGTATTATAAGATTATCTAAGAGATAAGGGCATCAGTATAGAAACTGGGAGACTCTGAGTTTTAGTCCTGCCTTCAGCACAAACACAGCTGGGTGACCTTGGGCCAGTCATTCTCTTCAGCCCTAGAAAGCAGGCAAGGGTAAACCATTTCTGAAAAACCTTGCCAAAAATCTGTGGGGATTTGTGCAGGCAGTCTTTGATGGAGCTGAAGAAAAAAAAAAGTGTTGTATTACAACATTATTTGTAGCGTTGTACTACAAATTCAAGTGGGATAATGCTGAATTGTAACATAACTGGTATGTACTCAATATGAACAATAAATTTTCCATCTTCCAACCTTCTATACGGGAACATCTATGGATATATGGACCTCAATTCCCAGAACTCTTAGCTATGGTCAATTGGTCAGGTTGGAGAAATCTGGAAGTACAACTCCATACATTTGGAATGTATCCATATTGGATAGGATACATGTTGCGGTTGACTCACCTTGGCCAACTCACTGCAGCCAACTTGCCATGGGACAACTAATCCCTGGAAATTCAATGCAGGGTAACTCAAGAAGGGAACAAGAAGGATAAGTCGTTCTATGCTCTGGCTTAACTCAGCCTTCTAACTTGAGAAGATTCAAACATAAAACAAGACAAGGCCCAATGCTATTCACTTGCCCCTCTCTTGGGTTACTCCTTGTTGAATTGTCCCACAGTGAATTGGCCAAGGCAAGTCTGCCAGGGTGAATCAGCCACTGTCGGTCAGCCGCAGTAAGTTGTCCCAGGTACTGCTGTAGTAGGAGGCAGTGATGTATTCATTCTTGAGGAGGTAGGGGAGCCAGGAACCAGTAGAGAATAGAATATATCCCATTTCCCTGCTTTTGCTTCCCTGACATAAAGTTACAGAAATGGAAAAAAATGTTGGTAGGAATATCAGTCTTATTTTATTTATTTTATTTTATTTTATTTTATTTTATTTTATTTTATTTTGTTTTGTTTTGTTTTGTTTTGTTTTGTTTTGTTTTATTTTATTTTATTTTATTTTATTTTATTTTATTTTATTTTATT
>BLBF01000021.1:7056250-7137095 GCA_015471245.1 Laticauda colubrina | reverse complement strand
TTTTATTTTATTTTATTTTATTTTATTTTATTTTATTTTATTTTATTTTATTTTATTTTATTTCATTTCATTTCATTTCATTTCATTTCATTTCATTTCATTTCATTTCATTTCATTTCATTTCATTTCATTTCATTTTATTTTATTTTATTTTATTTTATTTTATTTTATTTTATTTTATTTTTTCATTCAATTTCTATATCTACCCATCTCAACCCAATTGACTCAGGGCAGCAAACAACATTACAATAATTAAAATCATAAACACCAACAAAAATCCTCAGTGATAAATATATATACATATAGGCAACCAAAAATTATCATACTAGCAATAGCACTTAGATTTAAATACCACTTTATAGTGCTTTATAGCCCTCTCTAAGCGGTTTACAGAATCAGCCTATTGTCCCCAACAATTTGGGTTCTCATTTTACCCACCTTGGAAGGATGGAAGGCTGAGTCAATCTTGAGCCTGGCGGGATTCAATCTGCCAAATTGAGTAGGAGCAGCTTGCAGTACTGCACTCTAACAACTGTGCCACTGAGGCTCTATTATCATAAGAATTACATAAAAATTAACAGTGCAACCAGGTAATGGGGCCCCAATTACTTTCAGGGCCCCACTTATAGAAAATCTTTCATGAAGTTGGTATTCTGGAAGGGAGGTGGGGAGGAATCAGAGCTCCATATGGGAGTAATCCTGCAGCAGGCCAATTAGAGTTCTGCAGATCACCAGATTCCCTTAGGCTTCTCTGCCAGGTTAATCATAATGTTTGCCCAGAAGGTTCTCTTGGATTTTTTGGTTCTATTTCCCCGCACTTTGACCTGACTTGAGTCTGACTCCATGGCAGGATGGTAGCTGGTGGAGACAGTTGTGGGTATATATATCCTCTATGACCAACAAGTATACATTTTAGAGTTGGGCAAAGGGGCTATGGGGACAGTTCCTGTCTTCTGATCTTGATCAGTGGGGGCTGAGATTGTCCTGGCTCTACAGATCATCAGTGTAAGGGACCTTAATTTAGCCTTCTAATCGATCCTTCTGGATGGCTCTTGCATCCCTTTGGGGGGCTAATCTCCAGCACCACCAAAGGATTAAAGCTCATGTCACACTGCACCAACGGATGGAAAGAGGATGTAAAACGGATAGAAACACTTGCCATCCGTTGGTTAACGCGATGCATCCGTTCTGTACTCACTGCGTCCATTTTTCTTCCTCTCTATCCGTCCAGCATCCGTCGACTGAGGTTCCATCCACTCAAAAAGTTTTGAGCTGCTCAAAACTTTTTGAGCGGAAA
Source organism: Laticauda colubrina (assembly GCA_015471245.1). Lineage (NCBI taxonomy): Eukaryota > Metazoa > Chordata > Lepidosauria > Squamata > Elapidae > Laticauda > Laticauda colubrina. Next base: position 7,135,798 of record BLBF01000021.1, on the reverse strand, counting down.
ATGTATCCAACGCGTTCGTTCTGCATCCGTTACGCATACGGAGAATATCCGTTCTGCATCCATTGTCATCCGTTACGCGTCCACTACATCCGCTAGGCATCCGCTGCGCATCCGCGCAACTTGCATCTCCTCCAGCGGAAAGCAGACACAGGGAGGAAGCAAAACGGATGCGGAACGGACGCGCAGTGTTAGTAGCACAGATGGAGAAAGGATGAAAGCGGATGCAGCTTGCAAAGAAAGCATTTAAAATGGAAAAAACGTTCGCAGAGGAGACCTATTTCAGATATTAAGGATGTCTAGAGGATGCCTAGAGGATGCAGAAAGACACCTAGTGGAAAACCTATATTGCCTATAAAAAGGGGCAGCAACTCACCTGGATCTCACTTTCAGTCCAGCAGCTCTGCGGTGCAGACCTCTGCAGCCTTCATCTGGCTCTTGCTCTCCAACAGCAGGCATTGATGTCCACCATGGATGGTAACACACTCCTTTTGGTAGCCACCATCGTTCTGCAACAGTGCGAAGCCATCTACAGGCTCTTTCAACTGTTCTACGGGAGAAGAGCAGAGTACAGACTGTACAACAAGCTGATGGTGGAGCTGAGGAACGAAGACACTCGTGCATTCCAGAACTTCATGAGGATGCCGCCAGCTATGTTTGACGAAGTTGTGGAGTGTCTGTGACCAAGGTTGACCAAGGCGAACACCAACTTCCGGCCCAGCCTGGACCCTGGGCTCAAGGTGGCACTGACTCTGCGCCACCTGGCCTCAGGGACCACCTACAGGAGCATGCAGTATGGCTGGAGGGTGCCACACAACACCATCAGCATTGTGGTCAGAAAAGTGGTGCAGGCCATCATCGAAGAATACCTGGAGGAGCTCCTCCAGTGCCCCTCCACTGAAGAAGGCTGGAAGAAAGTTGCAGAGCAGTGGTATCAGAAGTGGAACTTCCCCCACACCATTGGAGCATTGGAGCACATAGATGGCAAGCACGTGGCCTGCAAAGCTCCAGCCAAGTCAGGGTCCACTTATTTCAACTACAAGGGATTCTTCAGCATCATCCTCTTTCCCATGGTCGATGCTGACTACAAGTTCATGTACATCGATGCTTCAGGCAACGGGTCAGCTTCAGATGCCCAGGTATACAACGCCAGTGACCTCAAGGATGGGCTGGAACGCAACCTCATCATGGGCTTCCTAGATCCAGACCCCCTGCCCAACAACACGCAAGATGTGCCCTACTTCATCATGGGGGATGACGCCTTCTCCCTCAGAACCTACCTCATGAAGCCCTACATCTCCAGACGCCTCACCCATAAAGAGAGGATCTTCAACTACAGGCTGTCCAGGGCAAGATGGGTGGTGGAGAGTGCCTTTGGCATCCTGGCCAACAGGTTCCAGGTACCTCTCACCACCATGCAGCATCGCCCAGAGACCGTGAGGAGGATCGTGGAAGCTTGCTGCATCCTGCACAATCTCATGCGCACCCGCTACCCAGTCTTGCAGAACAGGCTCGTGGTCCTCCAACAAGGCAACGGGGACATGGAGCCTGGGGAATGGAGGCAAGGACGAAACCTGATAGACACTGAGGATGTGCAAGGCCCCAACAGAGCCTCACGTGAAGGGAAGAAGCAGCGCAACCTCCTGAAACACTAGTGCAACTCCCCAGCTGGAGCAGTGAAGTGGCAAGACAGGATGGTAGATGATTAATGGATACTTCCTTCAGCCTGTCTCATCACACTGATGAGATTGGGCCATGTATGTTGGGTGGGCCTACAATGAACAGGGCATTTAATAAAGAGTTGTGTTTATGTTGACATGTGTGGATGATTATTACATTATTATTGATAATAAAGGGCCATAGGTGTGGCACCTGGGAGGGTGGACCATACAGTCCCACGATGCTTGCACTGGAGGTTTATCTATCCCACAGCTATTACCCATCCCAAAGGTATCCCTGCCCATCTCACTGCTATCCTTACCCATCCCAAAGGTATCCCTGCCCATCCCACTGCTATCCTTACCCCTTCCAAAGGTAGTCCTGCCCATCCCACTGCTATCCTTACCCATCCCACAAACATGCAAAGGCTTAAACCATTTCTAAAAGTTTCCACCAAGACTTTATTTAATAAAATAAATGAAGCAAGTGTGTGAGGCAAAGATAATCTTTATTAATAACAAGCTGTAAAAGAAAAATGACCCAAGTCAAGTGTCCAAAGAAAAAATAAAGTCAACAGGTAGCCACCCAGTCTCTGGCACTCTTATTGGTCACTCGGAGTTGTGCCCAGTCTCAGGGGTGAAGGGTCCAGGTGCTGTGGAGGTGGCTGCTGCTGGAATGCTGGTCTGAAGCGCCACTGGAGTGCCTGGCCCGAGAGGACAACAGGTGACAGTGTGTTGAGGAAGCTCTCGGACAGCAGGCTCAGCCCCGTGATGTTGAGAGCTCCTTCCTCCATGCCATGTGGTGTCAGCCCCAGTACCGAGGACAGATGTACTGAGGCCGGGCTTGGCTGTGGGGTGGAGGAAGGAGCAGTGTAGTGGGGCTGTCTGGTCTGCAGCTGGGTGAGGACTGGCGTCGGTGGCATCTGTGGCATGGGTGGCATCGGTGGCGTGGGTGGCATCGGTGGCGTGGGTGGCATTGGTGGCATCAGTGGCACCGGTGGCGTCCGATGAACATGTGCCTGGACTGGGAAAGGCTGCTGCCTGGGCTGCTGGACCTCCTGGTAGCTGTAGCCTTGGTAGGTGAGGGCCTGTGGAAAGCCTTGGAAGGGGAGTGACATCACCTGGGGTGGAGGACCAGACCTGGACTGGGTGGGAGCAGGTTCATCTGGGTCTGGAGGGTTGTGAAGCAGATCGGTGATCCTGTCCTTCACCACCTTTTACTGGGGTTTCGCCATGTCCATGAGGGTCTGGTTCACATAGGTGAGGAAGGGCTTGAGGTTGGAGGATGAGGAGTCAGTGTGTACCAGCTGAGAGAGGAGATCTACGCTGCTCCTGATGGTGTCTCTTTTCTCCATCAGGACAGTGTGGCTCTGCCCCTCCTGACTGGCTTTCTGCCTTTCTGTGGAGGTGGAGCTGGGGGTGGATGCCGGTTGGGCTGTGGTGGAAGTGCCGTCTCTTTGCTCCCACTGCGTCAGGGGGTCCTCCACGCGCTCCGCCATGGGTACTACAGCTGTCGGGGGGGGGTCTGCGTCGTGGCACGCTCCACAGATACCTGCCTGGAGACAGGAGCTGACTCTCTGCTGGAAGAGGACTGGCTCTCAGCCGGCTGCCTGAGAGAGAGGGTTGTGAGAGGGGCTGCTCCTCGGTGGTGGATCTCACCCACCAGGAAGCTGCACTTGGCCATCACATAGGTCTCTCTGTCCATCAGCTTGACCGCGGCCTGGCCAGATTTCTTGAGGTGCAGCTTCCCGTACCAGGTGTGCATGTGCTTCCACCAGCTGAGGAGCACCTCCGAAGTGTAGCCCAGGCTCTCCGCCTTCTCTCTCCAAGCAGCCTGCTTCCTTTTGGTGTCCCTATAGAGCCTGTGTCCCTTCCGCCATAGATACTCATTCTCTCTCAGCCACTCCTGCACCTCATCCTCATGTTCCTCTTCTATGGTGTATTGCCTCCTCTCCCGTTCTCGCGTCTGCCTCTTCCTCCCTTTGGCAGGACCACATGGGCCCTCATCAGAGGGGCTTCCAGGTTGTAGGGACTGCTCCTTCACACCACCACTAGCAGCAGCAGCAGCAACAGTAGCAGCAAAAGCAGGACCAGCAGGACCACCAGCAGCAGCAGCACCATCAGGACCAGGATCATCATCAGCACAATAAGCACCAGGAGCCCCAGCAGGACCAGGAGCACGAGCAGGACCAGGAGCACGAGCAGGACGAGCAGGACCAGCAGGACGAGGAGCAGGTTCAGCAGAATAAGCATGAGCAGAAGCACCACCGCCAGGAACAGCATCAGCAGAGTAAGCATGAGCAGAAGCACCACCGCCATAAGCAGCATCATCAGCTCCTCCAGAAGCAGAAGCAGCAGAAGCCCCAGCCACAGTAGAGCAAGCCCATGCTACAGAAGCCCCAGCAGAAGCAGAGTGAGGGCCAGGGGGCGGGAGGGTGGCCCTGTCCCTCTTGCCAGGGCTGGCAGCAGATGGCTGAGGCTTTCTCTTCTTCCCCATGGTTGTGGGGTTGCTGGCAGGCAGGCAGGCAGGCAAGCAGACTGGCAGGCTGGCAGGCTGGCAAGCTTGTTTCTGGAAGCAGGTCTTTCCTCTGAATGGTGACCTGCTTGGGAGCTGCTTCCCTTTATATCCGCAGGGCTGATGTAATGCATCCTCCCCGCATGCGCATTGAATGCTAGGCATCTGCTAGGCATCCGCTAGGCTTCCGCCGTGCATCCGCTAGGCTTCCGCTGTGTATCCGCTTCATCCGCTTGGCGTCCACTCTGCATCCGCTGTATCTGTTCTGCGTCCACTTTGCTACGCTCCCCCAGAAGCCTTGCGCTCCCATCCACTTCTATCCGCTAGGCTTCCATGGAGCATCTGCTTTCCATTCGCCCTACATCCTCCCCCCATCCATTCCTTTCCGTGTTGTCCGCTCTGGTTATGCAAATTCGGGGCACTTTTGAGAGCGGATAACAACGGATGGAACATTTTTCTCGTCCGCTGTGTCCTTTTTACAGATGTTTTGCATCCGTCAGCCAGTGTGACAGGGCCTTAAGATAGTACTAGTAGTGAACTCAAGGGAGGCTGTTGAGAAAATCTCTCCTCCAACGATATCTTAAGTGAGACACCAAGGATTGAAGTACAAGTGAATAAAACCAGTGGGAGAGCCTTCTTTGGACTAATACCTCCACTGCACCCATTTGGTCATAACCCAAATAAGACAAACAGACAATGAGAGGTGAGTTACAAGCAGGCACTTTCTCTTCTTCCTTTTGTTTAAGCAACAAATAACTCAGACTTCCAGATTCCCTTTTGGATAGTAACAATAGAATAATTGGTACTATCATTTCACTGTTTCACATCCTGAGATTTGTGCTAAATCAGGAAGGGCCAATGGGTTAAAACATTTATATCATGGCAGCTGAACAGCCCAGTGACACTGTGCAGTTCTGAGATACCAGTGGTACAGCCCCTCTGGGTCTGGCTCAGAAGTGGTATTCAGCAGTTCTGGAGAACTGGTAGCGGAAATTTTGAGTAGTTCGGAGAACTGGCAAATACCACTTCTGACTGCCTCTGTCCCCATTTATTCTCTGCCTCCTGAGTCCCAGCTGATTGGCTGGGTCTTCTTTTGTTGCCCTGCACAGGAGAATGGAACTGGAAAGCAGGTTAGTGGGAGTGGGGAGGGGATAGGGATTTTGCAGTATCCTTCCCCTGCCATGCCCACCAAGCCACACCCACAGAACCAGAGTAAAAAAATTTGAATCCCATCACTGGCCTGGCTCTTTAGAGAGAGAAAAGCCTAAGAGCAACAGATAAGGCTACCTAGGAACCTTAGGTGAGATGGTATGCCCACATCAGTCTGAAATGGCCACAATTTCTTTATAAATTTTATACCTATCTACCTACCTACCTATCTACATACATACATACATACATACATACATACATACGCCGTATATACCACTACAAAACCTAGCTAAACACTTAGCAAAACAGCTACAGCCCCATGCTGAAACAGCAGCTTCACATGTACAAAACTCATACCACTTCTTGGAAATGATCAAAGATCTACACATGGAACAAGAAGATCTGCTTGTAAGTTTTGATGTGGTTTCACTGTTCACTCAAGTCCCGATAAAATAAACTCTTGAAATCACAAAAATAAATACCAACCATCTAAACACTTCATGGAACTAACAGAACACTGCTTAACCAACAAATATTTCATATACAAAGGACAAAGATACAAGCAAATTGAAGGAGCCCCCATGGGATCACCACTGTCACCCGTCATTGCAAACCTGTTCATGGAAAAATTCAAATCCAGAGCCCTGGTTAATGCCACCCACAAAACCAAACTATGGCTAAGATACATTGATGACACATTTGTTATTTGGCCCCATGGAAAAGAAAACCTAAACAATTTCTGAACACACCTAAACAGCATACACCCCAAAACCAAGTTCACCATGGAAACAGAAACAAACAAACAACTACCATTCCTAGATGTACTAATCTACAAAAGAACAGATGGCACACTAGGACACACCTTATACCAGAAGAAAACACACACCAACTGCTACCTCAACGCCCAATCTCACCACCACCCAGCACAGATAAATTCCGTGTCCAAAACACTAATTGCCAGAACCAAACGCCTGGCAGACAAGACACACATAAAGACTGAACTGTGCACCCTGACTAAAGTACTGACAGCCAACGGCTTCCACAAAAACAAAATCACTGGCTTGATCCACAAAAACACACTGAGACATAATGGAGACCTTGAAGATGAACAGACCTATGGAACAGCTGTCCTGCCCTACATAAGAGGTACTACAGACAAAATCAGTAAGAGACTACACAGGCATCGCATCAAGACTGCCTTCAAAACAGACAAAAAAATAGCAGCCGTCCTTAGAAACCCCAAAGATAAAATTGACCTGGAAAACCAAGGCATATACGAAGTTCCCTGTGCATCATGCCTGGCCACATACATTGGACAGACCAATAGAAGAATAAGTACCCACCTGGATGAACACAAAAATGCAATAAAAAAGTTGGAACACACCTCCTCACTAGTCCAACACATGAAAGCCACAGGTCATAACATCAACTTCAATGGCACCAAAACCCTAGCCACTATAGAAAACCCCAGCCACAGAAACATCCAGAGAAGCTATAGAGATTGAAAAAAGACCTGAAAGCATGAATAGAAGAGATGATTCCACCAGACTGTCAATCATTTGGAAGCCTGCACTCTCAAATAGAAAGATCTCCACACCACAAGCCAGTCAAACACCTGGGCACAAACAGACTCCTCCTGATACCTCCAGCTCAAACACATCCCAACCAGGCACCCAGATGAAATCTAGCTTCCTAATAAATGATAGCTGTCCATTTACTCGGAGCCAAGCTGCACTAAAAGCCTCCAATACAGGAACACAATGTTGCCAGCCAATCAAGACAAAAAAAGCCACAAATCAGACAGAAGATATTAGAAACACCAATCAAGCAGAACACAACAAACTCCAAGACCAATAAACACAGACCAAGACTCCCAACCAATCAGGATGAAGAAAAAACCATCCTGGCACAGCAGTAGGCTAGCCCCAAATTTAAAACTGAAACAACTGTAAAAGTCTGACTCACAGACGAACACAATACAGAAGCCTGATGATGGCAGATAAGATTCTGCCAAAACGTTGCTATAACTTTAAAAGTACAACTATAATGACATGGGAAAATACCTGAACAAAGCTGAATACTATACACAGACACAGACACAGACACAGACACAGACAGACACAGACACAGACACAGACACAGACACAGACACAGACACAGACACAGACACAGACACAGACACAGACACAGACACAGACACAGACACAGATACAGATATAGATATAGATTTAGATATATAACAGAATGTTACTCTGTGTGATGTACAACGAATCCATAAAATAGCAATATCAGATCAAAATGCCATTGAATACACTGGTGTTATTATTGAAAAAAGGCTAAGTGGAAGCATTCAATGTTATGAATGAGCAACCTCAAGAGATCACCATTTCCTTGAGACCCTGAGGCCTGCTGACACAGCCATGTTTTGAGGATTTCCTGAAGGGAAGGGGCCAATCTCACCTCAGAGGGGATAAAGTTCCACAGACTGGGTATCATGGCCAAAAATGCTCGCCTCCATTATTATTGGTGTCCATGTTTTTGCTGAAAGTATTGCAACTCTTGAATTTCTGCGTTGATTTTCTGTATTTTATCATTGCTAGCCATGGTTCTTTGGAAATTAGTAGAACTTCTATATTTGTTGAATTGTCCCGTTCCACTCCAGTATTCCACCAGATGTAAGTCCAGATGTAAGGGAGGGAGACCTGCAGCATACCTCTTCTATTGGATCTGATGGGACAAGCAGACATAATTGAGAAGAAGCAGTCCCTCAACTGTCCCAGCCCTATGCCATAATGGGCTTTAAAGGTCAAAACCAGCACCTTGAATTGCATCCAGAAGCAAATCAGCAACCAATACTGCTCACACAACAGAGGTGCCAAGTGTTCCATTCTCACCCAAAGATGCCCATGCCACCACATTTTATATCAACTGAAGCTTCCAAATAACTCTTCAAGAGCAGTCCTATTTAGACTGCATTACAGTAGCCCACAAAGGAGGTGATCAGGTGATCAGGTGATCAGGAGATGGTAGTAGATATTGTTGGATGCTGTTGGCTTAGGAAAGAAAACAGGACCACAAGATTAAGTGCAACAACAACTTAAGCCTCCATTTCATGTGCTAGGAACAAAATAAAGGCAAAATCATAAGGAACATGAACCCTGCCCTCAAATGATGTTGTTAGAGCATCATAATTCTAATAGTATAAAATGATCATATTTCTACTCCTGAGATATGTTAAACAAAATTACATCCTTTTGCTTGCTTTCCCCATAATGAAATTGAACAGTTGTAACGAAAACCAGTTTAAAATTTGAGATATACTTGGGAAGATACGCCGCTGAATCTGTTTATCCATTCTAAATATCCCAAAGCTGTTGAATTAGAATAGAATAAAATTATAGAGTTTGAAGGGAGCTTGGAGATTTTCTCGTCCAATCCCTTGCCTAGGCAAGAAACCCAACACTGTATAGACAAATGGTTATCCAACATCTTTTTAAAAACTTGCATTGTTGGAGCCTTCACAACTTCTGGAGACAAATTGTTCCCTAAGATTTGAATTTTAATTAAGATTTTCAGAAATGTTACTTCACTCTAGATGAACAGATTGTGAATATCCCTACATGTTTTTTTTTATTTTACATCCTAACCATTCCCTCCAAAATACTGTACTCAAGACCACTCCATATCATTATAAAAGCTCTGCTCATGTAATTAAATAGATAATTGTTATTGTTTTTTTTACAACTCTGGGAGACATTACAGAAGAAAAGAGATTCCACCCAGAGGCACAGGTGTCTACGGCAATGTCAAAATGATGCACAATGTCACGGCAAGAACCCTGCCCTGCTTCTATCCCTACGTCTGATGCAAATCTGTGAGTTATGAAGTTCCATTGGGGTATTCAGGTTGCAGGTCTCATCTTTGTTCCAGAGATAGCTGTTATATATAGCTTGGTGGTCATCAGGATAGCCTTATCAAGATTAAAATGTTTAACCATCCTCACATATCTCTAGGAATTGGGGGGTGGGGGCGGGTGAGAGGCATATCAGTATCAGTGGTGGGATTCAAAATTTTTTACTACCGGTTCTGTGGGTATGGCTTGGTAAGTGTGGCGTGGCTTGGTGGGCATGGCAGGGAAAGGATATTGTAAAATCTCTATTCCCATCCCGCTCCAGGGGAAGGATACTGCAAAATCTCCATTTCCTTCCCACCCCTGCTTTCCAGCTCTGTTCTCCTATGCAAGGCAACAAAAGAAGACCCAGCCAATCAGCTAGGACTCGGGAGGCAGAGAATAGATGGGGATGGGGCTTGTCAGAGGTGGTATTTGTCAATTCTCCGAACTACTCAAAATTTCCACTACCGGTTCTTCAGAACTGGTCAGAACCTGCTGAATACCACCTCTGATCTCTGTCCATGCAGCTGTGGTGATATTAACTAGGATATGGCATTGGGATTACCCGTAGTCCTTGAATTACAATCATTTATTTAGCAACCATTTGAAATAACAATGACATTAAAACAGTGACTTGTGACCAATCCTTGCACTGATGACAACTTTATCCCCATGATCTTGCAATCAAAACTCGAACACTTGGCAACCAGAATGTAGTTATAATATTTGCAGCATCCCGGGGATCACATGATCACCATTTGTGACTTTCTCAACTGCCTTCCAACAAGGAAAGTCAACAGGGGAAATTAGATAACAGGAATCATCTACAACATACAATGTAAGAACTGAAACAACCACTATGTCAGACAAACAGGCAGAAGATTGGCATAACGCATCCACGAACACCAACTGGCAGTCAGAAGGCATGATGAAAATTCTTTCATTTCACAACCTTTAGACAGATCTAACAGTTCCAATTGGGAAAATGTGACAATGTTAGACTAGGCCAGGTCCAAAAATGCCAGAGGATTTCTAGAAGCCTGGCACTCTGACAAATCAGTCATCAATAGACACATAGACATTAACAACATCTATAGATGATGCAAAAGAGAAAATCAACCAGCCCAAAAGAGGAAAAGACTCCAGCACCTCTCCACTAGTAATCAGCACTCAGATAGCAATAGCAACAGCACTTATACCACTTTTATAGTGACTTACAGCCCTCTCTAAGTGGTTTATAGAGTCAGCATATTGCCCCCCAACAATCTGGGTCCTCATTTTACCGACCTTGGAAGGATGGAAGGCTGAGTCAACCTTGAGCCTGGTGAGAATCGAACTGCCAAATTGCAGTCAGCTGGCAGTCAGCAGAAGTAGCCTGCAGTACTGCACTCTAACCACTATGCTGCTGTAAAAGATCAGCATAGATTAACTCCAAGGTTAACTTCAGACCAACAGTCAAGTAAACAATACCCCAGTCATGAATCTGCCAAAGAGCCATCAATAAACAGCCCAGCCAAAGAATCTCTAAGATCACCCGCACCCACCCACACTGAAAGGGCAAGCCACTAGAATACAAACTGATAGCCAACAGCACTCCTTACTGGCACTGATGATGTTTCCTAGTTCAGGTAGTGAAATATCTGCAAGAAAACAAGCAAGCTCAGAGAGCACCAAGGAGGCTGAAATGAGTTCAACCCAGAGCTGCAAATATTCTCCTTCATTGAAACTAGATTTATTTAACATCCATGTGATTCACTTAACAACTGCAGCGGTTTGTTTAACTACTGGAGTCAGAAATGTAATATAATTGTGTGCAACTCACTTAACACCTGACCTGGCTAGCAATGGAAATTTCAATCCCAATTGTGGCCGTAAGCTGATTACCTGGACAATAAATGCTTCTGTTGAGCTGCTCCCAGTTTATTTTTGGCTCCGTTTGACATACTGTTTGTGTTGTATTACCGTGTGCATACGAATTCTGTGTTTTCTTGAAAACTGATCGAAAAATGGATGCAAATCTTAAATATAGGAAACAGAAACAGGGACTTACAAAATAAACCCACATACAAAGGAATTACTTGGTGGTGAGCTCTACTAGTAGTCTGGCTCCTACAGTCCATAATATTGAAAACAAGTCTGTGCTTAATTTGAATGCTAGGAGTACTTAGTGTTGGGAGGATACTCATATTTTAACTACAGCCTATGTGAAAAGAGTAAGATGAATGAATTTTCCTTCAACTCTAAAATGCCATCATCAAATAATAATTTGTGACCCTGGTGTCCTGAATAAACTACCTGTCTCCTAAGTATGGTGATAATAGGTGTTGACAGAAGTTCAATATTAAAAGAAAGGCTACATTTTCCCTTCTCCACCTCTTAGTTTTAATCCAGCTCCACACCCTTATAAGGATAAAAATGTTTATATTTAAATTTCCCTTTCTGTCAAGTTTATAATGATTTATATGTCATAGTGAATGGAATGGAAGGTGGTACAATAAAGGAAATTGAATGACATGTTAAATGTGGTTGGCAGGCATTTGGCAAGCTAAGCATAATTTTCAAGAACAACCTCCCCTGATGCCTGAAGAGAAAATTTTTCAATCAGTATGTGCTACCTGCTCTAACATATGCCAGTGAAACATGGAAACCTTATTTTCACAATTCATACAAATACTAAGAGTGGTGCAAAGAGCCATGGAAAAATACATGCTTGGCTTTACAAGACAAGACAGAAAGACCTGTACATGGATTAAAGAACAAACTGAAGTATACGATATTAGCAAGAGGGTAAAAGAATTGAAATGAAAATGGGCTGGTGCAGCATAGCAAGAATTGAGGGCGGGTGGGCTAAGGTAGTCATAGAATCGATCCCACTTGATAAAAAGCATCCATGAAAATGACCTAAAACAAAATGGATCAATGACATCAGCAAGTATTGCGGGCCCTATCGGCAAAAGAAAGCTCAGGACTGTATAGGTTGGAAACAGAGGTGGTATTCAGCAGGTTCTGACCAGTTCTGGAGAACCGATAGTGGAAATTTTGAGCAGTTCAGAGAACCAGCAAATCCCACCTCTGACTGGCTCTGCCCCCATCTATTCTCTGCCTCCCGAGTCCCATCTGGCTGGGTCTTCTTTTGTTGCAGGTTGGTGGAGTGGGTAGGGAATGGGGATTTAGCAGTAACCTTCCCCTGCCACGCCCACCAAGCCACAGAACTGGTAGTAAAAAAACATGCAGAACAGGCCTTCATCCTGCAGTGGATAGATAGTGGATAAGATGATGATGATGATAAGGATGCTGCTGCTCCTGATGATGATGATAGGTTGGTGTAGGGTTTTCCATGACTAAAAAGACAGAGCACTATTTTGTGAAGTGGGTTTCATAAAACTCTTATTTATGGGAATTTTATGTGTGTGTTTGCTTGTGTCTGTGGGTCTTAGGAGAAGGAACCTTAACTTCTGTGTTAGCCATGAATTGTAAGAATAGGATTCTTAGGAGATAATAAATGCTTCTGTTTTAACACTGTTTTGTTTGTGAGTTCATTTTGTCCTAAAAACAACATTTTAAAAATTATAAATAGGATTTCTACTAATTTTCTCCTCCTTGGTATGACTATGTATATATACTGATTACATGTAGGTTTTTTTTTTGTTATGAATGCTTTTTACTGATACTACCATAACTTATTTGATACTAATAAAATAGGATCCTAACAACATGCATACTCTCAGTTTACTGAATGTGGTCAGTAAAGGAAGAAAAAACTTCCTTCACTTTCTTCGTAGCCTGTAATAATGTGAGGGAAACAATTTTCAGAGATATGTGTTCTGAACAAAGCTTGCAAACAAAGCAATTCCTATCTGCACTTCTGTCCCTGAGGCAAGCCAAACCTGTGAAAGTTCCTAAATTAAAATGCTAAACCAATCAAGGACATCTCCACAAGTGTATATAAGCATTCGTTTTGAGGTCTTGGGCTAGAGGGTTGCACTGCTGTGCTTTGCTTCTGTTGCACCTGTTCCCTTGGATCAACCATCCCGTCTTGTCCCAATGACTCACCAGATGTCAGCATCCAGGAATGCCTTCCTAAGGGGAAGGGGGTTTAGCTCTGTCTCTGCTCTTGGTGGACTTAGTGGACAAAGGACCTATGTAGCCTCTGCGCACCATCCCATGGGCAGCAGAGGTGGGGTCCATGGTTTCAGCAGTCAAAGCCTTTCTAACATAGGTGGAAGAGGAAGAATTGCGACTGGCAGTTACAAACCTGGATATTATGGCGGCTACAACTATGGTTGTGCAACTCATGGTAGCCCTGCCTTTGTTGGCCTAATGGGTCATTATGGTCCTTGGGTTTATGATTCAACTGGAAGCTGTGGAATTTTCGGTGGATACTCAAACGGCAGGGGCAATGGCATCCATGGAGTTAGAATCAATGAGAAGCTTCTGAAGCCATTGCCCGTGGGAGTTGACCCTCAAGAACATATTCTACGAGATCATGAAAGGGAAGAGATGAAAAACCTCAACAACGAGTTTGCCTCCTTCATTGATAAGGTGAGGAAATAGGTTTCTCTTTGACTTGAAGTTTTTTTGAAGAAAAAGGTAGTAGTCACATTAGATATGTTAACTATTTCACCAGGTATCCTTTCAGCTTTTGGCATACATTATCTTATCTCTTAATATACTTTGGTCTATTCTTTTTTTTAAAAAAGTCTGAATTTCCACATTTTCTTTAATGCCCATTTTTTCTAGATTGTTTAGCAATAAAATTTCAGTAACTTAAAATTTAATATGTTGATCACTCGGTTACTTAACTCAGAGAGCAGTTCTAAAATGGAGAGATCCATAGTGGAGCTTCTGCTGCTTCTTAAGCAATCTTGGTCTGTGTTAGCCAGAATGCAAAGCTATGGCACAAGGGGAATCTTCTGTCTCCTTTCATATTGGTTTACTTAAGGGAGCCATTCAATATGCTGCCTATAACACTGGAACGATTTCTTGTTCTGTTGGAGGAAGTATCAGGAAGTGAGGGTATAGGTTCCTGATGAGCTTGATCATCTGTGAAATACACAAGCCAAAATATTGTACACTCTTTGATTTATAGCATTGCAAGCTTTTGGGGGTTACTGTTGGGAAAAACTCCCACTGTTACTCAAATACGTCCTCTTTGGCCTTCTTTTTTCACTCTAAGGAGAGATTGCAACATAGAACTAAAGTCTAAGCGTTTACTTTTCAAAGTTGGCAACTGATAACATTGACTCAGAATTATTCAATAAAGAGCAATGTTGAAAAATTGCTTCTTTTGAAATGTGAATCTACTGCGTAAACCAAACCTTGTGCCCAGTCATGATCATTCTCCCATCTATTGAATCATTAGTCTGTCATTTGAGATTCTACATCATATCATCATTTAATTTTTTTTTTAAATCCTTCAAATATCCATTTATTTTGTGCCCAAGTTTCCTACTATTCAGTCTGGTATACAACTTCCCTATGTATGCATATTTATCAATTATCTACCTATCATATATCATCATCATCATCTATCATCTCTCTATCTCTCTGTTTCTGTCATGTATTATCTATATCTGTTTGTCTGTGGATCTATCTATCATCTATCATCTATCTCTCTATCACTCTCTCTATCTTCTATCTAACATGTACACACACACACACACACGCGCACACACACAGTTTCTCCAAATATAATATGTATTTTTGAGCCGGAAATATGTCAATTATTAGTACACTCTTGGCTTTATATTTCTACTTATATAGCAATGGATTTCATTTAGATACTAAGCTAGAGGAAACAAGATGGTTACTTTGTCTGGCATCATTATTTTCATCTGATCCTTTAGACTTTTTATTTATCTCTGAATTCTTTCTTTTTCTGCTTGGAACTTTAACTTACTTTCCCAGGTGAGTGTACTGAAAGGACTTTTCTTTTGGAAAGGATTCATAGTTTACAAATGAAACTAGCTTTAATATTCTATGCAGTGATTTGCATTGGAAAAGCAAATAAAGAATGTAGAATATGTGCTCTTTTAATCTGTTTTGGATTATTTTATTTTTTAATACTACATAATGCACTCTTGCCAGTATGATATATACCAGATGGGTTGGATTTTGGCTCTCAGCCCAGCACACTTGCTATGAACCATAGGAGATGTGTTCCAATTATTGATATTTATTTATATTTTATTTAGATCTATTTCTACAAATGCACATCTCAGCAGTACAGCTCTGGAAAGCTAAGAAGAATTAAATTATAAACATAATATTAAAAAAGTATTGTTTCCAACCATATGAAAATGTCCCATGAAAACATCTTTCATCATGGGCTCCATTACTCTCCTGGTCCCTATGCTTGGAAAAATTAATATGGGAAATTTCAATAATGAGAAACAATAGCAATTTTGACTTATCTACAAAGCTGTGCTAAACATTTTACTCATGGGTGGGATATGACAGGGTTAACTACCAGTTCGGGATTTACAAGCTTTCCTGCACGCTGTGAGCCACACACCTGTAAATCGTCATCAGCACGCTGTGTGCATAGAAGCAGCCTTTGAAACAGCCCTCTTTTCCTGCTTTTTTAACTGCAGCTGTGCCTCGTTCAGCAGCT
The DNA here is from genome assembly GCA_015471245.1 of Laticauda colubrina. NCBI lineage: Eukaryota > Metazoa > Chordata > Lepidosauria > Squamata > Elapidae > Laticauda > Laticauda colubrina. The sequence goes on along the minus strand of BLBF01000021.1, from coordinate 7,119,971 downwards.
GAAGTTGAAAAATCAGGAAATAAAGATCAGGTAAGAGCCCAGGTGGGTGGGTGGGCAAAAACATCAGCAGACATAGAATTGGTTCTATGTCTGCTGCTTTTCAGAGCTAGGGAATCACAGTATGTGATGATAACATTGACCATATGTGTATTTAGGTTCCTCTTTCCTTTTTTGTGGATACACAGTTTGCCTCTTTGTTTGTCTTGGAAGTACATATCCTAAAGCTCCAGAACTTCAGAAGATTGGCCTCTGGTCCCAGAGATCTCTAGAGGTTAAGAAATTGTAATGTGTACTATGATAGAAGTAAGAAATTAACTCATAATTAGAGAGGAATCATAACCATAATTAACTATATTTAATTTTAATGAAATTTATATAGAATGAAAGCAGACCAAAGTAAATTTCATTTCAGAAATATAGTTAAATCTTGAATCATTCTCTAATTTATGATATTGTTGGCTTCTGGTTTATGAAATAGGTCCGAAACCTAGAGCTACAGAACAAAGTACTTGAGACCAAATGGAACCTTTTGCAAGAACAGGTCATTCCAGCCAAGAAAAGCCTTGAACCGTGTTACAACAACTTCATCAACAACATGAGAAAGGAACTGGAGTGTATATTAAATACCCAAGATCATCTAAGAAACGAAAATGCTGCTATTGAACAAGTGGTGGAGGACATCAAGTGCAAGTAAGGGTGATCAGAAGGGAAAATATATATATATATACTCTCAGATTCTTTAATGTTCTCAGCTGGAGTACCCATTGGCACTAACATGGAGCTAAGTAACTCATTTTATTCAATACTTTCGAAGCACGTAGCAATGTCTCAATTAAAAAGAGGAGACCAGCTACGCAAATTGAAATAAGGTTTTTTTTTCAACTTTTGCTTTCATGCCTTGTGAACTGGAAAATATTTAAAAGACTTAAAAAGGGAGTTAAAGCAAGATAGAATTAATGTAATATAATCTACAGGAGGTAATGTCCTGCAATACATTCATAAAAATCTTGAAAATTCTGTATAAACTCAAATTTATGTTTTCCATAGCCCTCAGTTCTCAAGTCTCATCTTCTTGCAATACTTACTTATCGTTTGATTATAAGAACTTTTAAATATGCTTCTTCGATTTATTTTTGTTCTCTAGTCCAAATGGAATTGCCTTTTTAAAACTTTGTAGCATAATTTAAACACTGATTAAAATATCTGAAAATTGCTGTTGAATTATGATCAATATTTAGAAGGTCTATAAATTCCTTCCAATTGTACAAAGAAAACTGTTCTGAGTAACATTTACTGAATAAATACATTTTTGATGCTCTTTCTGCTAAAGAATGTAAATGGCATTTAAAATTTAAATGTTTAATTTAATTAACTTAATTTAATTTAAATTAAGTTAATTTATTCATCAAAGATGAATAAATGCCATTAATTAATGGCATTTAAAATTTTAATTTAATTTTTAAAAAAGTAAATTTAGTTTAAATTAAAATTTTAAAAAAATGGCATTTGAATGTTCAATATTTTGTCCATGTCTCACAACAATTTCCATGATTTTTTTTTTTTTTGAAACATGGAAGCCAATCAAATAACTACAAGGAGGGATAAATTAACTTGCTAGCAAGCAATGCTCCATTGGATGGAATAAAAAATACTTTGGATTCTTTTATAAAAGTAATTGAATAACGATCTCTTCAAAAAATTTAACCTGCCTTTATTATACCTATAAATAATTCAAAGTTGGTAAACATTCTAGACTGGTACCTTAACCACAAGACCAAACTGGCTCTATATTAAGTATAGCATAAGTCTATGTTATCAGCATTATATAATATGTATTTTATGCATTTCAATCATTACATTAAAAAGAAAATGATAATTAATGGACAAGAAAATGAATGGACAAGGGCATTCAAAATATGTAAATAGCCTAAGCAATTTACTTCATATCATTTTATGGGAAAGGTAGTCTTTAACCTTTTTTGGCTTGCGATGACTCACAGAGAGTCATGCTTCGAATGATACATAGCTCTTATTCCATGTTTCCACAGATATGAACAGGAATTCAAAAGACGCACAGATGCAGAAAATGAATTTGTGCTGCTCAAGAAGGTAAGATTTCTGGATTAGTGACTTAAACTAACTAAAATTCTACTGTGAAAGAAGGCCTTCCTCCCTTCCTTCCTCCCTCCCTCCCTTCCCAGGGACCATACCCATTCTCTATTGCTGTAAGAAATCACTTACAGATCACAGGTAATCAGAGTTGGAAAGGACCTTGGAGGTCATCTAGTCCAACCCCCAGACTTTCCATATTCCCCAATCAGTGATTCTTAAGGTGCCATTTTACCTATGATAGATGGACGTCTCTCTTTTTTTCGTCCTCAAAACGCATCCTCACATTTTCATCATAGAAAAAACACACAAAGTGGACTGTTTTTGTCTTAACCTCTCTCAAAAGTAAACCTGCTAACAGTGTGCAGCATCCAGTATGTAACAGTATCCAGAACACTGGGAACAATTCAGATCCCTGCATTTTGAAAAGTATAATAGATCCAGAACAAATACAGACGAGGGAAATCAAACACAAACTAAAGAGGGTTTCACTCATGCCCGCAAAAGGCTTGTGTGAAGATCCTTCAAGACACCAGTAGGGTGAAGAGGCTGTTCAAATTTCAGGAAAATCTCATTCCAGAGGGCAGGCAGTGCTACAGAGAAGTGATCTTCCAGGGTCCTGATAGATGACATTTTTAAAATCAAAGATACCAGAGCATGCCAATTCTGCCAGATAGGTTTGGCCATGGAAGACAGGCAGTCGCTCAAGTAATCAGGCCTGATGCCATGTTGGGCTTTATAGGTAATGATCAGCAACTTGAATAACATCTGGAAGTAAACTGGCAACTTGTGCAGCTCCCAAAGCAGAGGTGCTCACCATTGCCCACAATGCTTCATTATGAACCAAGTGCAGCTTTTGAACGGCCTATATGGATGGCATTAAGTACAGTGGGAACAGAGCTGTGAGGTGACTTAAGATAGGAGTGATTGTCTGAAAAGCCCCCTGATCTAAGAAAGTCTGCAACTGGCACGCCAGATGAAGTTACAAAGGCCTTCTTGGACACAGTTGCCAGTCCAAGAAGATACTCCAAATTGTGTGACATCCTTGAAAGGGGAAGATAGTATGGAATATTTGTCCTACTTTCTTTTCTATTTCATCAGACTTCCTTGCAGCCTGTTTTTATAATTTATATTGCTCTATTTTGAGCAAACCAAAACCCCACCAGCTTTAAAACTGGTTTACCTTTCCACTTCAGTCAGCAACCTCTCCAGTGTTGTGAATTGAGGGCATTCAGTTAAGCCAAGACAGGCTAGAATAGATCCTTTGGGATATGCAGCTGGGTCTTTAAGTGAAAATGTCAGGCTCTATTTATCTCCAGTTGCACCCCAAAGATCTACCCTCCTGCTCTGTCTAATGATAGGGTTGCCTGGACATAGACAATATTTCCCAATTTAAAAATGTTTAATTAACTGTTCTGTCATCTTCAGGATGTAGACTCCATTTCTCTGAGCAAGTCAGAACTGGAGGGGAAAGTACATTTGCTCAGCGGAGAATTGGAATTTCGCAGTGGTATCTATGCAGAGGTAAGAACAACCCGGGGATTATTTTAGATAGAATTGACTCACCAGGGAAAAAAATATGAACATGTATCCCACCAGTCCAAACAAGTTTTCTTATTAATTTGGATTTCGCATGCCACCAGGAATAGGAAAGACCAGGAAGGACAGGAATCCTTCTTACAGTGATCTATAATTTTCTAAATAAAAACAGTTGGATAAAATTAGATTCACAGGGATTTTTTTCATCTTCCTGTATTCATTATATAAAAAAGCAATGCCCACTGATGGACAGAAAATGGTAAGATTACAAGAAAGGAAAATGAAATCTCTTAGAAGTGGCTCCAACTCTGTCAAAATAATTCGCGAAGGGCCCCATTACTTGGCTTTACTTTTGGTTGATTAATCTTCATGGTCGCAGTTTATACTTACTGATTTTGTGGATTTTTTTTTAGTTTTCATTGTCTTTTAAATTTTTAAAATTGTTTTAGAATTGTAAGCCCCCCAGAATCACTTGGCTGTAGAAATTAGATAAATAAATTAGCTTTCCTATGAGCGCAACCAAGCAATGCTCCTAGAGTTGGGTTGAAGTATCTCAGAATATACTTCCCTCAAATGGTTTGAGCTTCTATAGGAGCGAATGTCCCTCACAATATTTTTTCTTTTTTGGGGGGGGAAATACAACGGTAGCCACCATTTTTATTTCCAGCATGCCTCAAAAAAAACCTTAGTCTTGAACAATATGAGAAAGCAAAATAGTCACCAGGATGACACAAAATTGTCACTCCAAGGTGCAAGCCAAACTTTTTTACCATTAAGTAAAACAATCATGTGCTTTGACCATCAAGGGAAGAGGGACACAACAGAGACTTTTTCTGTATCTGCATTTTTTTTCTATTGCCTTAGTTATAATTAAGTAATTTGTTTATATTACAAATTATTGCTATTTTTTGTGTGTGTGTATTATATATAATATAGTTATCAGGTTCAACTTGAGGGATGGCATGAAAGAATGTTAATTTCTTTGGTGCTTTTTGAGACTTAATAGCAATAACATTTTATGTACCACTTCACACTGCTTTTCAGCCCTCTCTGAGTGGTTTACAAATGTCCATGTGTTGTCCCCAGTGATCTGGGTCCTCATTTTACCAACCTTGGAAGGATGGAAGGTTCAGTCAACTTTGAGCTGGTCAGGATCGAACTCCTGGCTGTGGGCAGAGTTTGCTTGTAATATTGCATTCTAACTGCTCTACAACCATAGCTCTTTTAATGTTTTGGCAGTGAAGCAATGGGAGGGCCAAGAGGCACCATCATTGGGTACTGCTTAGGACATCAGTTGGTCTCAGTCTGGCCTGGTGAAAGCCCAGTGGGAAAGATTTTAAAAGACAGGAGGAATATACAGTATATAGAGCAGCAGAGGTTTCGTCAGGAAAATAATCAGTTGTAGTTACAATGTTCTTATTCAAAGATGAAGAATATGCTTCACTAAATCAGCGAACAGGATACTTTCACATATTTCATTTAAAGTAGTAGCTTTGGGGAAGCCCCTGCTACAGTCAAGTCATATGTCATGGTTTGATTTTATGTTAATATCACCCTGAAGCAGGGGTGGGATTTTTAACAACCAGTTCTGTGAGTGTGGCTAGTTGGTGGGCATGGCTTGGTGGTCATGTGACTGGTGGGTGTGGCCAACTCAACATCACTCACAGTGAGGTACGCATCTCCTCACCTGGAGTCTCATGACTGTGGGGATGCTGCAACAGTTGTAAGTGTGAAAAATGGTCATAAGTCATGTTTTTCAGTAACTTTGAATGGTCACTCCACACAAGCAAAATACCAGTAAAGGAGGGGAAAAAACTCCAGAGAAGTTCCTGAGACAGGAAGTCTAGTCCTGCCAAGAATGTAATAAGGGTTAATGTAGAGGCAGTTTCTGTAAGCAACACCAGAATGTTTCCTTCCTGCCTTTCCTACAGGATCAGGCCAGTAATTTCTTCCAACAAGGTTCTCCAAACTGCTTAGAAGGTTAACGACCGGTTCTAGCGAATAGGTGCAAACTGGTAGAATCCCACCCCTGCTCTGAAGGTGTGAGAGCCTTTCCTACCTGGTTCAGCCACAGATTTTCTATGATTTTTCAGGAATTAGCACAGCTCAGTAACAACGTTTATGACACCAACATCCTGTTGCAAATGGACAACAGCCGAGACTTGAACATTGATTGCATCATCAAAAACGTGGAAGCATGGTATCAAAATGTTGCCCAAGGGAGCAAAGAAGAAGTTAATGCTTTTTATGAAAACCAAGTAAGTTACAGGGGCATGCGGTCTTTGCATCTGTTTGGAAAACTATAAGGGTCTTATGGAATTCATTCCATTTTTCACATCCTTTCTCTGTCATTCTCCAAAACATCTTCTTGGCTTGTTCCAGAGGAACAATACTTAATTCACGAAATATTCATGCATGCTCCTTTTTCTCTGTCCCATTTTTGTCCACCTAAATTTTCTATTGACCCTGTTCTCTTTAGCATGTCCCTTAGGTCAAAACAGGCTGAAGTTGGGAATGCCTAGGACTCCCACTGAGAACTTTTGCTTATTAAGGCTTTTGGATTGTCCTCACAATCCAATAGGAATTTATCAAGATGTAAATGACATGTGGTGGAAATATTATTCACATGTTTGTTTTTTTTTAATTGTCTTGGATATCAGTTCCAGGAGCTTCAGCAACAAAGAGGAAAATATTCCCAAACTCTGAAGGTCAACCAGCAAGAGATTGCAGATCTGACTCGTTTGGTTCATAAATTGCAGTCTGAATATGATATTATAAAAAAACAGGTAGGGGCAACCCTGGTGTGTTATTCCTCATCCCTTTGTTTCAATATACCTATTGTCATTTCTGAAAACCTCATTACGGAGTCCAAACTTGTCAATACTTTTTGTGAATGCTTCCGCTAGGGTTGAAATATGCTGTTTATGTTTAGCACTTTGTAAAACATTGGCAATTTGTGGAAATAGCCATTGTGTTTTTTTAATCTCAACTGCCCTCCATAATAGCATTAGCACTCCTGCTGGTTTGTGTACTGACCCTACAACTTCACACATGACAGGAATATTTATATCCTTTGTTTATGTCAGGCAACAGGACTTCTTTGAGTTAAAATAGTTTAAACAAGAATAAAAGCAAGCTAGGGCATCTATGGGAAGATGAATTATATTTGTTTATTTATTTATTATTTATTTATTTTGTCAAGCATGTTTTAGATAACAGATATAGTTGGAAACATGATTAAATGTACATGAAATGGGTACAAATAATAGGAGACATTAGGACAGGGACAGTAGGCATGTTGGTGCTCTTATGCATGCCCCTTACAGACCTCTTAGGAATGGGGTGATATCGCACATACATTCGCATTATAACATCAGGAAGCGACTGATCTGAATTATGTAATTTGCATAGTTTGTGTGTGATGGCATTGTGACATGCATGGTGTCATCATGGCTTCCATCGAAATGAAATGATATAGATAGGATTTCCTGTTTGAGCAGGGGGGTTGGACTAGAACACCCCCAAGGTCCATTCCAGCTCTATTCTGATTCAATGGATGGAAAATCCTATAAAAATAAAATTCCTTGTTTCCCCCTAGATCAGGGGTGTCAAACTCAAGGCCCGTGGGGTGCTTAAATCTGGCCCATGGGACTGGCCTAGAAATAGAAAAGGACCAGACCGCAGTGCCTCTGCTAGTGAAAATCAAATGCATGGGGCCACATGCAGCCCCATATGGCTGGTTTTCAGCCTGGATAACCTCCTACAGCATCCTAATGGCCAAAATGGAGCACAGAGGGGACCATGCTTGGGTCACGTGTGCCCTCCCATGCCCCATTTTGGCCATCAAAGTGCTACAAGAGGTGTTCATCCCATCTCCCCCACCCAACCAGCCTGCAGAGGAGAACTACAATGCTGATTTGGCCCTCAAAGAAATCCAGTTTGACACCCCTGCCATAAATGTAAAGGTAGTGGTGATTTTAACAGATTCTCTTTTCCATAGTTGTTCTTGATTGGTTTCATTATGAGACTATAATCCTCTTCCTGTTTGGTAGAGGACAATCTCTATTTGAATTAGTAATTTAAGGCCCCTTCTGTTTGAGGAATCTTCAACCAAGGTCAAATTTAAAGATAAGGAACCAGAAGATGGCAAGACAGGGGCCTTGAAGTTGTCCATCAATGGTCAATACCTGAGCAACAGGCTTAGCAGGCGTGGAGGTTGCCTAGTTAGTTTTCTTCTCCAAATTGAGTTGTGATCTATTTTTATTGACAGTGAAAGCTATTACACACAAGTAAGTTCTTTAAGCAAATCTACATTATTTTTTGGTCTACCTTATTTGGGAATAATTTCTCATTTTCCTGACAATGGATGATTTGCCAGTCTATTCACTTGATCCAAACTTGTGAGCGAAGAAATTGAAAATCAAGAAACAGAGTTGAAAATGAATGCAAAGAATGAAAGAAAGCACTGATGTTTGTATGGCTGGGTTTCCATATTTTTAATATTTACTGTTCTTACTGTTGGATACTAAATTCCTCTTGCTTATTGAACAAGTTGGATTTTGTGGTCAACTTCTTTGTGTTTTTTATTTTTTACATCCTATTCCAATTTTTCTGTCTATATTAGTCACTTCATTTTTCTCTCTCTTCCTATCAGGCCCTCCTGGACAGTATTTTTTCCTTCTGCTCTTTCCTTTCTCTGTCATTGCAATTATGGTGATTTTCATTTCTTTTTTTTTAATGTGGATGTTGCTTTCATTTCTTCCTTCAGACATTTTCAACCGAATGTTAATTTCTGCTTAGCTCAACTATTGTTTCATTTTGATTGGATGCTTTCTCACAATTCTAAATTCAAAACACCAAAAACTTAAAATGCTTCTCAATTTTTAGCCTTGACTTTTTTTCTTTTTTTGGCTATTGGCTTTTCCTTCAAGTCCACAATCTGACATGCTAAAAATGTGTTTCTTTTTCCTTATTTGTGTTATTACAAATGGGCATGCACTGCAGTGCCATTTTCTCATTCATTGATTCAGTGTGGACTTTGCTTGTCTGTTCTAAACAGGTTAATGCTTTCCAAGCATCCATTTGTGAGGTTGAGCAGCATGGAGATTGTACTCTGAAAGATGCCCGGGATAAGCATATTGATCTGCAAACTGCTGTACAGAAGGCCAAGGATGACTTAGCAAGGCTACTAAGGGATTACCAAGAGCTTCTGAACACCAAGCTCGCTCTTGACATTGAAATTGCTACCTATAAGACATTGCTGGAGGGAGAGGAGAGCAGGTGACTATGAATGACATTCAGTGTCAACTAAAAAGATACTGCTTTGGTCTTTTTAGCTGCCAGCAGAAAGAGAGTGGGGGAAAATAATGCATTCTTCAAATGCCTCAGATAATCGCTTTGGCAACCGAAGCTTCTGATACACAAAAATATTACTGGAGAGCATGACTGATGACTCTTGGCTATGGATGTGTTCTCATTGGAGAATATACATCCAGAGAGTGGGGGGAAGACCAGGGTCAAGGGTGAAATGAATGATGTGTCAGAGTCAGCTGCAACTGGGAAACGCTGACATGTTAACTCCTAATAAATCAATCTTTTTTACTCTGAGAGATGCGGCTAGCGACTTATGGTTTGAATGGGGGTGTATGTTGGAGTCCTGACATCCACTATATTCCAAATGAAATGTGAAACTCCTTCTGATTCTTTTCTCCTCTTTTTTAACTCAGACAGCTTTGTCAGCTGAGAAGGAACCTAGTATTTCCCCCAAGGCAGAAATTTGTTCCTTAAATAAACTTTAGCCACAGGGCAAATTCTGTCTTGAATTTTTTTTACAGTAGTATTCCCTTCATGGACTCTAGCTTTTTTTAAGGTGGAAATCTTTTAGCTAATGTTAGGTTTGGCTTTCAGATCTTTGGCATGTCTATAATTAGGCATGAAAGGTCATATCTTTGTATTCATTCTTCCTACTGCCCACCCCCCTCAAATAACCTATGGTTTAAGACAGTTTTTCTTCCTCTGTCATTGTTGGACATAAACCAGTAGGTTGATGTGTCACGATTTAATAATTGTATACAGCTAGTCCTCAATTTATGGCCGCAATTGAGCCCAAAATTTCTGCTGCTGAGACAATTGTTAAGCAAATTTTATCCCATGTTATGACCTTTCTTGCCACAATTGCTAAGTGAATCACTGTTACACTACTAATAGAACTGTCAAGTGAATCTTGCTTCCCCATTGATTTTACTTGTCAGGAGGTTGCACAGAAAGCAACCACATGACTCAGGGACACTGCAAATGTCATAAACGTGAACCAGTTGCCAAGCATCCAAATTTTGATCACATGACCATGAGGATGCTGCAACATTCGTAAGTGTGACAAACATAAGTCACCTTTTTTGTAAGTGTGACAAACATAAATCACCTTAACTTCGAATCATCACTAAACAAATGGTTGTAAGTTAAGGACTACTGTATTTATGGTTTTCTGAATAAGCGTATTCCAATAGTTTTATAAACCAAACCCACCTCAGATAAAATGAAGAAAAATTAGCCAACTTGTTTGGGGGGGTCCAATATGCTGACTCTGTGAAACTGCTTAGAGAGGGCTGTAAAGCACTATAAAGTGGTATATAAGTCTAAGTGCTACTGCTATTCCAAAATTACAATTACAAAAGGCCATGGGCAGGATAAGGACCTGGGATGTGTCTGAAATAAGTCATAAGGCTATCTAATTGCAACAGAATCTTCTTTTTCCTCCCCATAGGATACACTCAGGAAATCCTGTCTGTATAAGTAAGTAAAAAGCATGAAAATATGGTGGGTTATATCATCAGTTATATGCTTTTTAGGGACTGCATGTATGCTATAGTTCCAGTTTGAGCCAGCTTGTATTAAGGCACCAGATTAGAAATGGGGAGACCATGAGTTCTAGTACCACCTTAAGTATAAAGCCAATAGGAAGACCCTGGCCTTGCCCCTCTCTCTAAACTGTAGGAAGGAGCAATGGCAACACATTTCTGAAATCTTGCCAAGAAAACTGCAGAGACCTGCCATGAGTTAAAAACTGACTAAAAAACAACAACACTTCTGTTGGGAAAATCAAGATTAGGATTTGAACTGGTCCATGTTCATCAGTTGATGTGTGTATAATTTTCCTCCAGGCTGCAATAGTTGTGTTATTATCTAAATCTTCCATCCTCTCTGCATCTTTTTAGTTATTTATTATTACTTTCCTATCCAGCTATCAGTTAAGATGGATCACATCAGTAAAAATAGAAAAGTTAAATCCAAATAACCTTTGCACAATAACAATCCTGTTTAAAAGAAATAAAGAAAGAAATACCAACAACCTAAACAAACTCAAGAGTTAAAGACCTGGCAGGAGAGATGCATTGGTTTTCTAGCTAGTATGACCAAATAGTTGTCTTTTTATTTCTTATAATTGGCTTATTCCCATTTTTGTGAGGATTTTTGCAAGAGGGAAAACTTTTTCGATGGCAAAGCTGTATTTTTTTCTTCGTTTACTTTGGAAGAAGAGTTAGAAGGGATTCGTTTATCACTTTCATTACACATTCTTGAAAGTATTAAAGCAATCGTATTTCAAAGATAAGGTGGGAAATAGGTTTCCATAGGTCTCTGGATCATACAAGTTGACTGTTCTACTTTTTCTTACAGATGTGATCAAACCCAGAACAGAGAATGCAGCTGGATTCCCATTTTCAAGTGGATATGGTCCTCTGGGTGGAGGATATGATAGGGGATTTGGTAAAGGATATGGAATGGAAAGTCAGGGGAGAAACAATAGGAACTACAGCTCCAGAAGTACTGGATTTGATCAAAGTACTGGAAGGAGCAATACAGCTCTCAGGAATGTATCAGCAGATACAGAGTTCCACCAAGGAAGAGGGCATAGCTATAGGAATGAGTCCAGCTCTGGTGATCTCTCTGCAGGCATGTGCCGCTCCTCTACAGAAGAGGCTGGTAGAGGTGCTGGCTATAGCCCAGGTGCAGAATTCAGCACACGAACCACCTCTGGATCCATCTGTGGTGGAGGAAGGGGATATGGGTCTACGGCTGTGGTAGGGAATCTCCCCGATGGAAGCTACCCCCGTGGAGGTTATGAATCCTCAGGGATTGCTCCATTTGGAGATGCGGGGTGGTGCTCTAGGGCAGGAGCCCCAAAGGGGGTTGCAGCTGAAGGGAACCTGGCCTCTGTAGGTGTAGGTGCAGCAGGGGATGTGCATTACTCTGAACCAGCAAGAGGTCCTGCGACAGTGTGTTACTCTGGATCACTAGGGACTCCTGCAGGGGTGTGCTATTCTGGGCCAGTAGGAATTCTGGGCTACTGTGCTACCCTACGGCTGTAAGGCTTTCTTAAAGAGATTGGGACAGTCTTATTTTTAACATTCAGCAATCCATCTACTATAAAGTTGGTCATAGATCCTGACAGCACAATAAAAATTCAAAAATGTCTCCTAAACCCTTTGGAACAATGTCCATGACTAGTAACCCATTCTCTACTTGTATTTTGGTGAATCTATTACTTTAAGCAAGATATTTGCCACAGAATCATTTTCTGTCAAGTGCACCAATGTATTTTTGGCACTAGCTTTTTTTTCTTAAACATACTCTAACTAAAATTTTATACTGATGTTTTATTCACAAATTTGTATTAACTGGAAAACAAATGCATTTCTTTAGGGGAGGGGCTGCAGTATTTTTTTTTAAAGCTATTCAAACTACTTTTTACCCCAAATTCATTTTATTGTTATTGCTATAGCTAATGCAAGCATACATTTGACATTCCAAGATATTTATTCCCTTCTGATGCTTAGATTTACATTGCTTTCCCTCTTGAACTTCTTGTGGTGATTGTATGAGTCTGTTTAATAAATGGGGTCTGCTAGTGCAAGTAGAAAACAAAATGCTACAAGGAGAACTTAATTCCAGAAATCAGGATTAACCATATTTCTGACAGATTAGTACTACAAAATAGTACAATGAACATACTATACAATTATTGCCAAAGAAGCACTGTCAAGGTAAAAAACAAATACAGAGATACAAAGATATTGGAGATCAGTAGGTATAAGATGAAGGACAGAAGGAAAAGTACAAAAACTAAGAAGAGAATTTCACTCTTATGTCTTTCAAAGATACTATACTAATATTCTTTTCCCTTCACATATATAGTAAAGACTTATTCATACCTGATCATGTTGAATAAAGTCTTCTACATATCTGACCATAAAGAGAATGTTAACTCCTTGTCACATTCATGGATATTCTTTAAAAACATTTGAAAATCATAACTCCTGGTTTTCCTAAATATATCCCATCTTTTTGGGCATAATAACGACAATGTAGTTGTTGAGGTTCCCTAACATTCCATACAAATGGTAGTTTTTGTCTCAGAAATCTGATCTAGGGGGAATAAACTCTTAAGAGTACAGCTACTTTGAAAGAACAAAAATCCATTCCAAGATATTTTTTAGCCACTGTTTAGAATTCATTAGATTGTAGAATTTCTTTTTCATGGAGTTGAATTCTCAAATATTCTGCTTTCTGCAATTGAAGTGTTTGGGGATGTTGGCCTCTTGCCATGATGCATAATCTTTTTATAGTATTGCATTAGGGACTGCATGTTGTCAAAAACTTGTATTGTTCTCTCCAGCCAATGAATAAAGAATTAAAACTCTTTCCAGTTACATTTACCTATGATTGATTGATCAATTATTTCTCCTGCTGAATCAAAACAGACTCATGGCAGTTTATAATGAAGCTGATAAGGAAACATACATAAAGCAATTAAGATGTCATGGAATAATTCTATCATATGTCATTGAAGAATATTGTATTCTTTGTATTTCTGTCTTTAATAGAAATAGAAATAAAAATATAATGAACAGTATAAATCCAATATCAAAAATACAAAAAAATGTGATGATGGTAATAAGAACAGAGAAAAATGAACTTGTAATGAAAGCAGATACAAAAAAAGTTAACTAAAGTTAAAGGAAATTTAAATCGTGAGGACAAGAACCAACTGTTTAATCAAATGATATGTGGAAATGGAACTATCTTTAATAGCTTCTAGACCACTAGAAGGCATGATGCAAGTATTAAATACTAAGGGGATATAATCTTATATAACATAAGATTATATAATCTTATATAACATAAGATTGGAATATTTTCTTGTTCCCTCTCAATTATGCTAGTATAATGAATGAAGCCCAGGATAATCAGGAGTTGTTTTTGAGAAAGACATTAGAAGAGAATATGTGTAGTTTGAGTTCTTGACTTCTTCTTATGCATTTATTTATTTATATAAAGTTGAATGGACTTACTTAACAATGAGCTCTATAAAATGATGAACCATTATTATTGTTTTGGCTGTGAGAGACAAGATTATCAAAAGATCCTTCTCAAAAATTATAACAGTTCTAAAAGAAAATTGGATCCATCAGCACTAGAAACTGAAAAAGACAAAAGACTAATAGACATATACTTCAGTTCATAGAATGAGAAATTCCAAACATCTTCCAACCTGTCTATCTTCCATAAAGGAAAAACTCAGGCTAATGATGATGTCAGACTGATACATCATGACATCACTGTGAAAGTATTCAAGTATGTAATTCTCATCATGACATCTCCCACTTCCTCTTCCTCGAAGAGAGATTAATGAAGTAGACTTCACCTAGAAGCTGGGTGACACATACATTTCCTTCTCTTAATAGAATAGAATAATAACTTTGTCATTTTAAATATACAGTAATCAGCATAGGTTGATTCAGCCTTCCATCCTTCTGAGGTGCGTAAAATGAGGACCCAGATTGTTGGAGGCAATAGGCTGACTCTGTAAACCACTTAGAGAGGGATGTAAAGCACTGTGAAGTGGTTTATAAGTCTAAGTGCTATTGCTATACATTAAAATGAGAATTTGTTGCATACAGCTCTAAAAAGGGTAACCACCTCCAAAATACACTACATGAACATGACAAGTGGAGGGCTTCAGGGCTGATTTTTGAAAGTATAAGCTTGTAACATCATTTTCTACTGTAAATCTGCAACAATTAAGAGCCCATTGTAATTTCTCAATGGAGGTAGGCATACACTGAGGGCGTCTTCATTTTTGGTACATTATCTATTATTCCAAAGTAATAACTGAAGTAATACATAATAATAATTAAAAATATTCAGAATAAAAATATTCTGAAGCTGTCTAACTGTTATTATAACAGAAGGTGGTATTCAGTTCTTAATGAAATTCAAATTTCAGAAACTTTATAGGTGAGTTTCTACCCTAGGATCTGGCTAGATAAGATGAAGCAGAAACACTTATCTGTGGCAGACACCTATTGATTAATGTGTCTCCTCAGTGATAAAGTTAATAATTTATTCTGTGCACCAGTGGAACTCAAGCCTTTCTGCATTTAGCTTTGCTTCTGGGCATTCTTTCATTCTTCAGTACTGGTGTAGGAAAACATTTTTCAGGAATGCTTTATCCTCCACATAAGAGTTGACTGGCAGTGGGATGGGCAGCAAACAAATTTAATCAATAAATAAATATATAAAGAAGAAGATGCCTCAGAATTCCAAAGGTGCTTTTCTAAAAGGCAAGTGGGCCTTCTTAGTTTTTTTCCTTGAAAATGTTTAGCTTCTCATCTGAGAAACTTATTCAGTCCTGAAGTGAACTGAACTGAAGAAGCTTCTTGGATGAGAAGCAAAACATTTTCAAGGAAAAGTCCAAGAAAGTCCAGTTGCCTTTTGGAAAAGCACCTTTTGGGACAACCGTGACCTGGATGATTGAGAATTTCCATAGACATGACTCTGAATTGAATGTGACTCCCCAAAAGGACTCAAACGGACAGACAGTTCTATAAACTTGATTAAAAATCCTGTGCAGTGCCACACCTGTCAATCTATTATAGCCAATTTTGGCTGAAACAATTCCTGGAAATTGCCCACATCACGACTTAATAATTCTAGACATATGATACACGTGCATATCTGTGTGCATTAATCGATCCTCCTCCCCATATGCCAAACGTTTCCTCTGATTGCTTTGAAATATTTTCTTGTTCATCTCATACACATCCCTCAAGCTGATTTAAGTCTCTCCGATATGGCAGCCCTAATCATCTAACAATTTTTTTGTGGCTGTAAAATTCTATGCTGGAGGTAGGCAATGGTATTCCAGTTATAGGAATGGATTACCTTTTCAGCCCCAAGGTCATCAGCAAAACCAGAACTGTACACACACACATGCACCACCCATAACATCAGCCTTTCATGGTAGACCAGACTAGGAAACCAATGTCGACAAGATCAGGACTACTTTTTTTATAATGCTATAATAATTGCAAGTCTGAGTATGCTTCGTCCTCTCTCCTTTTGTCTTTGTGGGAACGAGAGAAGGGCTCATTGAGACATTTACTCATATTACTTTCCTGGCACAGGCTCAAGTCCCTTTTATCAGGGCATTATCTTGACAGCACCTCTTCTTGTGTCCTTCAAGGCTATTCTCTCTTCCTTCTACCCTGTCTGCACACAAACCCATACCTGTAGAGCAGGGGTGGGGAACGATGGGCCTGTTATGACTTGTGGACTTCAACTCCCAGAATTCTTGAGCCAACCATGCTGTGTCAGAAATTCTGGAAGTTGAAGCCCACAATCATAAAGGAGGCATTGTTTTCCACCCCTGCTATAGAGATACATGCTCATGTTTATCCAGACATCTAGGCAAGTTTTCATTCTCTATTGTCCTATGCACTCGGTTCACAATATTGGCTGGATGTGGAAAATAGTGCAAGAAGTTATCATTTCTAAGAAGTGTTTGAGGTTACAATATAAATATTGGCTGAATTATGAGCTTCCCTTTAGAGCAAGAGGGAAGTAACATTTTTCAATGAAGCTATATTTTCCTTTTTAATTTTTTTCCTTGCTTCATAGAACAATTTGATATCACTTAAACAGGTGGAGCTGAAAATTTTAGTGCACTTCTTAACCTCTACATTTTGGTAGGTGGGACACCTGCAAGGCAAGTTAAAATACTCAAAATATGACACATTAAACAAAAAGGAAGGGCTCTGATTGTTACTTTGATTTTTTTTTGCCTCCCTCCCCAACTCTGCTTTGTGCAGGAGTTGTGCAAACACATCAAATATTTGAGATAACTCAGCAGTTTGTTGTGACAATGCAGTCATTTGCTTTATTCTGCATGGATTTTAATTTAAACACATCAGATCAAAACGTTGTGGTTTTCCCTTGAGTATTTTTTCTCATTCAATTTTTACAAAGCCATGATAAGAGCCTGGAAATGTTGGTTGATGTGGCAAGCAGGATTGAAAATGCTGGGCCAGTTACTAGGAAATGCAAAAGTAAGAACAGATGAAAGGAAGAAAATATAACAAGAACAGTACTTTGTCTAAAAGTCTAGCTGACTAGAATCTTGGTGGCTAAGTCTCAGCTGTGATGAAGACAGCTAGAAATTTAAACCAGCACCTTTTCCTCCAAATGAAGACACTTGTAATTCTAAAAGTTAGGAATTGAAAATAATACTCTTAACCTAATTTTGAATAGCACAAATGCTGAAATTAGTTCCTTTCCAAAGTTATCCTTTGATTTTGAAAGCCAAATATCTACATCTTATCCCAAAATAGTTTTTTTTTTTAAAAAAAAATATATTTCTTAATTGTATAGAATGGCTAGTTGCCCTAATCTTCTGACTTGATAGTTAACATGTGATTTTCAGGCTAAAAACTGAATTCTCTATTTGAAATTCTCAGTGGAAAGGTTTGGCTCTAGAGAGGCCTTGGAAGAGGTAGACTAAAGATTATTTTCCCACCCCCAAAAGCTTCTGAGCCCTTTGACCTTTGCAATGATCAAAGTACAGGTAGTCCTCAATTTACGACAGTTCATTTAGTGGCAACAACACTAACAATAGTTAGTGACAGGTCAAGGTTACAACAGCACTGAAATAGTGACTTATGACCATTTTTCACATGCAGCATCCCCATGGTCTTGTGATCAAAATTCAGATGCTTGGCAACTGATTGATATTTATGATGGTTGCAGTGTCCTGGAGTCATGTGATCATCTTTTGTGACCTTCTGACAAGCAATGGTGAAGCCAAGTTCACTTCACTGTGTTACTAATTTAACAGCTGCAGTGACTGACTTAACAACTGTGGCAAGAAAGGTCACAAAAGGTTTCAAAACTCACTTAGCAAATGTTTTCGTTTAGCAACAGAAATGTTGGGCTCAATTTTTATCATAAGTCGAGGATTACCTCTCATCCTAAATCGTGCCAGGGTCAAAATAGTCTCCAAAACAGTCTGGGCTACAGCGTGAGAGGCTAAAGTCATTGAGGCAAATATATTATTTGAGTAGGATGTAAGATGATTCAGCTAATTTCTGAGTGATTTTCTTTCCCCCTCAGACTGAAGCTTTTTCCAGCCAGGGTGTATGTGTGTGGGAGGGGGAAGCTGCTCTTTCTTTTTCTTTTTAATTACAATTTGTCAAGAGGGTATATCTGTCAACACTGAGGATTGGACTGAAGGCTATGAGCCCTTCCCTTGAGGGGTGTGGGCAGAAAAAATCCCAGCAACCAATTCACTGCCCAGTTGCTGGGTGGGCATGGCCATGGTAGGCGTGGCGTACTGAAACTTCTGGGAGGGCCATTTTTCACCTTCCCAAGGTCCAGAGGCTTCCCTCGGGCTTCTGGGAGGGTGAAAACGGCTTCCCATGGGCTCTGGAGACCCTCCAGAAGTCAGAAACAGGCCTGTTTCCAGACTTCCGGTACTTTCAGAAAGCCCGTTTTTCCCCCTTGCAGAGCCTCCGAATGGACTTTGCACTTACCTGCATGGAAAATGGGCTGTGTGGAGACTCCTGGAAGTGGAGGGGCAGGGTGGGTGGGGCCAGCCAATTGGTTCAAATACCCCTTTGATGAACCAGATGCAAATTTAACATCTGGTTCTCCTGAACTCAGTAGAATCAGTAGAATCCCACCCTTGGGTGTGGGGTTAAATCAATCAAAATCATATACACAGGCTAACCCTTATAAAGGCTCAGCATTCCTGTTATGTACCTTTTTAACCACCAATCCTGTTCTGTATAAAATGGTATACTCCAAACTATGCAATCTGATTGGCTAAAAGACTAAGCATTGGATTCATTAGAAACCAATCCAAAAGAGCCACTGAAAGGCGGCAAAGTTAAATAGCTGCCATTGGCTACAAGCCGGCAGGCAAGCCTGTATAAAAAGGCTGCCGCGGCTTCAGCCAAACTGTTCCGTGACTGTTTCCACTTGAATAAAGACTTTGTTTGTTGGAACCTGGTCTACCTCGTGTTTTTTCCGGACAAAACACTGGCGACGAGGGTGGGATCATCCTAAACGCGAGACCGAGCATGCGGCAGAAAGAATTTCAGACTAAAGAAATGGCTGGGAACAACGCGCTGCCCGCACCCTTCAATCCCAACGAAGAGGATTGGGAATCATACGTAGACCGTTTCCTGATGTTCTTCGAGAGCAATGAGATGGAAGAGATCTCAGACCAGCGAAAGAAGGCTGTATTCCTAACGCAATGTGGACCAATCGTTTTTAAAATGGCCAAAGCATTGGCGAAGCCCAGAGACGTGAAACAAATGACCTGGTCTGAACTTCACCAAATGTTAAAGGCATACTACTCACCAGTAGTGTCAAATCTCATCAAGTGGCATGAATTCTACAAAAGGGATCAGAAGGAAGGCGAAACAATCGCTGACTTTGTGGCAGCTCTCCGACAACTGGGGGGAGCTTGCGAATTCCTGAACTTAGATGAAGCCATGCAAGATCGAATTGTCCTAGGTCTGAGAGACTCTAACTTACAAAGTAAACGACTAAATAAACCCAATATCACAGTGGCTGAAGCGAGCGCAGAAGCCACAGCAGCAGAAGCCGTGAAAAAGTCAGCGGCCACTATGAAACTAATGAACTCCAATAATGACGCGACGACCCTACCCAGAGGAAAGAAGCAAGCTCCCACCACAACTCATCACGAAGAATTCGACAGTCCATCAGAAACGGAAGATGAGGATGATGAGGTCCATCGCTTGTACGCCAAAAAAGGCACAAAACAAAAACAAAAAAGGCACGAAAGAAGAAATTGGCAGGAATGCGCTGGCTGCGGGGGAAACCATCCTCGAGCCGATTGAAGTTTCCTTGATGCCATTTGTTGAGCTTGCAAGAAGAGGGGACACATCAAAAAGGTCTGCAGGAATCGAAAAAACAACAGCCCAAACAGACGCAGTAACTCCCCACTACCAGCTGAAGCAAAGCAAGCCGAAAAGAAATGGGAGCGCAACAAACGAACCAGCAACCAAGAAAAGACCCATCAAACTGTCACTATTGGAAGTGCCCAGACGGAAATCGGGAGAAAAGTCAAGATTGTGTAAAAATTGAAGGAAGCCCCTGCGAGATGGAAGTCGATTAAGGATCCTTCCTGTCAATGGTGTCTTGGAACACAATCAGATGGCTGGTTCCAAACATTAAATTAAAAGAACTCCAGAAACAAAAATTAACTCTAAAAGACTACCAAGGAAACCGAATCCCTGTGGTAGGTCTAGGACATTTCAAAGTCACATACAAACAGCACGTTGAGGTCCTGCCTCTAACCATAGTCAACTGGGACCTCCCCAGCCTCCTGGGCATCGAATGGTTCACACCATTGGGCATCGGAATGACCAGGGTGAGCCGAGTAGCCGCAACTGACTGGGAAGAGAGCCTGATACAAGAGTTCCAGGATGTCTTCAATGGCACCTTAGGCAGGTACCAGGGGACCCCAATTTCCTTTAGTTTAGACCCTCAGGTAGCACCTAGAAGATTAAAAGCCAGACGAGTCCCCTTTGCCTTAAAGGCCAAAATTGATGAACGGTTAAATAAATTAATTGAGCAAGGGGTCATAGAACCAATAGACCACGCTAGATGGGAGACACCAATAGTAACACCTGTTAAACCTGATGGGTCGGTACGCACCTCCGGAGACTACAAAGCTACCCTGAACCATGCGTTGCAGCAAAGCGCATACCCTGTACCAATCGTGCAACATTTACTGCACTCACTAAGGGGAGGAAAATTTTTTGCCAAGCTTGATTTAGCCCAGGCATATCAACAGCTTCCAGTAGACCCAATAACGGCCGAGGCACAGACAATAGTAACTCATAGAGGGGCATTCAAATGTAACAAACTTCAATTTGGAGTGAGCGTTGCCCCAGGCGTTTTCCAAAGCCTTATGGAACACCTACTAAATGGAATTAAAGGGGTCGTGCCATATTTTGATGACGTCCTAATTTCGGCTAAAGACACGACTCAATTAGAGAAAAGACTGAAAGAAGTGCTAACAAAATTTAGAGAATCCAGCCTGAAAGTCAAAAAAGAAAAATGCTGTTTAATGACCGATCGCGTTGAATTTTTGGGGTATTTAATTGACAGTGAGGGTACACACCCTATAGAAAAAAAAGTCAAGGCTATTAGAGACGCACCACAGCCAAAAAACAAAACAGAGTTACAAGCATTTTTGGGTCTAATAAACTTCTATAACGTATTCCTCCCTCACAAGGCAATGATAGCTGAACCGTTACATCATTTATTGGAGAAGAAAATTAGTTGGACTTGGGGGCATAGAGAACAAAAAGCATTCCAAGGCATAAAAAATCTGTTAACCTCAGACACTGTTCTTGTTCAGTTTAGTAACACACTTCCATTGACGGTCACCAAGTGACGCCTCACCATTTGGAGTCAGTGCCATCCTGAGCCACCAATTGCCTGACGGGAGAGAGGCACCCATCGCCTTTTACTTGAAAACACTTTCTAAAGCAGAACACAACTATAGTCAACTTGACAGAGAAGCCCTGGCAATTGTCGCCGGAGTTAAATGTTTTCACGAGTACCTCTATGGGAGAACTTTTTCAATCATAACTGACCATAAACCACTACTAGGAATTTTTGCGGGAAACAAGCCCACACCGAACATTTTATCTCCTCGAATGACTAGATGGTCAGAATTCCTAGCAGCGTACTCCTACACTTTGATACATAGACCCGAGAAACAGATCTTCCATGCAGACCATTAAGTCAAACACTGCTGCCAATGACGGAGGAAGACCCGGTGCCAACAATTACCACCCTGCAGATAGAAACCTGCCCTGAGCTACCAATATCTGCACATGATGTTGCCAGAGCAACTGCTAAAGATCTAGTGACTGCCTGCATTTTAAATTGGGTAGGTAAAGGTTTGCTGGAAAACCAAAAAACTGAAAACTTTAAACCTTTCCGGACCAGACAGACTGAACTGTCAATACAAAAGGGGTGTTTATTGTGGGGTGATCGGGTGGTAATTCCTTCCAAATTGCAGACTTAAGTGTTAGGTATGCTTCATGAAGACCACCCAGGCATCGTGAAAATGAAAAGCCTGGCTAGGAGCTATGTATGGTGGCCTGGTTTAGGCAAAGATATTGAGTACTGGGCTGTTACATGCAATAAATGCCAGAAAACCAGGCCATCACCACCACAAGCTCCTATAAGGGACTGGGAGACCCCACGAGGCCCCTGGTCTCGGATCCATATTGACTTTGTGGGTCCGACCAGGGGGCATACGTTCTTGATTGTTGTAGATGCATACTCGAATTGGTTAGAAGTCGCAGTAATGTCATCTACAACAACCGACGCCATTATAAAAAAGCTAAACAAGCTGTTCGCAACCCGTGGGTTGATGGACGTCCTGGTGTCTGACAATGGGCCACAACTGACCGCTATACAATTTGAACAATATCTAGCCTCCTTAGGCATACGCCATGCACTAACCGTGCCAGCCCACCTGGCGGCAAATGGTAGGGCTGAGAGAATGGTCGGGTTTACCAAGGAGGGTTTGGAGAAAATGGACCCAGGGGATGTCCGGGACAAAGTGGACCATTTATTCACCCTCCAACATATAATCCCCAGTACTGTAACTAACAAGAGCCCAGCAGAATTGTTAATGGAGAGGAAACTTAGATCACATTTGGATAAGTTACATCCAAATTACACCTTTGAGAAACCCCCCGACTCCTCCAGCCGTTTCCGCACGTTTGAAATTGGTGACCTAGTCTATGCAAAGAACTTTACCGGGGACCCTCTATGGCTTCCAGCCACAATCACACAAATAACTGGCTCCCGGTCCTACCGTCTGACCGTAGACGATGGCAGGGAATGGAAGAGGCACATAGACCAGCTTCGTTCCTGAAATATCGAGCGAAATACGATCGTGCAACCTCCAACAATAAAAATCGACGAAAACAAAACCAAAGGGGGGGGGGGGAATACAAGAAAATAATACTGAAGGAAAAAATGAACTGTTAAAATTACACCCAGAACATCTAACCAATCAAAAAGAGCAAAAAGAACACTTACGGTTAGATGAAACTGGCAGAAATAATCCACAGGTAGAGGAACCCGTCCTGGAAGGGGCCAGCAAAGCCAGCTCGACCTGCCCAGGAAAACCAGGAGGGAGTGGCAAAACCACCGACCTGAGCAACTCAAGCGGTAGCAACCTTGCTGACTCACCCTTCCAGCCGGTTCCATGGAGAAGAGCCGGAGAGACAGCGATCCCGTCCGAACTGCTCGAAGTCTCCAGCAAGAATGAACCACGCAAGTCAAGTAGAGTCAGAAGAAGCCCCACCTACCTGCACGACTACGTCACGAATGTAGGACTAAACTAAGGGGGGAGGGGTGCTCTGTATAAAATGATATACTCCAAACTATGCAATCTGATTGGCTAAAAGACTAAGCATTGGATTGGTTCATTAGAAACCAATCCAAAAGAGCCATTGAAAGGCGGCAAAGTTAAATAGCTGCCATTGGCTACAAGCCGGTAGGCAAGCCTGTATAAAAAGGCTGCCGCGGCTTCAGCCAAACTGTTCCGTAACTGTTTCTACTTGAATAAAGACTTTGTTTGTTGGAACCCGGTCTACCTTGCATTTTTCCGGATGGAACAAATCCTATTTCTCTTTCATGTCTATGTACACACACATACACAGTGGTTTAGCTGCCAAATCTTAACAAGCAATCTTAGAGGCCGGGGGATACTATCAGCCTCAGGTTATCCACCCTGGCCTTACATTCCACACAATTCAGGATATTTCATTTGAATTTAGGAAAAAGTCTTGAGGGAAATCCGAGGTTTTGGTGAAGAAGTGGTGGCAAAGTGGTTTTTTTCCTATCCTTTGATCCGTACTTTTTTCTGGATGATCCAAGCTAAAGCCCATGTCACACTGTTGAGAGCCCCTTCCTCCATGACATGGGGTGTCAGCCCCAGTACCGATGACAGATGTACTGAGGCCGGGCTTGGCTGTGGGGTGGAGGAAGGAGCAGTGTAGTGGGGCTGTCTGGTCTGCAGCTGGCTGAGGACTGGCGTCGGTGGCATCTGTGGCGTGGATGGCATCGGTGGTGTGGGTGGCATCGGTGGCATTGGTGGCATTGGTGGCATCAGTGGCACCAGTGGCATCCGATGTACATGTGCCTGGACTGGGAAGGGCTGCTGCCTGTGCTCCTGGACCTCCTGGTAGCCGTCGCCTTGGTAGGTGAGGGGCTGTGGAAAGCCTTGGAAGGGGAGTTACATCACCTGGGGTGGAGGAGCAGACCTGGACTGGGTGGGAGCAGGTTCATCTCGATCTGGAGGGTTGTGAAGCAGATCAGTGATCCTGTCCTTTACCACCTGGTACTGGGGTTCCGCCATGTCCATGAGGGTCTGGTTCACATAGGTGAGAAAGGGCTTGCGGTTGGAGGATGAGGAGTCGGTGTGTACCAGCTGACGGAGGAGATCTAAGCTGCTCCTGATGGTGTCTCTTATCTCCATCAGGACAGTGTGGCTCTGTCCCTCCGGTTTGCCTCTCTGCCTTTCTGTGGAGGTGGAGCTGGGGGTGGATGCGGGTTGGGCTGTGGTGGAAGTGCTGTCTCCTTTCTCCCACTGTGTCAGGGGGTCCTCCACGCGCTCCGCCACGGGTAGTACAGCTGTTGGGGGGGTCTCCTTCGTGGCACGCTCCACAAATACCTGCCTGGAGACAGAGCTGACTCTCTGCCGGAAGAGGACTGGCTCTCAACAGGCTGCCTGAGAGAGAGGGTTGTGAGAGGGGCTGCTCCTCGGTGGTGGATCTCACCCTCCAGGAAGCTGCACTTGGCCATCACATAGGTCTCTCTGTCCATCAGCTTGACCGCGGCCTGGCCAGATTTCTTGAGGTGCAGCTTCCCGTACCAGGTGTGCATGTGCTTCCACCAGCCGAGGAGCACCTTCGAAGTGTAGCCCAGGCTCTCCGCCTTCTCTCTCCAAGCAGCCTGCTTCCTTTTGGTATCCCTATAGAGCCTGTGTCCCTTCCACCATAGATACCCGTTCTCTCTCAGCCACTCCAGCACCTCATCCTCATGTTCCTCTTCTATGATGTATTGCCTCCTCTCCCGTTCTCGTGTCTGCCTCTTCCTCCCTTTGGCAGAACCACATGGGCCCTCATCAGAGGGGCTTCCAGGTTGTAGGGGCTGCTCCTCCACACCAGCAGCAGCAGCAGCAGCAGCACCAGCACCAGCAGGACCAGCAGGACCAGCATCATCAGCAGCAGAGTAAGCACCAGCAGGACCAGCAGGACCAGCAGGACGAGGAGCAGCGCCAGCAGAATAAGCACCAGCAGAAGCCCCAGCACCAGGAGCAGTGCCAGCAGAGTAAGCACCAGCAGAAGCACCACCACCAGAAGCAGCATCAGCAGAGTAAGCACCAGCAGAAGCACCACCACCATAAGCAGCAGCATCAGCTCCTCCAGAAGCAGCATCAGCAGAAGCCCCAGCCCCAGAAGAGTGAGCCCGGGCTGCAGAAGCCCCAGCAGAAGCAGAATGAGGGCCAGGGGGTGGGAGGGTGGCCCTGTCCCTGTTGCCAGGGCTGGCAGCAGATGGCTGAGGCTTTCTCTTCTTCCCCATGGTTGTGGGGTTGCTGGCTGGCTGGCTGGCTGGCTGGCTGGTCGGCTGGCAGGCAGGCTGGCAGGCAGGCTAGAGAGCTGTGTCTGGAAGCAGGTCTTTCCTCTGAATGTTGACCTGCTTGGGAGCTGCTTCCCTTTATATCTGCGGGTCTGACGCAATGCATCCTCCCTGCATGCTCAGTGAATGCTAGGCATCCGCTAGGCTTCCACTAGGCATCCACTAGGCTTCCACTCTGCATCCGCTTCATCCGCTCAGCTTCCGCTGTGCATCCGCTTCATCCGCTCGGCGTCCGCTCTGCATCCACTGTATCCGTTCCGCATCTTGTTTGCTGCGCTCCCCCGGAAGCCTTGCGGATGTGCCATCCGCTCCCATCTGCTTCCATCCACTAAGCTTCCGTGGAGCATCCGCTTTCCATCCGCCCTACGTCCTCCCCCCATCCATTCCTTTCCTTGTTGTCCGCTCTGGTTATGCAAATTTTTCCCCTTTTGAGAGCAGATAACAACGGATGGAACATTTTTCTCGTCTGCTGTGTCCTTTTTACAAACGTTTTGCATCCGTCGGCCAGTGTGACAGGGCCTTAAACTGTGAGGAAATGAAATTAAAATTTGGAACATGTCAATACATTTTTTAAAAAAAATGCTGGTACATAGAAGTGTTGCTTTCCCACAGATGTCATAGATTGGTGGCCAGTGCATGACAGGTAGATTGATGCAAATGAAGTCAGAGCCAAACATGATTGGGGATCCTGTAATTTCTGTGGCATTCGCTACCTTCTCCTTACCTCCTAAAGCAATAGTTTCAGCAGGCCCAAGGGAGATCTCTTGCTTGAAAATTTGGAACTCATGTCACTTGGGCAAAATTCCCTTTAATCTTAAAATTTCCACCAACCTCTTTTTAAAGATGTCAAGTTTTTGCTGTCTTCACCTCTGTAATCCTCAACTTATGACCATAACTGGGCCCAACATTTCTGTTACAAAGCAGATCAGTTGATAAGTGAGTTTTGCCCCATTTTATGACCTTTCTTGCCATAGTCGTTAAGTGAATGACTGCTGTTGTTAAGTTAGCAACACAGTTGTGAAATGAATCTGGCTTTCCTCATTGACTTTGCTGGTCAGAAATTTGCAAAAGGTGACAACATGACTCCAAGGGACACTGCAACCATCATAAATATGAGTCAGTTGCCAAGCATCCGAATTTCAATCAAGGGACTGTGGGGATGTGGCAGCAATAGTTGTAAGTGAGAAAAACGGTCATAAGTCACTGTTTCCAGGGCTGTTGTTAACTTCAAATGGTCACTAAATGAACGGTTGTAGGTTGAGCACTACACAGAAGATGCATAACTATATTTCATTTCAGATACAGCTTAATTCCATTGGACTGTCTATTTGTTAAACACAGTAAAGGTGAACTGTTTGAAATGTATTTCCCCACCATTCATTCCATAGGCATCCTTTTTTTGTTTCCCCTGTCTTTTACACCCCCTACTTTGAAAACAGCCCCATGTAAATTAAATGTTTTTCTAAAACTAACTCCTTGTAATTTACCAGGAAAAGCTTTGTTTGTTAATAGTTGGATGATAGCCTAGTTAGTCAAGTCGTTCCTTCCAGGGGATTGATAATATTATCTTTCAACCTAGGCTAAGCTTTAAAAAAAGGTTGCTTCATGAAGAGCAAGGTCCCATCAAATTGGTACTTTTGCCACCATATGAGTATCTGAAGGTGTTTCACCTATTATCTGCTGTTTTCTTCTGAGGAGATCTACCCTCAAGTCCTTTCTTGGCCAAAAAGGCACAATGTGGAGGGACATTGCTAGACACAGACTTTACAAATGAAAAGGAGGTTCAGCAGAAACGTGAGTGAGCCTTAAAAGACTCAGTGAAGACTGGATGCTAATACCTAGGCTGCAAATTGCACACCTGCGTGTCTTACTGGGCAAAAATAGCATTGACATTTGAAACAAAAGGAAATTTGAAGGAGTTTTCAATGTAGTGGGAGGGGAAAAAAAAATCAACCAGAAGTAAATTCAAAAGAGTTATGAGACTTCCTAAGCATAATCTGGAAATGTTAAATTTTTGCACAGCATGGTCTGAGAGCCACCACATGCTTTTAGATGAGTTTGACTTCCTTTACTTGAGATGAAATGGTATATCTTCTCCTGCTTGAGCAGGGGGCTGGACTAGAACACCTCCAAGGTCCCTTCCAGCTCATTCTATTCTACTCTATTCTACTTCAGAATACCATAAGCCAATCAGATATGCTGCACTTGGGAGTCCTTCGGGGCTGGGATTCAAATTTTTTAACAACCGGTTCTGTGGGCATGGCTTGGTGATGTGACTGGGTGGACATGGCTTGGTGGTCATGTTAACTCAACATCACTCACATTGAGGCACACATCTCTTCGCTTGGCCTCTCATGACTGTGGGGATGCTGCAACAGTCGTAAGTGTGAAAAATGGTCATAATTACTTTTTTCAATGCCATTGTAACTTTTAATGGTCATTCCACACAAGCAAAGTACCAGCAAAGGAGGGAAAATAAACTCCAGAGAAGTTCCAGAGACAGGAAGTCTAGTCCTGCCAAGAATGTAATAAGGGTTAACGGAGAGGCAGTTTCTGTAAGCAACACCAGAATGTTTCCTTCCTGCCTTCCTTACAGGATTAGGCCAGTAATTTTTTCTAACAACCAGTTCTCCAAACTGCTTAGGATGTTAACAAACCGGTTCTAACAAATAGGTGCAAACTGGTAGAATCCCACCCCTGGAATCCTTATACTCTTTCATTCTTTTAGAAAGAACCCTAGATTTCTACACCAAAATCCACTTAGGACCGTAAGGAGATCACTATTCCCAGAATGTGCTCTTCAGAATGAGCCATATTAATAAAGTATCTGGATAAATTCCCTGTGATTTTTTTGTTGCATTCCCAAACAGCTACACCTCAAAGAAAACCCAGCTAAGAAAATGCCTATTTTTAAAATAGAATAGAACAGAACAGAACAGAACAGAACAGAACAGAATAGAATAGAATAGAATAGAATAGAATAGAATAGAATAGAATAGAATAGAATAGGACAGAATAGGACAAAATAGGACAGTATAGAACAGTGTAGAATAGAATAGAATTCTTTATTGGCCAAGTGTGATTGGAAACACAAGGAATTTGTCTTGGTGCAAATGCTCTCAGTGTACATAAAAGAAAAGATACATTTACATTACATTTGTCAAGAGTCAAGAATTTCCTGCCCATATCAAAAGCCTGCCTAGAAATCAGAAAGTCTGCAAACTTTCCCTATTGTGTTATGATATTTTTTTTACAGGCAAGGAGATTTTTAGATGCATTCATGTATGAGATCTTCTCCACAATATCTAAACATCGAGATTCCCCAGGTTAGAAATGACACACGTTGTCTGCGTTTTTATATATGACTCCATGACTACATGGGTGTTTCCATCTACATGGGGCAAAGCTTTAAGCTTGACTAAATTCCAGCAGGCAGAAGCCTCCAACTTGCTTTGTCTAGAGAACCGGATTGTGGAAACAGCTCTAGGTCAGTTGGTTTCCAAATGGAGGAGCTTAGTTGTGGTCCAACATAACACTTGCAGATCAAAAGAACAACAAATAAGTTTCATAGATGGATGTGTCATCTCTGAGCAATTAGATTGTAAGAAAAGAACAGGTTTCAACTCAGATGAAAAGTGGCCATTTATCCAAGTGCAGGGTGTGTGAACTAGTTTTATCTGATTTGGGGCTCACCCTTCCCACAGAGACAATTCTTTGGGGAGTAGAGCATTATTCTTGCAAGAAATTTCCCAGAAAATTAAAATGTAGGTTTTATTTTTATATTTTAAAAAACCTACTTTACATACAAGAAATAATACAGGTTTGACCATAGAATATTGGGGGATTTCTTTTCCCCAAACCACTGCAGATTTATTTATTTACTTACAAAATTTAGAGACCACTCATCTCACTCACAGAGCAACTCTGTGTGACTTGTTGAGGATGTTTCCAGATGCAGCTTCCATTATTCAGCTTTCCTCCTTCATTCATGGATTTGTGTTTATTAGCAAGACTGGGAAATGAATTCAGATGATGTTGTTTCCCGTGTGATTATTTTCCTTCCTTCCTTTTTTATTTTTATTTATTTGGTTTGTCAATTGCTTACAAGATAATAGGTATTGTAAAAACATAGTTATGAATACATGGATACATATAAGAAAAATAAAATAAAAAATAAAAGAAACAATAGGACAGGGATGGTAGGCACGTTGGTGTGGTTATGCACGCCCCTACAGACCTCCTAGGAAAGGGGTGAGGTCAATAGTATACAGTCTAAGGTTAAAGTTTTTGGGGTTTGGGGAAGAAACCACAGAGTCAGGTAGAGTGTTCCAGACACTGACCACTCTGTTGCTGAAGTTGTATTTCCTGCAGTCAAGTTTGGTGCGGTTTACCTTGAGTTTGTATCTATTGTGTGCTCTTGTATTGTTATGGTTGAAGCTGAAGTATTCATTGACAGGAAGGACATTGCAATGTATGGTTTTATATACTATATTTAGATCAGACAGAAGGCGGCGTAGTTCTAGATTTTCTAGGTCTAGAATTTCAAGTCTGGTGGCATAAGGTATTCTGCAACGAGTAGAGGAGTAGAGAACTCTTCTTCTGAAATATTTCTGGACTTTCTGAACTGTGTTAATATCAGATACATAATGTGGGTTCCAGACTGATGAGCTGTATTTGAGTATTGGTCTAGCAAATGTTTTGTATGTTCTAGTTAGTAGTGTAATATTACCAGAGAAAAAGCTATGTAAGACTAGGTTAACAACTCTTAATGCCTTTTTGGCTATGTAGTTACAGTGGGCTCTAGCACTTAGAACATTTGAAATGAGTACTCCAAGGTCCTTGACAGAGTTTGGATCATCAACAAGGTCTTGACTATTCAGCCTGTATTTTATTTTCTGGTTTTTTTTTTGCCAATATGTAAGACAGAGCATTTTTTTGTTGAGAGTTTAAGTTGGCATTTGTTTGACCATTCTGACACATAGTCGAGGTCTTTTTGAAAAATAACAGTATTGTCTTTGGTGTTGAATAGCTTTACATTGTCAGTGAAGAGGACACAGTTGTTCTTGATATGATCACAGAGGTCATTTATGTAGAGTATGAAGAGAGTTGGTCCTAGAACACTGCCTTGGGGGACAGCACTGTTGACAGGTACAGAATTTACAAAATAATTTACAAAATAATTTACAAATAATTTACAAAATTATAGAAAGCGTGGGTGGAATTGGTGCGTAGAAGGTTTTCCTCTTGTTTAATGTAATAATTGGTGCATTCAGTCTTTATCTGGTGGCATAAATTTTAGTATCAGCTTTTGAAGTTGGCAACGTGACCAGATTTGTTTTTCTGCCAAGGTGATCTTTTTTTAGATTGAAGCTTCCTTATTGTTATGGGTAATCTGTTTTTTCTGGTTTTTGAAGTTGTTATTGGTACATATAGTTTGATGACTCTTTTGACTTCAAGTAAAAATATGTTGTAATGGTCTTTAACAGTATTACATCCAGGGAATAGAAATTGCCAATCGAGGGATGAGAGATCGTTGTCTATAAGATCATAGTTGCCTTTTTTGAAGATATAATTGGGGATTCCATCATTGTGATGATTTTTGTGTGGACGTATGTTGAGACAAAAGTCAATCATGCTGTGGTCACTGTTGGAAAAGGGTTCTTTAATTTGTATTCCGTAAATTGAATTCAAACTTTTCCTGTAGCTTTTTCCATCTTATTTTTCCCTTCCTTAAAAAGTGCTACCTTCACAATCTTTTTTGATGCAGCTCTCTCTCTATGGACCTCCTTGGCTTGAATTATTTCTTTTGGTACTGTACCAGAAAATAGGATCCAATAATGACAGATATTTCACATGAACTTCAAAACCAGAAGAAAAGGCAACCCAGTGCCCACTAGATGTTTTGTCTGGCAACTCTCATCAACTGTTCCTTTGGTATGTTGACTTGAGGGAGAATCCCAAAGGGAATCAGGTTCTTTGTCCTAGTTATTTAATGTGATTAAAAAATGAAGACTATTTTTTGTCTGTAAATAGGTAATTGAGGGAAAATGGTACATTATATTTTGAATTAAGATACCTCAAATTGGTTAGAAAGTATCAAAAATCCAGGACCCATGACTCCGATGGAACTGAAATTTGCCAAATTTAATAAAATCTTTTATGACATAAACATTGCCATAAAACAGTTTATTGCATAATACACAATATTATAAAACATTCCCTTTGTTGATGTTTGAACTATACAGTTCAGCACGGGCTATTTTCAAGGCAGATGTAGTTCTGAATGCATTCCAACTTTTTCATTACATTAGAAGTTCTGTCATTGTTGAAGGCATTGGTAAAGGAACTTTCTCCGAAAGATTGACCCAAGGGGTCACAGGTTGTCTCGCTTGTTTTAAAATCCTGATGAGATAAATTTCTTATCCAACCTGTAATGAAACTCTGGAAAGAAAAGGGGTGCTTTCAAAACATCGCACAACAAAGAAAAGATGAACATTTTTGTGATGTCAAATAAATATTAGAAACCTCCCTATTAAACCAAGATTTCTTTAGAAAGATGAAAGGGAGGAGAGAGGCCCCATCTTAAGGGCTCCCTAATAAGATATGCATAACCAATTTCCAAGATTCTGTAACCTAGCCCCTCCCTTATTGAGATACATCTGCCTTCTTTGAATCTGTGGGTATCTTGCATTTTAGAATATGTGAGAATTTTGCTTTCTAGATTGGTCTGAACACAATTCTGGCAGAATTAAGACAGAATGAACACCCATTGGTTTTCCTGTCCACATTGTTACTCTGACACACTATCCTCCAGATGAGTTTCCAAAACTGCACTTACATCCCAAATGTACATAGGCTGGAGAACATAGTAAATGAGGAAGACTATACATCACATCACTCACAGCACTCACCTGACCCAACTGCAGACCAGACAGCCCCACTACACTCCTCCTTTCTCCACCCCACAGCCAAGCCCTTCGTCAGAACATCTGTCATCAGTCTTGGCCCTCACATCCCAGGTACTTGATGAAGGGCCTCTCAACCTCACGGGACTGAGTCATCTCTCTGAGAGCTTCCTGAACACACCATCTCCTGTTGTACTCTCGGGGCCAGGCACCCCAATGGCGCCTCAGACCAGCACTCCAGCAACAGCCACCACCAAAGTCCCTGGCCCCTTTATATCTGAGACCATAGGCACGCCTCAGAGTGACTGAGAAGAGTGCCAGAGACTGAGTTGTTACCTGTTCACTTTATCTTTGCTTAAGACACTTTACTTGGGTCATTTTGCTTTTTAACAAAATCATACAGTTTGTTATTAATAAAGGTTATCTTTGCTTCACACACTTGGTTCATTTTTTTTCTTAATAAAGTGTTGGTGAAAACTTTGAAAAAAGCCTTTGCATGCTTGTGGGATAGGTAAGGATAGTTGTGGGATGGATAGCTGTGGGATGGGTAAGGATAGCTGTGGGATGGGTAAGGATAGCTGTGGGATGGGTAAGGATAGCTGTGGGATGGGTAAGGATAGTTGTGGGATGGATAGCTGTGGGATGGGTAAGGATAGTTGTGGGATGGGTAAGGATAGTTGTGGGATGGGTAAGGATAGTTGTGGGATAGATAAACCTCCAGTGCAAACATAGTGGGACTGTATGGTCCACCCTCCCAGCTGCCACACATATGGCCCTTTATTATAAATAACAATTTAATCATTGATCAACACATTTCAACATAAACAAAACTCTTTATTAATGCCCTGTTCATTGTAGGGCCACTCAACATACATGGCACAATCTCATCAGTGTGATGAGACAGGCTTAAGGAAGCATCCATTAAGCATCTATCATCCTGTCTTGCCACTCCACTGTTCCAGCTGGGGAGTTGCGCCAGTGTTTCAGGAGGTTGCGCTGCTTCTTCCCTTCATGTGAAGCTCTGTTAGGGCCTTGCACATCCACAGTGTCTATCATGTTTTGTCCTTGCCTCCATTCACCAGGCTCCATGTCCCCATTCCCTTGTTGGTGGTCCACAAGCCTGTTCTGCAAGACTGGGTAGCGGGTGCGCATGAGATTGTGCAGGATGCAGCAAGTTTCCACGATGCTCCTCACAGTCCCTGGGTGATGCTGCATGGTGGTGAGAAGTACCTGGAACCTGTTGGCCAGGATGCCAAAGGCGTTCTCCACCACCCATCTTGCCCTGGACAGCCTGTAGTTGAAGATCCTCTCTTCACAGGTGAGGTATCTGGAACTGTAGGGCTTCATGAGGTAGGTTCTGAGGGAGAAGGTGTCATCACCCATGATGAAGTAGGGCACATCTTGTGTGTCGTTGGGCAGGGGGTCTGGATCTGGGAAGCCCATGATGAGGTTGCGTTCCAGCTCCTCCTTGAGGTCACTGGTATTGCATACCTGGGCATCTGAAGCTGACCCGTTGCCTGAAGCATCGATGTACATGAACTTGTAGTCAGCATCAACCATGGCAAAGGGGATGATGCTGAAGAAGCCCTTGTAGTTGTAATAATTGGACCCTGAGTTGGCTGGAGCTTTGTAGGCCACGTGCTTCCCATCTATGGTTCCAATGGTGTGGGGAAAGTTCCACCTCTGATACCACTGCTCTGCAACTTTTCTCCAGCCTTCTTCAGTGGTGGGACACTGGAGGAGCTCCTCCACGTATTCTTCGATGATGGCCTGCACCACTTCTCTGACCACAATGCTGATGGTGTTGTGTGGCACCCTCCAGGCCACACTGCATGTTTCTGTATGTGGTCCCAGAGGCCAGGTGGTGCAGAGTCAGTGCCACCTTCGGTCCAGGGTCCAGGCTGGGACGGAAGTTGGTGTTTGCCTTGGTCAACCTGGGTCTTAGACGCTCCACAACTTCATCAAATATGGCTGATGGCATCCTCATGAAGTTCTGGAATGCACGAGGGTCTTCATTCCTCAGCTCCACCATCAGCTTGTCATACAGTCCAAACTCCACTCTTCTCCCGATCCATCGTCGGACCCACACAGCTCTTGGATGTCTCCTTCTTCTCATTGCATAGAAAAGGTGAAACAGTCTGAAGAGGGTTTGGTTCTGGGGTTGAATGATGGCGGCCACTAAAAGGAGTGTGCGATGATCCATGGTGGACATCAATGGATGATGTGGAAGAGCAAGAGCAAGGCTGAAGAGGTCTGTACACCAGGACTGCTGGACTGATAGTGAGATCCAGGTGATTTCCTCCCCCTTTTTATAGAAAATGTCAGTTTTCCGCTAGGTTTCCTTCCACATACTCTAGACATCCTCCAGACATCCTAAATATCCGAGATACATCCCATATGCGAACGTTTTGTCCATTTTAATGCTTTATATCTGAGCTGCATCTGCTTTCATCCTTTCTATGTCCATGCTACTGACGCTGTGTGGACATTCCACATACCTTTCGCTTCCTCCCTCTTTCCGCTTTCCGCTGGAGCGGATGTGAGTTGAGCGTTTTCCCAGAGGATGCCGAGAGGATACATCGGACGTGTAACGGATGACAATGGACATAGAACGTTTGTTGCCCATATGTGTCGCGGGTGTAGATCATACGTGGTGGAAAGTTTATCCGCTCAAAAAGTTTTGTGCAGCTCAAAACCTTTTGAGCAGATGAAATAGCAGTAGACGGATTTTTCATGGATAGAGCGTATGAAAGATGTACGCAGTGAGTATACAATGGATGCATCGCGTTTTCCAACAGATGGCAAGCTTTTTTGTCCGTTTTACATCCTCTTTGCATCCGTTGGTGCAGTGTGACATGGGCTTTACAAAGTGCCAAAGAAAGCAATGGATTTGCCAGCAACTGGTCTTCATAGATACATTTTTACGATGGGAAAGAAATAACTGCTGAATATAATTGGCTAACATGAGAGAGATATGTTCACAGATATCACCCACTGCCAGAAATTGTTCTATTTTTCCTGAATACTTTTTCTCATATTGGTCCACCACATTAGATGAATCTTTGTGAGTTCATAGACTCTTTCACATTATTTTCTTGGTCACAGTACAGAAGTTATTTGCTATTACTTTTATCTGGAATGGATTCCCCTTCCCTACTTCTCAACTTATTCTTCAACCCTGGCATTCCTTTATTTCCCATTCAAGTAATGATCTAGGCCAGTAGTGGCGAACCTATGGCATGCATGCCACAGGTGGCATGCAGAGCCCTCTCTGTGGACATGTGTGCCATTGCCCCAGCTCAGCTCTGCTGCACACGCGAGCATGCCTCCCACAGACTATCTAGTCTTCAGATCTCTGCCGTGCATGCATGGGGGTGAGGAAGCACATGCTCTGGGGACACATTTGCAGAAGCACTTGGTGCCTAAAAGGTTAGCCATCTCTGATCTAGGCTATCTCTGTTTAGCTTTGAAGATCCACCAAGGTGATCTAGATACTATGCCAGGGTGTGTGCAAAACATGCCGGAGAAGTGATATATACGCTTATCAACTTTCACTCCAGATGTTTCACTTCAGGAGGAATCTAAATTTGCTTTAGACTTGTGCACCCCAAATTGTGAGGTGTACCTTTCTTGGAGAGATGTAGATAAAGTCCCGGGGAAATGTGAAGGACCTTTTAGTTGTGCATTGTTACAATATATTCACCTTTCCTGAAATTTCATTGTATTGTTTTCATTGCTCATTTGTGTTCATTTTGATGTTTGGAATTTTAAAGGAAGTGTATAGATTAAGATTACTCTAAAGAGAGGATGGTGGCAATTTTTTTAAGGACCCCTGCTTTAGCCAAAATCTATTTACAACTGAGGGCAGGGTTCCTCATCCTTCCTTGGACTAATGTGCTCATTTTGAAATTTAAAACTATCTTTTGACCACATTCTCTCTAGATCACTGTTGTGGTGTACATGGATAGTCACTTATCAGAGGGCACTCTGGGGAAACTGCTTCAATAAATGCTCTTCAACACCTAAGCTAATTTAATGGGCACACTTGCAAACAAACTGCTCAGCTGCAGTCTTCAATGTTTTAAAAAATGTAAATAAAAAACAGATGGGACATGTACCACCTAGGGGGGTACTCCAATCTGACAGGTTCAGATACTCAACACAGTGTAACTACTCAAGAACAGAGAACATAGAATCATAGGGCTGAAAGATCGTCTAGTCTAATCTCCTTCTCAACTTATTCATCCTGATCAAATGGTTGTCCAGTCTATTTTTGAAAACCTCTTGTGATGGAGTACCCACAGTTCTGATAGGCAAGCTATTCCATGATTAATTGTTCTCACTGTCAATTCCCCCCCCCCCTTACTTCTAGGTTGGGTCTTTCCTTCATAGATTTCCACTATTGTTTCTTGACTTGCCCCTCTCAATCCCCTCTTTTCTGTGACAGCCCTCAAGTACTGGAAAACAGTTTCTAGTCTAACCCTTCTCTTCCTTAGGCTAGGCATAGCTAGTTCCTTTAACCATTCAACATACAATTTAGCCTCCCCAAAGATGCCTTATCATCTTTGTTGCTTTTTTTCTACACTCTTTCTAGGGTATTAGCATCTTTGGTGATCAGAACTATATACATTATTCTCAAGTATTGTCCTCACTTATGTGCTATAAAGGGGCATTATCACTTCTTGTGACTTGATGTTATCTCTCTGTTGATATCACGTATTCTGTACCTATGCATTTGGCTTTTCCTGACTAAGTGGAGGACTGTACTTTTCTCACTATTAACTGCATCTTTTTGAAAAAGCCCAATGCTGAAGCCTACCAAGATACTTCTGAATCTTGTGTCAATTTTGCAAAGTGTTAGCAATTCTCCCTAGCTTGATATCATCTGTAAATTTGATGAGTTCCCCTTCTATCCCTGATCTGAATGGTTTATGAAGATGTTGAAAGGTGGACTTCCAGTTTGCAAGGCTTTAGTGGCGGCAGGAATCTGCGATCATGCGCGGTTCCTGCTGCGCTCGCCACTGGAGTGCCCCCGATCCAGCTGGATTTGGGGGCTATAGTTACCCTTGGTGAGAGCTCTGCCACCGGGAAGGAGGGCCCCCCTGTCAGCTGTGCTGGGTGCCCCAGGCTAAGCTGACAGTGGGCCCTCCTTCCCCACGGCAGAGCTCTCACCAAGGCAGCGAGCGCCTCCCCGCTGGACCCTCCGCTCATCCTGCCAGGGCCGCGCCAGAGCCATGTGGGCTGGGCAGAGCCAGGAAAGCGAGCCACGGGTGCATGAATGCCTCCTCCTGCCCCTCATTCCCAAATTTCACCCGGGCGAGCAGCGCTTCACTTGCTGTGCAAAGCTGCGGCTTCCTCACCTCTCAGCAAGCAGAAGGAACTGGCTGCAGCCTCCTCCTCCTCAGCCACAGTGCAGACCTTGCGGGGTGAGAGAGAGAGAGAGAGGGAGAGATCCTCTTGGGCAAGCGCCTTCCCTTGGAAAGCGGCAATGGGAGCGCCTGAAGCCAAGTGTCTCCTCAGGGCTCCGGTTGCAGGGAGGAGCCTTGACTGGTCGCACGTGGCTGCGCCAAACGCCATGGCGTTCTTCTAATGCCACAGCAGCAAGGGAGAAGGAAAAGGTCTCCCAAACCCCAAGATGTCACCACCCACCCACCCGAGGATGCAAAGGGGGGAATTAAGTCACCCCCAAAAAGACGGCCTAGTCATTGTTTGGGGGGTCAAAAATATATAAGGCCCAGCCTTATACTGTGAGAAACACGGTATAACCCCAGGAAGAGAAAATATAAAAAGAAAAAAGTGCTAAATGAAATAGACTGTGTGTATTTGGATTGCTTGGTGACTTTGGGACTTTTGGAAATTATTATTTGAAAGACTAAAAATATTTGGATTATCTAAAAAAACTTTTTACAATGGCACTACTTGTTGATGAACTGAAAATTGAATTTAAAAAGCTAAAAGAAGAGGATCAAGAAGGGAACGGCTCTTCTGGATATGTTTTCTATTTTTTAGAAATGGCGATTTATACCTACCAGAAACTACAAGAACAAGAAGACTGGGATGAAGAAGAAGTCATCTTTAATGAACAAACAACTTTAGCCAGGGAAGAAAAGGGAAAGAGGGGAAAGACAATGGAGAATTTAAGATTTAAAAAAACAACCAAAAAAGGGAAAAATAAGGTGAAAAATCGATACAATGTCAGAAAGCAACAGAAAAGAGAAATACAGAAGAAGGTGGAGATTAAGAAGGTGGAGATGAAGAGACAAGGGGGTAAAAAGACAGGATTGGAGAAGAAAGGAAAGGAGAAAGGGAAGAGAAGTTGCAAAGGTTTAAAACAAGATGTAAAGAAACAAGATCTATTCAGAGATAGTGGGTAAAAATATGATTTAAAAAAGAGATTCTGCAAAGTACATAAAATTGTATTGTCATACTTATATTTGAAATAATGTTAGAAAATTTGAATTAATAATAGAGCTTAATTTACTATGGATTATTGTTTTAATTATAATCACATCAATCTTTTTTATTTTATAATATAGTAAGTAGCTTCAGAATGTACTAAGTAGAATCAGAATTAAAAGTATATATTATTTTAAATGTTAAATTTAGGGGAAAGATTTAAAGGTGTCATACTTCAATCTGTGATTACAGGAGAAACTTTGTGTTAATGAGAAAAGATAATAGAAAATTGAATTAGAACAGACAAAATATATACTAGGAGACAAGGGGGTAAAGGCAGGACTGGAGAGGAATGGAAGGGACAAAGGGAAGAGAAGTTACAAAGGTTTAAAACAAGGTGTAAAGAAACAAGATATATTTAGTGATAGTGGGTAAAAATATGATTAAAAAAGAAAAGTACACAAGATTGTATTGTTATATTTATATTTGAAATAATGTTAGAAAATTGGATTTAATAATACAGCTTAATTTGCTATGGATTATTGTTTTAATTATATCATAAACTTATTATTCTTTTCTATTTTATAATATAGTAAGTAGCCACCCCTAACATACTGTCCCTGAGAATGACAAGGTGGTCCGAATTTCTGGCGGTGTACAACTATAGACTAATTCATCGACCCGGTAAAGACATTTCTCACGCCAATGCCTTGAGCCGCACCTCCTTACAAGACATAGAGACTGACCCAGCACCAACCACTTCCACCCTACAAATCGAGACTTTGACAAACCTACCAATAACCGCGGCCGACATTGCCAGAATGACAGCAAAAGACAAGACATTGTTACAAGTGCTAAACTGGGTAGGAAAAGGGTGGCCAGAAAATGAGACAGATGTTGTTTTCAAACCATTTAAAAATAGACAAACCGAACTGTCATTACTGAAGGGTTGTATACTCTGGGGTGATCGGGTCATAATTCCACAAAAATTACAAGACCAGGTACTGTGTAGGTTGCACGAAGGCCACCCAGGCATCGTGCGAATGAAATCCCTGGCCAGGAGCTATGTAAGGTAGCCAGGGATGGCCAGGGATGGACAAAGACATTGGGAAATGGGTCAAAACCTGTGGGTAATGTCAAAACTCCCACCCTGCACCCCCTTTAGCACCTGTCCTGGACTGGGAAATGCCAAGGGGCCCCTGGTTATGAATACATACAGACTTTGCGGGGCCAACAAAAGGGTATACATATCTAATCGTAGTAGATGCTTACTCCAATTGATTGGAAGTAAGCATCATGCACGCTACTACCACTGAAGCAGTTATCAAACAACTCCAGAAACTATTCACTACACATGGCTTACTGGATGTCCTCGTCTCCTATAACGGCCCACAATTTACAGCATTACCATTCAAGAAATTCCTAGCAGAACATGGCATACAACATGCACTTACAGCCCCGGGCTGACCAGCGATGAACGGTAGGGCGGAACGCATGGTCTGGTATACCTAGGAAACATTAGACAAATTAGACACAGGGGACATGCAAGAAAGAATTGAAAAAATGCTCACAATACAACACATAACACCAAACTCCACTACAAATAAAAGCCCAGCAGAATTACTAAGATCACAATTAGATAGATTACACCCAACATACACCACCGAAAAACCTACCGATTCTTCGAGCAAGTATCGCAAATTCGAACCAGGACAATTAGTATACGCAAAAAACCTCACCGGCCACCCATTGTGGGTGCTGGCAACAATTACACAAATAACCGGACCACAGTCCTACAGACTGGAGACAGACGATGGCCAAACATGGCAAAGATACATCGACCAGTTACGATCACGAACACTACAATGCACCACCGACACACCCAGACACGAAGAACAACACACACAAACACCAACAACACACCACAACCGTTACACAAAAGCAGCAACAGACCAATCAGAGAGGGGGGAGACCCCTCAGTAACAAATAAGGGGGGGAACCCTCCGGTAGAAAAAGAAACCCCTCTGGTAGAAAAAGAAACCCCCCCGGTAGAAAAAGAAACCGCAGAAAATCAAAATAATCACAATAAAAAACATTCCCAAATAAACGCAAGCAAAAACAATGACCTACCCATAGAAGTCTTTGGCGAGGAACAAGAAGCACAAGTAGACCTAGATGCTTGGTCAGAAAGGAACAGCCCAGCCGACTCTACCAGCCTGAGTAGACCGGGCGGGAGTGGCATGGCTGACTCTACTTTCCAGGAGGTTCGACAGAGAAGGACAGGAGAAACAGCGATCTCGTCCAAAACCCGCTGAAGACAATGACATAACTAAACTGCGCAGATCAACTCGGCAACCTAGAAACCCTGCCTACTTACGTGACTATGTACGGTAGGACCATACCAAGAGGGGAGGGGTGTTCCATATTAACATACTTCAAATAGGCTATTCCTATTGGACAACAAATATCCAATGCTGATTGGCTATTTTTCTCAACGCTGATTGGCCAATCATAGCAGGGCTATGATTGGCCAATTCAAGTGGCGGGAAAAACAAGTAGCCGTCATAGGACACTAGCCGTGAGCAGCTCTCTATAAAAAGAGTTGCTGCGGCTCCTGGTTAGAACAGACTTTCGAAACTAAATAAAAGAGCTGAAGTTACACTGATCTCTGAGTCTCATTCCCACGAACAGAACAGGCCCAAAACAGAGCCACGAGGTATCCCAGTGCATGCTTCCCTCCATGTAGATGTAGTTCCATTAAAGACTATGTGCTAAGTGCAGATGGTCAGCCAACTACAAATTCAGTTGATGATGGTACTGTTTATCCTATATTGTTCTATCTTACCAAGAAGTTGCCAAATGCCTTATTGAAGTCCAAATATACCATATCCACAGCATTTCACTGTGAACTTCAATCTACTGTATAAAAGGATATCCAGAATATAAGCAACCTCTTCAGGCAAGTAATCCCCTCTTACAAAATGAAATTGCTGCTTCTTTTATGTTTAAACTTTGTTCAGTTGTCTTCTTCCTTCACAGGGCTTCATGGAAACCCTACTTTGAACTTCTGACACTGGAAACTTCAGCTCTGATCATCAGCAAATTTGGGATTCCTGCCCTGGGTAATATGTGTGAGTACCAATTTGGGGATCTAGGCTTGATCAACTCTCCCCTCAAGACATTTGACTAATATTATTTCAGCAGGGGAGGGGGAGGATTGCTTTAAGGTTTTTAGTTAAATGAGTAAGTCTAAATTTGCTTTGAATTTTTGCTTTCAGTCAGATTTTTTGTGGCCGAATGTATTCCACCTCTTCTTACTCCATGTTTCCATGCAGGAGAGCAAATAAATAAACAAATACAAACCATTGCTCCTTATCAAGAATTGTGCATTCCATCCAAATAATTAAACATAAAA
The DNA here is from genome assembly GCA_015471245.1 of Laticauda colubrina. Taxonomy (NCBI): domain Eukaryota; kingdom Metazoa; phylum Chordata; class Lepidosauria; order Squamata; family Elapidae; genus Laticauda; species Laticauda colubrina. Next base: position 7,077,569 of record BLBF01000021.1, on the reverse strand, counting down.
TGAGATAAAGTTGCAAGTGAAACTGCCCTGTAAATAAGCCACTTGAAGTATTTTGGTGGATGATAATTATACACTGAGGAAGCAGATTAATTAAAGCTAGACATAAGAGACAGAGAGGGAAACTTGCAAGCCTAGCATTTTTTTTAATTTCACGCTATTTCCCATATGACAAAGATTTTTGCTCGGGAGCATAGATTCTAGCTGCTAGGCAAACCAATCCCAGGTTGTTTCATGTAATTTTATTTTGCATCCCGTGCACCTCTTGAGCCATATAAAAGAGAGAAGCCCTGATTGCAAATCAAAGGGACTCTCTTGCCTTCACTCTTCTGCTTTTCCCTCATTCCACTGCTTCACTAATAGTTTGCTCAACTCTTTTCAAAAACCCAGAAACACCAATTCTAACCATGAACATACCTGTTGGGTCTCGATGCTTAGGTGGATCAAGGCGATTTTCTTCCATTTCTATGGCGGGTGGCCGCAGCTCTGTTCCTCCATGCCAGCCATATGGAAGACAATGTGGGACTGGTGGTTACTCCAGCATGAGCCTGAATAATTTTGGTGGGGGAAGCCAAAGAATATCTTATAGCCAAGGCCTTGGAGAACAAATCTATGGGGGAGCTGGTGGACAGCGCATAGGAATGGGCGGGCAAGTGATGGGAATGGGGGGTCTTGGTTATGGTGGAGGGTTTGGTGGACGTTATGGGGGTGCTGAGTGCCAGAGTGGATGTGGAGGATATTGTAGAATGAGTAGCATGACTAGCACCAGAAGTGAAGGGATCCGTGGGGTCTCTATTGACGAGCGCCTCTTGAAGCCACTTTCTATTGGAGTTGATCCTGAGGAGCATAAAGCACGGACACATGAGAAAGAAGAGATGAAAACCTTGAACAACCAGTTTGCTTGCTTCATTGATAAGGTAGGAGTTTGTCCATTCTTCTCTTTTTTTTTCAACTTTCAATTTTAAATGTTTAAGAATAAATTGGGATAATCCATCTATCCCCCTTTCTTCATCTCTTGCTACACTCCTTCCTCATTCTAAAATAAACATTTAACTTCCCCCTGTTGCATTCTTCTTGCCATGCTAGGAACTAATTATAAGAAATCTTTTCTGAATTATGACATTTCATAAAGAGGCACTTGCTTGTTTGTTTGTGTGTATGCATCAAGAGAGACTGGGAATATTATTAGAGAGACTGGGAATATTATTAGGATTCAGATTGCCAGCTCTGTTATCTTAATAAATATGGTAAAAATCCTAAAATAGAGATCAGCATTAAGCCTTCACCAAACAGGAGGATAGGGAGAAGTTTTTTCGAAGGGGGAATATTTGAACTAGGAATTTTGTGTCCTGATATTTCCTTCATTAAATGGCAATAGCTTTGGTTCCTTCCATTCCCATCTTTCTGCTTTGCTCTTCAGACCTACTGCAAATGTATTCTACTATTCTAGTCTTTCTATGTTATGGCCATCATATGGCAATCAAAACTACCTGTTTTTTCTAACCCTAATCCTAGACTTGTTCCAATTTCAATTAACATTAGGATTTAGACTCATTTTTTAAATAAGTGATTGTATTATCTAATCTTACATTTGCTGAATAGAAAATACTGTTTTTTTAAAAAAAAATCTGAGTTGAAATTTTTACAGGCAAGGGACATGATTGACTTGGCTAGACAGACAAGTGAAGAAGACATCCATAAATGTAATTGTTTCAATAATCTACTACCTGGATCTGTATAGATCCATTTCATGAGAATAAGATATCTGAATAGGAAATGGGGGTTGAAATCCTGATTCATTGCAATTGAAGTGAAAATTGAAGGAAGCAGTAGAAATTATAAGCTGTTTCCTCCCTTTCCATTTTATATTCCTCAAATTTTAAATACATGCCCTTCTAATCTCATGATAAATCAGAGCCACAAAACCATTTCATGATCAGTCATTTATTCCATTCAAATGAGAATCTGTCAGCAATTGTGAATGCACAAAGCCATTACAAAAATTCACTTGCCAAAATGAGTTCCATTAGCTGGCGCTTCACAGTCAGTTTGGTGTCGTGGTTAAGACATCAAGTTTGAAACTGTGAGACTGTGAGTTCTAGTCTCACTTTGTGAATGAAGCCAGAGGAGAAACATTGGGCCAGTAATGTTCTGTCAGTCCTAGAAAGGAGGCCATGGCAAACCACTTGTGAAAAATCTTGCCGGGAAAACTACAGGGGCTTGTTGGACACAATTGAATGGAAGGGGGAAAAAATCTGGAGCTCAATATTTTGGGCATTTGTTTTTATAAAAGGTAGTTGCCTTTAAGTTGAGCTCAGCTGCTGAAGATTACAGGGAAATATTCTTTACTTTGTTGTCTATTACATGGATATTATTGGCAACAATAAGATTGCTATACTCTTCATCTGGAATGCTTATTCAGGTTTCAAGTTTAGCTGACTACCTTGGCATTCTCAAGAATTCATCCATCCAAATACTAACCAATTCTCATCCTGTTTAACTTCCAGCCTGAACAGAATCATACCACTCTCCTCATATCTCATACTCTAAACAATAAAAACCTCAGAAATTGCTTTCTGTTTATTTTTTATCAAGTTAACCATTCAGAACTGAAATTCCTTTTACTTTTACCTTTTGGTTCTCTGCTACTTTGCTGTGGTTTGTAGGTTTATGCTTTGTGGTCGATGTTTGATTAATTCATCAGCAGCAGAGCTATAAATTCATATTGTCCATTCTGCCCATCAATTAAATGACTAGAAAAAATATTTGTAAATTATTTCAGCTCAGACTCAGCCATCTTAGATCTATGTCTAAATTACATAGAGGCTATTGCTGTAAGAGACATGTTTGTCTACCAAAAGTAGCCTGAATAATAAAAACATGAACTATACCATTTTAATTCCCAATGGTAGACAAAGGTATAGTATTTATTTAAAACTACTTCACACATAAGGCTCCTGAAGTGTCAGTAGTGAATTATCAACCAACTCATTCTCAAAGCAGTAGGCAAGAAAAAGAATACTTAAAATAGATAATTCAGGAATACAAAAGCTATGATAATTGGAGTAGTATGCCAAACATAATGGTAATAAAATATTTAAATGATTTGTCAAACACTCAAGAGAAAGAGAAAAATAATTTAAAATCAATCCATGACAAATCAAATTAATTTAGCACCAAACTCTCACAAAAGGAAGGCCTGGGCAATGATTTGCCTCAAACACATCATAGTTGGGCGCACGGGCTCAAATGACCAACCACAGAAAAGGCCCACTTTATGGCAATCAACAGCAAGGCTTCTTCTTGCTATTACATTTGCACAAACAAGACAAAAGCTGAGTATAATTCTTACAGATCAGAGAGATAGGGCTACATACAAGATGAAGTATTTTGAAAAAATTTGAAATATTGGCCTGGGTCACCTCTAGTTTTGGAGGCCGAATTGCTCACAGATCTACAACTTCACTCCATCAGATTATTTTGGTATAGTTCAGCATTCTCCATTTGGCTCCCTTCATATATCTTGGGTCTAGAATTCTTAGGATTCCCAAGAAAATGGGCCAATAGCCCCAAGGTTGGAAAGTCTGAGGAACTGTAATCCCAGCATATCACCAAGAGACAAACTTGGATATGTATTGACTGTTTCAGAATTCAGCCCAGAGGCTCAACTGATTGAAGCAGATCATAGATACTGCAGATTGATCAGGGAGTTTTCAGTAATGTTCAATTTTCCCCCACCCACTACATTTTTTTTCTAAGTCAAGCCAAGGACTAATTAGCTCCCTTCCCAAATTTTCCCCATCGGCCCCATCATCCATTCCATCTGTTCACCTGTCATGCAATAACAGCAGCGGCAGGCGAAGTGAGCAGGTGAAAGGATTTTTTCCTTGTTTGACAGACAGCTGGTACTCCGGGGCACAGAGCCTGGGGAACTGTTAGAAAAATAGTTTGGCAAGCATAGTTATAATTGCAGAGAGCAATAAGTAGGTGTGTTTTTTTTTCCTGAATGCACTATAGCAAGCACAGGCTATCGTTGCATCTGCGAAATGGCCTTCAGCTTTAAATAAACAAACAAAAGACTAAAATTGTGTTTGATTCATACCAGTTTCAAGTGTTTTCTCAGGGAGGATGCACATTCTAGGTCACACATAATTTGTGCTTTTTCATGAGATTATCAGATAACAAGGAAAGGTGAAATTATCGTAGCTTTAATAATAATCCAGAAGCAAATGACACATCCTGAAGCCCCCTGAAGCTATCTCACGATTAAAGATGCAGGAGTGAGTCCCTTGATAATTGGGTATCAGGCCACCCTCAGCTAATCCACTGCAAGAAACTAGTTTAGTTGGAAGACTTACTGGAGAGATTGTTTCTTTCAGGTTCGATCCCTGGAGCAGCAGAACAAAGTTCTTGGTACTAAGTGGGAACTCCTGAATCAATATGTTCAGCCTACTCGGAAGAACCTCGAAGCCTACTATGATAATTTCATTGTCTCACTTAAGAAACAACTGGAATGTCTCCTAAATGAAAGAGAAAAACTGGAACATGAACAGAAGAACATGCAGGAACTAGTTGAGGAATATAGATCTAGGTGAGTAAACATATTTGGAAGACCGAAGCTTGGCACTATACTGGAATCCCCTCCCCAGAGAAGAATCTGATCAGCTGCATTTCAAGATAATGTCTATCAGGATCTAAATCCAGATAGTCCTCAATTTACATCCACAATTGAGCCCAAAATTTATGTTGCTAAGCAAGACATTTGTTAAGTGAGTTTTGCCCTATTTTACGATCTTTCTTGCCACAATTGCCAAGCGAATTACTACAGTTGTTAGGTTAGTAACAGGGCTGGTAAGTGAATCCAGCCTCCCCATTGATGTTGCTTGCCGGAAGGTCACGAAAGGGGAATTACATGAGCCTGGGACACTGCAACCATCATAAATATAAGTCAGTTGCCAAGTATCTGGATTTTGATCTCATATGTTGTGATGGCCTTAAGTATGAAAATAGTTATAAGTCACTTTTTTGAGGGCTGTTGTAATTTCAAACAGTCACTAAATGATAGTGGAGGACTACCTGTGTTGATTGCATCTGCCATTCTCCAGATGTGCTGAGACTGCAATTTCAGTGAGTAGGGCTGAGAATTTTGTGAGCAGCAATCCCAGTGAAACTGAGATTGAAAAAGGCTGATCTAAGTTGTATTGACATTACCTCCAAGTTCATAATAGACTTTGTTAAACCTTCCTAGCATTTTCCCCACAAAATGCAGGGTCTCCTTTTGTTAGGTCAACCAAGTGTTAATCCATTTGTTATGACAGGTGTTGAGGTAATTCCCTGTTTGGAGAATGAGCACATACAGGGAGACGTAGTGAGAGTAGTGAAGAATTACACACTACAGCACACAGCACACAGATACGCTATACAGTAAATGTAGGTTTTTACTTCCAATAAACGTTTTAGCAAAGTTCAACATAAGCAGTCCAAGTCATTCACAGGTAAGGCAGTCAGTGTTCAGTTCAGGGATAATCCAAATATCAATAATCCAGTATCAAAAAACAGTTTAGTAACAGACTTATATCAAAGATCAGTAACAGTCATCAGGAGGAACAACAACTCTCTCCAACAGAAGAAACAGAGACTCACACACTCACTGAGATGAAACAACCCAGGTTTCTGGCTCCATCTTATGGCCATTTGAGAAACCACACCCAATTACAGTTTTAGCATTTTCTTAATGACATAGTATTAAAATGTCTATCCTAGTTTATATATTTCCAACCCAAATAACTGTTAGGTGACGTACATTCCTAACAACAGGACTAGCTTGTCACCAGATTCTGACATTTTGGGCACAGAGACAGTGACCCGCTCAAAACCAGCCAAAAGCTTTCATGACTAAGGCAGGTTTGAGAACTCAGCCTTCTGGTTTCTAGCCTGGTGCTTTAATCACCAGACCAAACCAGCTCTCTACATAATATGATAGCTACAGGGTAGTAATTACAGTGAAAGAACAAGGCTTGTTTCTTTTTTGATTGTTCCAGTTTATGGAACACCTTGCTTATCTGAGTATCATCAGCCTGCTTTAAAAAAACAAAAAAGCTTTAAAAATCAGTTTTCCAACAAATATCTAGGGCTTTGCTTGAGTTTCAAATTGTTGCTTAGGTAGTTCACTATTTGGAAGGATACATTAACTGTTGTGGCATTTTGCTTATGTCTGCTATATATAAGCCACCTGGGGTGAGTCTGTTGGCCTTGAAGAGAACCTAGAGGTCTTTTAACTAAATGAATGAAAAGGTGGCAGAATTATCAGATGGAAACATACCAGTGAGACCTGCTTTTTATTTAAATGTTTCTGATGTTAAGAACCAGCCTTTCTTTTTTTCTCTAATGCAGATATGAAGATGAGGTTAACAGGCGTACAACAGCAGAGAATGACTTTGTGGTGCTGAAAAAGGTAATTTTTAAATATAACACAAAATACATGAAACTTTGCACTCGGTGGTTTTTTAATCTAGCTAGACCTCCATAAATACATTAAATGATGGCACTCGGTCCATGCGCACAGAGGAAAAACTTAAAAAAAATTGATTTCTGGGATGAATGGACTCTAATGTCTATTCTTAACCCTGTTCCAAGTTTGCATTCTTTACCCACTCCATCAGCATTCTTGGATTGATTTATAAGATTTTACAGTAAATGCTGCAAATCAACGGAATGCTGAGCCTTGGTGGCACAATGGTTAAAGTGCAGTACTGCAAGCTACCTCTGGTGACTGTCAGCTGCCTGCAATTTGGCAGTTCAAATCCCACCAGGCTCAACATTTACTCAGCCTTCTATCCTTCCAAGGTTGGTAAAATGCGGACCCAAAATTGTTGGGGGAAATATACTGACTGTCTAAACCATTTAGAGAGGGCTGTAAAGCATTATTGCTAACTTAGGAACATCTTCTAAACAATCAACTGCCTGGCACTGCTTTTCAAATATGATTTAAAAATTCTATATGATCCAACTTTAACTCATTTTGAGATAATATTCAAAAATGTTTTATTATAACAACATAATGAATATACAAACTCCCCCTGCTCCATAAAAAGACTTTTTATTTTGTATGAAACTTCCTTTTTTTAAAAAAAAATACAATTTCTTATATGATTTTCTTCTCTACTTAGGATGTTGATTGTGTCTTCCTCACTAAAGAAGAATTGGAATCTAAAGTTGATGTTTTAGCACAAGAATTGGAAGTTCTAAGGTGTATCTTTGCAGAGGTGAGTATCTAGTTCTTATGAAACCTGTTGGAAACATATACATAGAGAGAAACAGCAACAACTCCTTTTTAGGAGCATCATATAATTGTGGGTATGTGGTACTAACCTACCACAGCTCCAACAGCTTTGCTCGATATGCCCTCTTTTATTGGTATTCTATTGTAGGGCCCTAAAAGAGGATCAAAGTACATTAATTGTTAAGCAGTGGAAGGCAATAATGTAGGGGTGAACAAGAAACAGGAGAAATGTTTGCTTGGAAAATTGGAACAAACCATCACATTCTGGATGTTCTGGAACCATTTTGGGTCGGAACCAGAATGCAGAATGCATTGGCAGTTCCAGATTTCAGATGAAACATAATGCAGATAGGCCTATAGGGCAAGACAATGAATATTATTCCCTCTGGTAGCTCTTCCCATCAGTAGTTTCCATCATGGTATATTCCACCATTCTGCCCATTCATCTCATATTCCTTGAACCTTCCCATCCCTCTGTCTCCCTTCAGGTGCAATTACTGCTCTCTCCAATTCCTAGAATGGCACATTGCACTGTCCTGTTCATCCACTCATCTTTTCAGTCTCTTCCCTTCCTCCCTTCAACCCCCAATGTATTTGGTTTATATCCCATTTCTCCCACCTTTATCTTAAGTGATTTCTGCCAAGACCAAAACTCTCATTCTAAGCCAAGAACAAAATAGTCCCTTATGTGTTCTATGTCTGGACTCAAACAGCATGTGTTGCCTCAGCAATGGCACCCCTAAAAGTAACTGGTTTTTTGCATGCTACAGTCTGTGCATGTGCTGTGTTTCTCACAAAATAAGGCTAGGCCTTATTTTTCTTTGACCCCCGAAAAAATGGCTAGGCCATCTTTTTGGGGGTGACTTAATTTCCTCCCCCACCTAGAGCGGCCCATACACACGTACTCGCCGCGAGGCCACTTCTATCGGCCAACAAAAGCTCCCCGAAGGCAGAGTCCCCACCTGCTTCAGAGCATGGCTGCCCGTGTCCCCTCGCCTTTAGGCAGTCTCTTTTGGGTGATGGAAGCTCCCCAAGTGCAGTCACCAGCCACTTCGATCAACCGGTAGAAGCGGCTTCGGGGCGAGCGCACAAACACACTCCCCTCGCCGCGAGGCCGCTTCTATCGGCTGATCGAAGTGGCTGGTGACTGCACTTGGGGAGCTTCCATCACCCAAAAGAGACTGCCTAAATGCAAGAGGACATGGGCAGCCATGCCCCGAAGTGGCTGGGGACTCTGCCTTCAGGGAGCTTTCGTCGGCTGATAGAAGCGGCCTTGCGACAAGGGGAGTGTGTGTGTGCGCTCACCCTGAGGCCGCTTCTACTGGCTGATCAAAGTGGCTGATGACTGCACTTGGGGAGCTTCCATCACCCAAAAGACACTGCCTAATGGCGAGGGGACACAGCAGCCATGCCATGCTCTGAAGCAGGTGGGGACTCTGCCTTCGGGGAGCTTCTATCGGTTGATGTTCTTTCAGTAGATCAGGGTATTCTAGCCTAGGCTACATGCAGGGCACTCGTAAAAGGCAAGTTTTCTCCCCCCCGCCCCCACCCTTCCCCTCCATTTTTCTTCACCTCGTGTAGTTCTAACGAACAATGTGAGAAATGGCGGGTAAACATGGCTTAAATAGGCCTAAATTTTGGGGGGCGGGGCTTAATTTCACCTCATGCCTAGAAATCATGCTGGGGCTTCCTATTGGTGGAGGCCATATTGTTGGAGAAACACGGTAGTGTTTTATACAGTATATCCCTACAAGGATGTGGAACTTATTTTGGAATCATATGCTCTACAGGAATTAACTCAGTTCAACAACCAAATGTGTGACACTTCTGTGGTTCTGAAAATGGACAATACACGAGACCTGGATATGGATCTCATCCTTAAGAATGTAGAAGCCTGGTATCAGAATATTGCTCATACCAGCAAGCAAGAAGCTGAAGCTTTTTACCATAGCAAGGTGAGTATTACTTTGATAGTCACAGGGACCTTGCTTGGAAAATCAAGCAGATCCAAATGCAACAACTGAGCTCTTTGTTTGAATAAACTCATCCATGAGTTGGGAAGCAAACCTTGGCATGGACTATCAGGTGAGAGGCTTAAACAAAGCCACTTGACCACTAGGAAAAGTAACAATGTCCTCCTCCCACAAGTCTTACTGCCTTCTCCAGATCTTATAAGAGCCGCTGTGGTTCAGTGGATAGAATGCAGTACTGCAGGCTCACTCTGCTCACATTGCCAGGAGTTCAATTTCCTCAATCCTGACTAGCTCAAGGTTGACTTAGCCTTCCATCCTTCCATGGTCAGTAAAATGAGGACCCAGATTGTTGGGGGCAATATGCTAATTCTGTAAACCACTTAGAGAGGGCTATAAAGCACTGTGAAGCAGTATTTAAGTTTAAGTGCTATTGCTATTGCTATCTTCCTGTTCAGTTTATACCTACAAATCACAGCTATTATAACAGATAGTTATATCCCATGCCTGGTATGGCCTATACCACAAAACACAGCAAATGATGAAGGATTTTTTTTTCATGTTGATATGCCATCGACTGCTCAAATGACAGTAAGAGTGAGTCTGATTTTTATTTGTTAGATTGCAGAAATTCAGAACAATCGAGGCAAATTCAATGAAGAACTGAAAAATAACCAGCACGAGATTGCCGAGCTCAACAGGGTGGTCCAGAGACTGCAAACGGACAGTGAAAATGCAAAGAAGCAGGTAGGGGTGTCAATCTTATTTTATTGCTTCATCTTGAATGATCTTATTTTCCTACAATAGCAAGTAAACAGGTTTTCTGGAATCTCAAGATCTTATTGATCCTTTCAAAGAGGCTCACTGTAAAGAAAAAGAAAACTACTGAGGCTTTCTCAGAAGATTCCTCTCAGGTATTCTGGAATGTCCATTAAATTGCAATGTGTTCTTTCACCCACATTTTGGAAATACCACAGTGAAAAACTATAAGGGAACCTCTGTGCTATTAAGGTCTTGTTCTCTCCTCCCCCCAAAAAAATATCAAATAGAAAAATCCCCCTTCCCTCCACAAATGAACATTTGTTTTCTGAAGAGGAGAATATTTGAAGGATAAGGTTGGCTTACCATAAAAACAAAGTATCTGTTGAATTGTGTTTGACTCCTGGGTCTACTTGCCCCCATTTTTTTCTGGGATTTACCCCCCCCCCCCCCCAGTTTTCTGATCTAACCTTGGGATTTCCTGATAATCTTCCAAATCCTAACCGTGTTTGAACTGGATTAGTTTTTTCACTTCAGTCAAAGTCAATGGGATGCTGCCACCTGCTGTGGCTACAAACAAATAGAAGCTGCCAAAGGCTGGCATATATTATACAATAAATGGCAATGTTAAAATACTTAACATCTCCATTATGACTGCAAAGAAGCTGTTCAATTGTTAAATACCACGGCACATTAGCTACTTGTATTTGTTTCAAGGGTTGAAAACAAATACTAACAGCAGTACTTTCAGATTATCAAATTCTCATAATATATTAATAAAATGAGATTATACTGTATATAAAGATTTGGGAATATGATACTGAATGGAGCTAAATTGAGCAAAGTTTTTAGAAAACAACACCCAGACTAGGAAATAAGATTGGCAGTTTGGGCATAAATATTGCATTATTAGACTTATTATTAGACAAATATTTCGTTATTAGACTTCTGCTCAAGAAAACATGATCATCCTTCACTTCATAGCAAAACTAAAATGCATTAGAATTAGATTGGTTTGCATAGATAATACATAGTACCCTGAAATAGAAGAAATCAAAATGAAATAAAGTGAAGTTTGCTAATGCGATCTGAAAGTGGAGAGGAAATCTAAAGGGCAAGTTAAAGCAAAGTCTGGATTAAAAATAGCACAGTTATTCTTCCACCTGGTTGGCAGGAATATTATGTCATAACATGCTTATCACATCCATCTGAGCGAAATATTCAATCCGGAATGATTTCTTCCAGCATATTCCTTTTCTTGGAAATATGGTTAGCTCTCAATGAGTGAATATGTATACTACCACTATTATGACAATAAAACTTATAGCAAGAGAACAGAGTGGTTGATACTGCTCGTGGTTTCTTCCTTCTTTGCTATCACTTGCTTTGAATGCTAGGTCCTCATCCCATCCCTTCTCACTGCCAGGTTGCCTGTTCATTGCATAAGGAGCTGCTGGATATGTCTATGGAGATTCTAAGACACCCAGATCATGGTTGTCCCATGGTTGTACCAAAATATTTCACTTCTTGGATGAGAAGTGAAATATTTTCAAGGAAAAACAAAGCCCAGTTGCCTTTTGAAAAAGTACCTTTGGAAAGAGCTGTTAGACACGGACAACAGATTGAATGGTGGTAGTGATGGAAACAGGGTGGGTGGAGAGAATGCACAGTGTTTCAATATTGAGGCATAGGTATTAAACTATAGGTATCGTGGTGGATTTTCACATGCTTAATATGTAGTTTCCCATTTCTCAGAATCCAAGTAACTTCCTTGTTTGTTCCATGTGTCTTCTCTATCTGCTTTTAATTCTACCAACGTCCCTGACTAATTTAATTAGCTGAGAGGAAAGACAATGGTTTCTTTAGCTAGTTTCTTCAACACTCATGGATCAGATTCAACCCATCTCTGTTTCACACTCTGTCTTAATCAGCTGACACTGCCTTTCCTTAAGCTTTTCTTCTACTAGAGCACTGCATCCAGTTTTGGTCACCACACTATAAAAATGATGTTGAGAGTCTAGAAAAAGTACAGAGAAGAGCAACCAGGATGATTAGGGGACTGGAACTGGGCATGGCTGAAACTTGGCATGGCTGCTGGAACTTGCTGGAATTGGGCATGGCTAGTCTAGTGAAGAGAAGGACCAGCGGAGACATGATAGTGGTCTTCCAATATTTGAGAGGCTGCCACAGGGAGGAACAGGTCAAGCTATTTTCTAAAGCGCCTGTAGGCCAGACAAGGAGCAATGGATGGAAACTGAACAAGGAGAGATTTAACCTGAAAATAAGGAGAAACTTTCTGACCATGAGAACAATCAACCCATGAAACAGCTTGCCCTTGGAAGGTGTGGGAACATCATCACTTGAGCCTTTCAAGAAGAGATTGGACTGCCATTTGTCAGAAATGGTGTGGGATCTTCTGCTTGGGCAGGGGTTTGGATTAGATGACTTACAAGGTACCTTCCAACTCTGATTATCTGTTATCTCCTGATCCTAGGTTGCCAGTCTTCAATCAGCCATTTGTGACTCGGAGCAACGTGGTGATATTGCCTTAAAAGATGCTCGAACTAAGCATGTTGAACTGCAGACAGCCTACCAGCAGTCGAAAGATAAACTGGCATGCCTGCTCCGTGACTACCAGGAGCTGCTAAACACCAAGCTGGCCCTAGATATTGAAATTGCTACCTATAAGGCACTGCTGGAAGGAGAGGAGACCAGGTAAGGTGCACTTCTAAATATACTTAGAAAAATATAAAAACACATATTTGTAATGCCCAGCTATTAAAAGGGAGTAGCAATCTGTGGGTTTTTTTTTTTACATATTGTTGGGTTCCTATTCATCCTAATCAATATGGTCAGTAGTCAAGAATAACTGTAAGGCTGAACACCCAAACGCCTAAACTGTTATGTTATACATGTTTGTTTTAAAAGATGCTAAAATGGGAAACTGATTCTAATGGTATTTAGAATGCTAGATTTAAATGGAAGACATCGAACTGAGGATAAGCTATATTTATGGAAGGAAAAATACTCAATAAATTATCATTGTTATAATTAGGTGGTTTGATTGGGTGAGGCTGGGAATAATGTACTATACAATTCTAAAAATAAAGAATTGAATACTGGATAAGTAATGTCCTTATATACCCATCCTGAGAATATACATTAGTTTTTATTGGGAGACCTCTATGGTTACCTTTCCAGAATCAGCAGGAAGATATGATTTCTGAAAGATGTTGTTCTTTGCAACACTTGGAGACTATATTCTACCTTCTCTTTATGGAAATCAGATAAGTAGTACAAGAATCCACTGAGCTACTAGATGGCAGTAAAGAATTTTCTAGATTTTTGAAACCTGGGAAGACTGATTCACCTCATTCAGCTTCTTATAAGCTTTATTATGTTGGCTGTACAATCAGCCAGGTGTTTAGACTGAGATAGGCAAATGTTGTTTGAGAGTGTTAAAGGTATTGTAGCAAGGTGTAACCTATTCAAAGTAAAGTTGCCTTTTGCAGTTGAGTGATCCTCACCCACTTTTCTAAGCATCAACAGGACTGAGTTTCCAAAATCTAGACAACATGATGTGACAGAAAAATGTTCCTTTGCTTCCATTTAAGAACCACATGAATTTCTGCAGTTCAGATGTGCTAGCCACAAGCCAGAACATCCTATTTCAATAGTGGTGCTAAGCATTATGACAATGAATATAGCAAAGCCTATAGACAAAGAATGCCCAGTGTTTGTTTTTGAAATATTGAGTCTTTAAAGAACATGGTCTGTATAAGTCATCCTGCACTTCTGTTTCTAATTTTCACTTTTCTCATCCTAACAGGATTTACACAGGCAACCCTGTCAGTGTTGGTGAGTACATTGAGCATTCCCTCACCCCATTTAAAAATACATAACCAAATATTGTGTGCTTGATATTTTCAAGCCTACCATCAAAGTAACAGAACCTCTTTTGTTGCCATCTTTACAGCAATGGTTAATGGAGGTTGCCCAGTGAGTGAGTGTCCCTCTGGAATGGGAGTCGGAGTGGCCTATGGTGCTGCTGCAGGAAGAGGCATGGAACACAATCATGGAAACTTTAATGGCATGGGAGAAGGCTTCACTGCTGGGAGTGCACCTTGTATCCACACAATGGGCCCCAGGACTACAGGAGGCTCAGGAGGCATGGCAGCTGGAGTCAATCATGGGATGGTACACGGGGCTGGATTGGGAACTGCAGGAGGGGTTAGTGCCAGCAGTGGTGGCTACACAGCCAATGTTACCAAGCATGTAATGACCTCTGGAGGTGGCAGACATAACTCCAGTCTTTCTGCAGATGGAAACTGTGGAACTAGTCACCATAGTGGAATACACCATAGTGTAGGAGCCACCTGTGTTTCTGGAGGGTCTGGCATGGGAACGCATAATTCTGGGGCTGGAGGCATCTCTGGAACTGTGTTTGGGGCTTCCCGTGGTGAGAGCAGCTCTGGGCTTAGAAATGTCCAAGTCACATCAGTCAGTTCTTCAGTCAGAAAATTTATGTACTAAATAAGCTCAAGAGCTGGGAAGAAGGAACTTCATGTGGAGACAGATGCATGAATCATTACGTTCATGACTGGGAACAGTCATGTTCCAGATTAAGACCATATTTGAGGGTTTGGGGTGTGCCAGGTGCCAGCCTCAGGTATTGGACATGGCCATGACAAATGAGTGGGTGGGGCTGGCTCATACCAGATTCAGAATCAATCTTCTCAAAAGGGAAAGTTGAGGACTCACTCCTCCATTTCTGGCATTCTTTTCCTCTCCCCAGAACCAGCCCTGGTTCCATTGCTCAATTTTAGAGACCAGCTGAATGGCTGAAAAAAGGTTGAAAAATGATGAATAGGCTCTGAGGGGGAGGCCATGCTTAGGTATCTGGGATTTCACGGGACCTCTGGATTACCCACACCCCATGGGAAAGAAATAGCAGGACCTTATATTTATTTGAGATCCTTACTGTAGATAGTTTCAGCATGTAATGGCCGAGGTTTTCCGTCTTTAAAACTCTTCAGTCTCCAATCATGTATGCTCCTTTTGCCTCAGTCTATACTGGGAATATTTTGGGGGGCCTGTTTTTGAATTTGGGGTTGTATTTTAGTTTTTGATTTCCTTTTTGTTCTTGGCGCCTAGCAAAGCATTTCAGAAAGGGAAGCCACATATTAACTGTCCAAGATGGGGTTGCAAATAACATTTCTTTCCCCTGCCTCTCCCTCCCCTCACCCGTGCATCAAGATTTACTGTATACGCATTTTAACATTGATCCCTCCTCTTCTCTTGACTTCTTTGCACCCATTTTTGGAATACTGGAATACGCTCTCTTGATATATTTTTCTTCCCTGTTTCAGCTAGACTTGCAGTTAGATGGAGATGGGGATCACATTCATTTTTCCACATTGTTAAAATCTCTTTTTTAAAAAAATATGTATGCTGGGTTCAGAATTGAAACGGTGAGATGTTGGGATGAAGAGTAGTTGGGGATGCGTGTAGACGATCTGCTTCTGCACTCAGATGTTACTGGTAAAAGCCAAGGTTCTGTCAAAAAAGATTAGTAGAAATTTGAACCCAAATAACACGCTAGAAGGTTTCCTCGTTGTAGTGTGAAATTCTATTGCATCTTTTTAATTAAGTGTGCTTTGCCATAGTTCAATGCATGCATTACTATTCTTATTAAGGATTAGTTGCAAAGGACTTTAAACAATCTTTAAAATTGTTGCTATATTTTGCTCCTTATTAAACACTCCAAGCTTCCTTCTATATTTTCAATAAAATTGCATGCATGCACTTGGCTTCTGCTTCACTTTAGTATTTTTGTTTCTTGCTTTCTTCTGTCTCTAATTTTTTCTCTGTGAAAATATACTTTCTGGCACAGGTCCCTCTGTCAAGAAGACACAGAGACAAAATTCATTTACTTCACATTAGAATTCAAACTCACCAGGCATCTCATTTTCAGAGCTAAATAAAGATTAAAAAATGAGTTTTTCAGATCTGCATTTTTCTCAACTTTGCAGTATATTTCCATCAGTACAAAAATATTAAATTTTCCATTAAAAACACATACCAGTACATTAAAGTATATAATTTACACATAGAATGCATGAAAGCAATTCTTTCTTTGAAGAAATCCATTCAAGCAAATACAATCTATTGCAGATTTTGCTTAAAAAAAGTCCTGCAACTTGAATGGGAATAGGATGTTTGACCAATTTTGGGTTATATTAAGAATCAGTCATGCACACGAAAAAAAAAAAAAGGAAGATTTGAATTTATTCATGTTGAGTTTCTCCTTTGAAGATCAGGAATACTTCCAAGTACCCCTTGTGTGAAGGACCCCTACACTTTGAAGTTTACACAGGTGCACAATTCACATTGTGAGAATGTGCAGAAGCTTATCTGAATTGCTTCTCCCCATGAAGTGACCCACACTGGTTTCCCTTTTCTTTTTATGTCCAAAAAACAATGCCATGTCACACTGAGGAACAAAACTGAGCGCCGCTTGGACTTCATCCAACATTTGATCTGAAGGGTCACATTTAGACCACACTTTTGTCGTTCTGTATTTCTGACACAAAATAAAAGCTGTGGCACTATCCCTATGAATCTATTCACTGAGATGGGATAGAAATAGCAATAGCACTTAGACTTATATACCACTTCACAGTGTTTTTTGCAGCCCTCTCTAAGCAGTTTATAGAGTCAGCATATTGCCCACAACAATTTGGGTCCTCATTTTATCCACCTCTCAGGATGGAAGGATGGAAGGTTGGAAGGCTTAAGCCTGGTGGGATTTGAACTACCAAATTGCTGGCAGCTGGCAGTCAGCAGAAGTAGCCTGTAGTACTGCACTCTAACCAATGCACCACTGTGGAGGTTCCCTGCTCCCTCCACTTCTCCAAGAAAAATTGGATGACTCATCAAAATGAATCAATCAAGATGCAATTAGACATCTTGTCCTGGAATATTTCTAAGAAACTCTATGCAAAAGTATATCAATGGGAATGTTGTGTCTAAAAAGCTATACATTACAGAATAACATGTATACAAATGAGTACATTTGGGATACACACACACACACACACACACACACACACATATACAGAGGTAGTTCTTGACTTACAACAGTTTGCTTAGTGACCATTCAAAGTTACAACGGCACTGAAAAAAGTAATTTATAAGCATTTTTCACACTTATGGCTGTTGCAGCATTCCCATGGTCAAATGATTTACATTCAGATACTTGACAACAGACCCACATTTATGACAATCACAGTCTCGGGGTCATGTGATCACCTTTTGCAAACTTCTGACAAGCAAAGTCAATGGGGAAGCCAGTTCCACTTAAACTATGTTACTAATTTAATAATTGCAGTGATTCACTTAACAAATGTGGCAAGAAAAGTCATAAAATAAGGCAAAACTTACTAAAATTTCTCACTTTGCAATATAAATTTTGGGCTCAATTGGGGTTGTTTGTTGAAGGCTACCTCTGAGTGTGCGGGGTATGGGTGTGGGGTGGATGTGGGTGTGGGTGGGTGTGTATGTCAGCCAGTAGGAAATATGTGTAAATTAGAAGAAAGGATAATTGTTTCTGGATTTCTGCAACAAAACTGATGAAATACAGATTTTTAAATGTAGGCATCAGAAATCAATCAATTTAGATGGAGTTTTGCATTTCTAAACACACAGAACCTCACTATATCAACAAATCAAGCACATAAAACTTGTCATCATAACCTTCTCTTCCTAAAGCAGTTGATGCCAAAATATCAATGTGTGTGTCATGATGTTACAACTCAAACTCTATCCTTGTCGATTTGCACTGTGATGTTGCATCAGGTCCATGGAATGGAGTTTGTGGTGTGGCATTATGTGTACATTTTGTCACTTCCCTACCTCATCATGGGCATCTTTGCCTGATATGATGATTAGGAACAGATTAAAAACCCTCGGTACAGAAACCATTTCATTTTGCTACTTAAAGATTTCTAGCAAGAGTGCTTTAGAGAGGCAAAACAATTGGCAAGGAAGTGAACTGGTTCAGATGTTAACTTGAACACATGAATATTTGTAACCAAGTTGTGGATAAGCAAATATGCTGAACTTTCTAGTATGCCACTGTATCCTATCCACTGTTTACTCTTATACCCTCTAGGTAGAGCAGGGGTTTCAAACTCAAGGCCTGGGGGCCGGATCCAGCCCACAAGGAGGTTAGATCTGACCTGTGGGCCTGCCCTGAAAACAGTGAAGGACTGACCCCTGGTGCCTCTGCCAGAGAAAATGGACCTCAGGAGGGTTGCAGGAGGCCATCTATCAGGATTCTGGCAATTACCCCAATTAAATCATGAGTCTCAGGCCAAACTTCCAAAACTTCAGAAGGATTTATTGGGAGTTAACATGTCCAGCACTGCCTGGGTGTAGCCAAAAACAGAGCTTGGGAGCCTGTTTTCACTGACAGAGTGCTTGGGCCACACAGCATCACCTGACATGACATCGAGCTGGCCATGACCACTCTGGCCATGCCTACCCTGGTCCCCTGAGGTAAAACATTGAGATACAGCCCTCAATGAAATGGAGTTTGACACCCCTGATGTAGAGGGTCACTCAATGAGGGACATAAACACAAACTCTTTAAATAGGATATATAAATTATCTTTTGGAATATTCCATTTTCTGCTGTGCACATTCTCCGCTGAGGCCAATGTTTTTCAACCATGACAACTTGAAAATGTATGGATTTTAATTCCCAGAATTCCCCAGCCAGCACACCAAGGTTGAAAATACTGATATTTATAGCTTCTGACATGTTGCTTTGCAGGTAATTTTTTTGAAGTTTTGATTCAAAGAACATAATTCTACCATTATTTTTTTTAAAGCAAGCCCTCAATGCAAACTTTACTAAAATTTAAAGACAAAACATAGTTTTCTATCAAAAGACATTTTACTGCTTTGTTACTGTTGATTTTTAGCAACTTTAGATTGTGGAAGTGATATGAATGAATGTTTTGCCCAGGAAGTGCATTTAGAAAATCTCTAATATATTTCTTGACCAGAATCAGTGGTGTATTAAGCAGAGTTAGTACATGCTTATGGTACCAGACCCAAAGGGGGCACCACAAAGTTGAGAATATGGCTTTGTTTGTACAATATGTTCAAAGGAGGGGTGCCCCAACATTTGCCAGTGCTTAGGGCACCAGTGAGCCTTAATCCACCATTGACCAGAATGCTCCAACTGCATACAGATCCTCACTTGTTCTGATACCAGAGCTGATGGTTGCAGACATTACATGTAGTTGACAGAAGGAAGGTAATAGAGGCAGTTTGGTCTAGTGGTTAAGGCTCATTGGTGCCCTAAGCTAGAAACCAGGAGACTTTTATTCTAGACGCACCTTAAAAATGAAAGTCAGCTGGGTGATTTTGAGCCAATCACTCTCTGTCAATCCGATTCACTGTACAGATCTGTTGTTGGGAAAACAGGAGGAGAAGGGAGTATTCGGTATGATTGTCACTTTGAATTATCTAAAAAAAACAGTCAAGGGGGATATATAAAATAAATAAAGACAAACAAAGGTTCCCACATATCACTTTAGGCTCTGAAAGATGGACTATAAATCTATTGTAGTTCTTTAAAAATAAATAGTTTGCCACTATTTGCTTTAATTTATTTGATTTACTAGTCTCCTTAAGTAAAGGGTAATGTTTGCATATTCTGAAAGAATACAAGATGTGATTGGATGTGAAAGAAAAGAATTTCATGTATTAATCAAATTCTACAAAGAGCAAAAAAACTGGAACGTTATTACTGAAAAAATGACAATTATATACAGCAGGAGCAATGCAGGGTGGTGCAAGAGTTCCTTTGGGCTCACAACTTATATACAGGAAACAGGTGGTAGAGATGGCCAAACAGGCCTGTTTGCACAATTTTAACTGGGATATCAGTTATACCCATTTCTAGACTAGAAGGCTCTGCTCATGTTTATGTAGGCTTCAATGATTTCCCAGTTGGATTACTGCAATGCCCTCCGTATGGGTTTATGATGAACACCGTGCAAAAGGCATGGCTGGTCCAGAATGCAGTGGCATGGTTATTACGGGCAGAGTACATTAATATGGCACTGCTACACTACTTCAGGAACTGCACTGGCTCTCAATAGATTTCTGAGTAAAATGCAAAGTTGTGAGTATCACTTATAAAATCCTACATGTAATGACTTAATTGCAGGATTGCATATTTACTTTGTTGTTGATGACTGCATATAGTATCTTGTTATGTTGTCCAGACTCTCTCTGGCAAGTGGGTAGACATATAAATTGATGAAATAAATAAAATAGATAGGGCCGGTATATTTATTTAATGTATTGCATCTACGGAGATCATACAATCACTGATATACAATACTCATAAAACACATTTTATACATATAGACATAAATATAAGTTTAAATAAATCATCAGCAAATATTTATATAATAAAATGTGCAGGCAATACAATAAACAAGATATGCCTCCTGACTCTCAAATGACTCTGGTCAGCTGACCAGAGTCATTTGAGAGTCAGGAGGCATATCTTGTTTATTGTATTGCCTGCACATTTTATTATATAAATATCAGCTGACCAGAGTCAAAGGATTTACAACAGAGGTGTCAAACTCAATTTCATTGAGGCCCACATCAGGGCTATGGTTCACCTCAGGGGTGGGGGTGACCAACTTGATTCTACCCCCCAAACTGCTGGCATGTTTTCTCTTCACACTGGTAGACTGGGCCGAGGCGACACTGGTCCGATGTTTCCCCTTTGCACTGGGTGGTATGGGCCAAGTGACATGGGTAGACCAGCAGCACGGGCTGTTCCTTACATTTTCCAGGACAGCCCCGAATGCTGGACTCAACCATGTTGCAGGCCAGATTCCGCACACGGACCTTGAGTTTCACACCCCTGATTTACAATAAAACAAATAAAAGACAAAAATAAAGCAAAAGGCCTTGGTGAAGAGGTTTTCAAAGCTCTTCTAAAAATGTGTCCCTGTCTCAAGGCAGGGAAAAGAACTGCCCCAAGCTTTTAACAAGAAATTGGACCACCATTTGTCTGAAGTGGTATAGGATTTCCTGCCTAAGCAGGGGATTGGACTTGAAGACCTCCAGGGTCCCTTAAATATACTGTGCTTCAGTGGTTAGCCTAGGTATTTGAACATATTTTTTTAACATTTACATTTTGTGTTTTACTAATGTAGTGAGATAGATAGATAGATAGATAGATAGATAGATAGATAGATAGATAGATAGATAGATA
>BLBF01000021.1:7015970-7056150 GCA_015471245.1 Laticauda colubrina | reverse complement strand
ATATAGATATAGATATAGATATAGATATAGATATAGATATAGATATAGATATAGATATAGATATTTTTAGGCTTTCGCGGGTACTTACATGTGTGCTGTTCAGCTTCCTTCGGGTATTATCCCACGTCATTGTTACAACTTTAACAGCACTACAATGACGTGGGATAATACCCGAAGGAAGCTGAACAGCATATATATATATCTTCCTTCGGGTATTATCCCACGTCATTGTAGTTCTGTTAAAGTTGTAGCAACGTTTCAGCAGAATCTCATCTGCCATCTTCAGGCTTCTGTATAGAGTTAGTTCCTGGTTTCAAATTTGAGGCTGGTCCATTCTGATTGGCTGGGAGCCTGGATCTGTGTTCATTGGACTTGGAGTTTGATTGATTGGTGTTTCTGGTTTCTTCTGTCTGTTTTGTGGCTTTGATTGGCTGGCAACACTCTGTTCTTGTGTTAGAGGCTTTCAGTGCAGCTTGGCTCCGTGTGAAGGGACGGCTGCTCTTCATTAGCAAGCTGCTATTCATTAGCAAGCTGGGTTTCACCTGGGTGCCTGGTGGGGGGGTGTTTGGGTTGGAGCTATCAGAGGGAGCCTGTTTTTGCCCAGTTGTTTGCATATATATATTGCATATTCTAAATAATAGCTAAATAAATAATAAATAAGCATACACAATATTAATAATGTTTGGGAAATTATTATTATATTTTTTCCTCAAAATTGTATCTTCCTGGGATTACACAGTTACTGTGCAAATTCAGAAAAAGATGCAGCTTCATTTAGGACCCAGCTACAGATGCCAGGGTTGTCTGTTTCTACCCTCTTCAAAATACCTTCTCTTTTTCTCCACATCTGAAGTGGTACACATTCCCATTCAGAAGGTAATTATTCATTGGCTTTGATGAGTCTGGGTCCTGCTTGTAATTAATCCATTAAATTACAGAAATTTATTTATTAATCAAATTTATCTACCTGACCATCTCATGCAAAGTGGCCGTGGACAGTATACAGCAATAATAATAGATGCTATTAATTACAAGTAACAAGAACAAAAATAGGAGACAAAATTTCATTCTGGATTTAAATTACAGCTCAAAATAATATTAAAGGAGAGGATTTGATTGAATGCATTTTCTTTGAAGCATTTTCTTTGCAACCTACAACTCCTACACTGCAAAAACATATGGACTACTCGACTCGACCAGGGTAAGGCAATAGATGCAATTTACATAGACTTCTGCAAAGCCTTTGATTCAGTGATACATGACAAACCATTGTTAAAACTAAACTCTTATGACATTTCCAGATCCCTTCATAAGTGGATTACTGCATTCCTGTCAAACAGGCAACAAATAGTAAAAATAGGGAGCACTATATCAAACACTGCTCCAGTTAACAGTGATGTCCCCCAAGGCAGCATTCTAGGAACCACACTCATTATACTCTGTATAAATGACCTTTGCGATCACCTTATAAGCAACTGTGTCCTTTTCATGGATGATGTAAAACTATTCAACACCACCGACAATGCTACTGTTCTTCAAAGTGACCTTGATTATGTATCTGAATAGTCAAACATTTGGCAACTCCAAATCTCGACCAACCAATGTTCTGTCCTACACATTGGTAAAAAAAATCAGTACACCAAATACAAGCTAGGCGGATATGACTTCGCTGATGACCCTCATACTGTCAAGGACCTTGGAGTACTCATATTTAATGATCTAAGCACTAGACCTCACTTTAACAGCATTGCCAAAAAGACATTAAGAGTTGGAAATCTAATCTTACGAAGCTTCTCCTCTGGAAATATTGAATTGCTAACTAGGGCATACAAAATCTTTGCTAGACCAATATTCGAATACAGCTCAATTGTCTGGAATCCGCACTGTATATTGGACACTAATACAATTGAGCGAGTCCAGAAGTATTTCATGAGAAGAGTACTACACTCCTCATTACAGAATACCCTATATCACCAGGCTTGAAATTTTGGGCTTGGACAATCTTGAACTACGCCGCCTACGGTTGAACTTAAGTGTAGTACACAAAATTATCTGCTACAATGTCCTACCAGTCAATGACTACTTCAGTTTCAACCACAATAATACAAGAACACACAACAGATTCAAACTCAATGTTAACCGCTCCAAACTTAATTGCAGAAAGCACGACTTCAGCAACAGAGTGGTCAATGCCTGGAATGCACTACCTGATTCTGTTGTTACATCCCCAAACCCCCACTCCTTTAACTTCAAACTATCTACTATTGACCTCACTCCATTCCTAAGAGGTTTGTAAGAGGCGTGCATAAGTGCACCATCGTTCCTCCTGTCCCTGTCCTATTGTCCCCATTTATTTGTACCTATTTCCTGTATTCTTACTCATGTTTAATCTTATAGCTTTTATCTTGTAAGCGATTGACAAATCAAATAAATAAATAAAATAAGTAAAATATAAGGATCCAAACAAAGGGAGCAGATTTACAACCAGAAAAGTAGAAGCATGATGTTCTTTGAAAAAATTGCAAGGGAAGTGATTTTTTCCATAGATAGTCGCATGTTATTTGTCTGGAGAATGGCAGCTGGAGCAATTGCACCAGGTGGAATGGATTCCAAGTTTTTTTCAACTACAGAGCCATCTGCTTTCATTACTCTGAAAAAAACAGAAAAGACAAGGTAGAATAAAACTCTCAGACTCGGCAATCCAAGTTCATCAGAGATATCAAACCACAGTGCCAGTTTCCATAAATAATTTCTTTAAAGGCAGATATGTATAAAGGGAAGAAAGGGAAAGAAAAAGTTAGGTCACATGGTACAATTTACAGCTCATTAAAACTACAAGGTCAACACTGTTAAAAATGCATCGAACCAAACAGTTCAGAATGCCTTAATTCTGCCTAATACAGTATTAGTCCTTGGAAGAGAGATACAGGTGAAACTCGAAAAATTAGAATATCGTGCAAAAGTTCATTTATTTCAGTAATGCAACTTAAAAGGTGAAACTTTTATGAGACAGACTCATTACATGCAAAGCAAGATAGTTCAAGCTGTGATTTGTCATAATTGAAATGATTATGGCTTACAGCTCATGAAAACCCCAAATCCACAATCTCAGAAAATTGGAATATTACATACAATCAATAAAGCAAGGATTGTACATAGAACGATATTGGACCTCTGAAAAGTATAAGCATGCATATGTACTCAGTTCCTGGTCTGGGGCCCTTTTGCAGCAATTACTGCCTCAATGCGGCCTGGCATGGAAGCTCTCAGCCTGTGGCACTGCTGAGGTGTTATGGAAGACCAGGATGCTTCAATAGCAGCTTTCAACTCTTCTGCATTGTTTGGTCTCATCTTTCTCTTGGCAATGCCCCATAGATTCTCTATGGGGTTCAGGTCAGGTGAGTTTGCTGGCCAACCAAGCACAGTAATCCCAAGGTCATTGAACCAGGTTTTGGTGCTTTTGGCAGTGTAGGCAGGTGGCAAGTCCTGCTGGAAAAGCATCCCCATAAAGCTCATCTGTGGAAGGAAGCATGAAGTGCTCCAAAATCTCCTGGGAGATGGCTGCATTGACCCTGAACATAATGAAGCACAGTAGACCAATACCAGCAGATGACATGGTTCCCCAAATCAACACAGACTGTGGAAACTTCACACTGGACTTCAAGCATTTTGCATTGTGTGCCTCTCCATTCTTCCTCCAGACTCTGGGTTCTTGGTTTCCAAATGAGATGCAAAAGTTGCTCTCATTAGAAAAGAGAACTTTGGACCACTGAGCAACAGACCAGTTCTGTTTTTCTTTAGCCCAGGTAAGACGCTTCTGACGTTGTTTGTTGTTCAGGAGCGGATTGACCAGAGGAATATGACATTTGAAGCCCATGTCCAGGATCCGTCTCTGTGTGGTGGCTCTTGATGCACTGACTCCAGTCTCAGTCCACTCCTTGTGGAAATCCCCAACACTTTTGAATGGCCTTTTCCCGACAGTCCTCTCCAGGCTGCTTGTGCACCTTTTACTTTTCCCTTCCACATAACTTTCTATTCATGTGTTTTGATTCAGCACTTTGGGAACATCCAACTTCTTTTGCAATTACCTTTTGAGGCTTTCCCTCCTTATGGCGTCAATGATGGTTTTCTGCACAACTGTCAGGTCAGCAGTCTTTCCCATGATTGTGCTTCCTACTGAACCAGACTGAGAGAGCATTTAAAGGCTCAGGAACCCTTTGCAGGTGTTATGGCTTACTTAGCTGATTAGAGTGGGACACTTGGAGCCTAGAATATTGAACCTTTTCACAATATTCTCATTTTCTGAGATTGTGGATTTGGGGTTTTCATGAGCTGTAAGCCATCATCATCTCAATTATGACACATCACAACTTGAACTATCTTGCTTTGCATGTAATGAGTCTATCTCATATATTAGTTTCACCTTTTAAGTTGCATTACTGAAATAAATGAACTTTTCGCATGATATTCCAATTTTTCGAGTTTCACCTGTATTTAATCAATTTGTATCCAAGAAGAAATCTTAGGCATATGATGTCTGATGTATGGACAGTTATGTTATCAATATGTTTGCAGATGCAAAAAACTGCAAAATGACAGCAAACAATCCAATGAAAATATGGATTTTTACTAGCCGATCTTGATAACACAGTATTATAAAAGATATTGGGGAAAAAATTCCCAACTGCAATATTTGAGGATTTAATTGACACAATTAAAAATATAAAGTGGGAAAGTACATCATTTGTCAATGGCTTAACATCCTATTAAACAAACTATCCATATTTTTGTGGAATTACCTGTAAACTTTGGGGGAACATCTATAGACCAGACATCCATGTATTAAGAGAACATCTTAATCAGCCTTCCCCATCCTGATGCCTTCCAGAAAAATTGGTCTACAACACCTAGATTTTACAGAACCAAAGGTGTTAATTAGACTTGCTAATTAAGAATTGAGGAAATTACAGTCTGAAAAATTTGGAGGACCCTGATAAGTTATAAAGTAGAGTAAAATTCTAGGAACATAAATTCTACCTCCTATGTTATGTAGAAAACTGCACAAATATTCAGTGTTAAGGTTCACCTTTAAAATTACAAGTGGCTGAATGAGGTCACAATCTTTCACATTTCAAATATTTACAGAATTCACAGAATGTGAGTTGCTAGATGGTGATGAATTGGATTCTTGCTGCATATTTCTGATGGTTCTATTCTGGTTTCTTGATGTTTGTGCGATCACTGTATTAGCAGAGAAAGAGTTTAAGATACAAGTGCAATGAACAGCAGTTGCATTTGTTGGTCACAACAGGTCCCTGAGTGAGAGTAGGTCAGGTATGCTAATTTATGGAGGTACTTTCATCAACATTCAATAAAATAAGCTCTAATTAAAAGTTTGCAGATACCTGTGGCACAGAACTTTGGAGCTTTTCATTTCTAGCTCTCCTATTATTAATGGACAGGTACTTTTAATTTTTTTTTTTTATAAACACCTCTCCATTAGCAGTGTTTATCTATCAAAAAGATTATTGTATGTTGTGGTTTAAACCTGAGTTTCCTATGTGTTTCAGATGAGAACCAGTTTAAGAAAGATTTTTTGGATACAGAAAAAGAAGTTGCAGAAGAGTTATGCGAAAGTTCCCAAATAAATAGTATTTCAAACAACTATTCCTCTAAGAAATTGTATAAGCAGGGTCCTTATCTAAATTAGGCAACCATCAGTTCTTATGATAACAATTGATTTTGCCTTACCTCCTTGGATTATAAATGACCCACATTTTCAATTAATACTTGCAAGAGAGGCTACTTATTCAAGCTAGCTATTTACTCTCACAAGTAGTACAAACTGTCTAATGCTAATGAGAGCCACTTTGGGGTAATAGTAGCTAAAGTTCTGGCCTAGAAACCAGGAGACTGTGAGTTGCAATTCAACCTCAGACATCGATAGCTGGCTGGGTAACTTTAGATCAGGCGTTCTCCCAGTCAAACCTCACTCCCTGTTGTTGTTTGTGATGAAAAAGAGGATAAAAGGAGTACAGTGTATGTTTGCCACTTTGAGTTATTTTTAAAGTACTAAAAATGAGGAAAAATTAATAAATTAAATAATTATTTCCCTCTTTTGTGTTAGCGATGCACCTGAAATCTATTAGCTATTTAACGTTCATTAATATGTAATCTTCCTTTACTGATGCCTGAAGTGAGTTTCCTGCCACTTGGGCTTGTGGCAATTAAGGAAGAACCTCTGGTGCTGTAAATAATTAATGGATAAGGAATCCGGGTGAGCCCTTACAAAGCCAGTAAGGGGAAAATCCTAGGCATCTGTCAAATGAAGTCACTCAGCTTCTCCCTGAGCGTGAATCTAGTTGAGCAGATCCTATGGAAGTGACCAAGACATATCCTAGCTTTGTTATATGGGAGGAGTTAGAGACATTCTATGTTGAGAAAATCAACAATATGTCTGGCTGCAATGAGCTTTGCCACCTCTAGTCTGGATCTCTGCCTCTCCTGATTGGCCATGGTTCCTTGGGAGAACATATGCAATTGGGTCCAAGCAGTGGTTTTATATCTCCTTGTGAGAGGAGGTGCTCTGACTGCCTTGGAGACAATCACCTCCTTTTTCAGGACACCGTCCTAGAGACCATCCTTTCAGGAGACCTGGAAATTTTGGGTGGCTTCTGTATAATCTCCAACTTTCCTTTTTAAAGGAAAATTGTGGAGAGGGTGACTGATGCCCAGTTGCAGAGAGGCCTGTATTAAGGGATTATCTACATCAGTGATGGTAAACCTATGACACAGGCAAGGGTGGGCTGCTGGGGGTTTGCAGGGGTTTGGGAGAGCCTCTAGCTAAGATTTTGTGCAGTTTGGAGAACCCCCAAATCCCACTCTTGATTGGCCCCGCCCACCCTACCCCGCTTCTCCCAGGAATCTCCATGTGGCCCATTTTGGATGCAGGTAAATGCAGGGCGTGCACAGAGGCTTGGGGAGGATTAAGAACAGGCCTCCCAGAAGTTTGGGAAGGCTGGAAATGGGCCAGTTTCCAGTTTCCAGCTTCCAGAGAGCCTCCAGAGTCTGGGGAGGCAGTTTTCACCCTCCTGGAGGCTCGAGGAAAGCCTCTGGAGCCCATGGAGGGCAAAAACATCCCTCCCCCCACTGTGGTGCAGGAGGCTGACTAGGCCACACCCACCCAAAAACCCAGCAATGAATGGCGGGGAGGAGTTTTTACAGAGCCTTTTGAAATGGGGCCCAGCTAGCCCAGTCGGTAGGGCATAGAGATGGACCCAGCCAAAGTACAGGCTGTTCTGGGCTGACAGCCCCCTCGCACCTGCAGACAGCTACAAAGCTCCTTGGGGTTCGCAAACTTCTATCAACGATTCATCAATAGAAGTTTTGCAGGCTAGGTCCCACTGTAGGGGTTGCTCTGGGCGTGAATTCGTTCCTGGACTCCCTGCCTTTGGGAAGTCCATCATGGGTTGGGCAATCCTCGTGAAGGAGGGGATGAACATTTAACATTGCTAAAAAAATTTGAAGCCCACCCCTGGACACAGGTGTCAAAGGTGATGTGCCACAATATTTTGGATGACATGCTACCATTTACTAATACCTGACAATTACTGTTCTTGAAAGCATATTCTATTCCCATGCAATTTTCAGTGGCTGCAGAGGCCCTGAGAGAATGGGGTGTGTTCTTGAACAACCTTGAGCCCTTTGGTAAGTAGCATAAGAGAAAAGTGCTCTCATGTGGCCTCCAGATCCTCCAACAATCATGTGAGAATGAAGGGCACTTTCATGCAGAGGTTGTGGAGGAGTATTTTTGGAAGCCACTTGAAGAACAAAGATCTGTGGCTGTGGTACCTACCTCATGTGTGGTACCACAGGTGGGCTGCAGGGCCTATCAGTAGAATACCTTCTGAGAAGCGGATGGCCGTGAGGGCAATCATTATGGGGATTAGTACATGGTAACTTTTTTGAATGGCAGTAGTGGTGCTAGAACTGAAGTCAAGGCCTGAACCTCAGCGTTAAGGCCCAACCTCAGCATTGCTGCTTAATGCCACTATTCAAGATGAGTTAAATTTGGGATGAGGTGAACAGAGAATTATTTGTTTTTTGTCCAAGGAAAGGGACAACACACCAGTGAAGTCAAGTGAGGCATCTTCTGAATTTTGGTATGCCAAAAAGTTTCACCATCACTGATCTAAACCCTTTTCAGCTTGGGATCAGGTCAGGATGAATTTCTGAGATGTTATTGGTTGCACTTGTGGATCAACTCTGAAGGGCTTGAAATGGGAGAGATGTGTCTTTATTGGCTTTCCTGGATCTTTTAGCAACTTTTGATATCATTTCCTGTGACAGATCTTAATTGGTGCAGTTAATGGTTGCATTATTTGAATTTACACCATTCAAGAGACATTTCTACAGAAAACATGGTAACTGCTTCCAGCTCAATGAAAATAGGCAAAACATGTTTTATACATAAATTAATATGAATATAAATGAATCATTAAAATAAAGGATAAAATGTACTTTTAATTTACATTTATGATTAATCAAGTCATAGAATATTTATCGAAAGCAATATAAAAACAAAACAAAAATTCTACTGTAGATTCAGATACTCCAACATATTGTTGTAGTGTTGCTGTGACCCTGTTCAGGTTGTTTAGTTGCATCACATTTTTGCTCTTACTTTTCTTTTTTAAACTTTTACTGCTTTCCTCCAATAGAATCTTCCTTTTCTCCATTTTGCCCACACACGAAGATGAGTGGTGTCTACAACCCAAACCCACAACTACAAACATGATAACCTCATTTGGATTGGGTGAATTCACATTCATTAAATGTGAACTGGTATCAATTTATGATTTTCACTAAATCAAGTATCACATATTCAAACTAACACTGATCATTACCAGCATGTATGTGCATGTTCTTTCATAGTGATTCTCCTCCTTTCCTTAGGGCTGGTGCCTGTTGATTTTGGTAGGAACAGAGAAATCCAGCCCTAGGCCCCTTTTGTGTGGGATGCTGGATTTGGGTCTCATACCTCTCCTTTTAATATCTACATGACACTATTGGATGAGATCATTTGACATCATGGGGTGTGGAATCATCCGTATACAGATAATAGTTATGCATCTCCACTCCATGCTGAGCAGGTGATGCTGTTTAGGTGCCCAAGGCTGAGAGGTCTTGAATGGCGACAAACCAGCTGCATCTCAGTCCTAAAAAGACAGAATGTATGAGGGTGTTTGATCCGAGAGGGTCTAGAAAGGTGACCTCTTTGACTGTGGAGGGATAGCAATTTCCTAGACATAGTTGGAATGCAATCTGAGGTGTTCTCTTGGACTCACTTATAATGAAACAAGTTGTAGCTATGGCCAGGCAAGCCTTTGCCCAAATTTATTTATTTATTTTGCTCCAATTGCATCTATTCCTAGCCTGGGAGGACTTGCTTATAGTAACTGTCACCTTTCTCAGCTCTCATTTGGATTGTTCATTTGGGGCTGTCCTTGAAAGGTCACCCAGAAGCTACCGCTAGTCCACAATACAGCAATGTGAGCAACGTTGGACATCTCATAGTTTGGCCAGCTTACATAATTGTCATGTGAATTTGCACTCCCTTCTCATAAGATTCCAGATGCAGTATACAAGTGCTGGATATCACCTTTACAACCCTACATGTCATAGGATTAGATTATTTGTAGGATTGTCTGTTCCTAAGGGTATCTGCTCATCTTATCAACTCAGAGAGGGTGAGCGAACTTCAGGTCCCTTCTCTCATACTGTCATCTGCTGGGACCTTGAAGGTGTGCCTTCTCCATAGCCAGTCCAACTTTTTGGAACAACTTCTCTTTTGAGATTTACCTTATACCCTTCTCTCCCCCCCCACCAAAAATAAAGTCCTTTTAGCCTTCTAGAAGACTTGAAGACCTGTCTCTTCCACCAACACTGGACTATGATTGGGATGAGCCATTAAATATTGGTATTGGTTACCATGATGCTGTGGTGGGAAATGAAGTTTTTTTATGTTGTTGTTTTATTGATTTTTATGTGAGCCATCTAGGATTATTGCCTAAGATAGGCAGCCATTTTACAAATAAACAAATAATGCCTGGCATGCACATTGATGCTCACTGGGTTCTCCCTTCCCATTAAACCAACCTTCAAGCTGAGTGATTTTCCAGGTTATCCAGGATGGCCATGCTGGCTGGAGCATTTAGAACATTGAAGTCCATGGTTCAATGACACCTAGACTGGGAAAAATTGCTGAGCCATGTGATTTTGTATGGCTATGGATGACTTTTGTTGTGCTTATAAAGCATAACTCTTGACTCAGTGCATTATGCAAACCCAGCCAGTTCTGGTTTATTCAACAAACCATGGCATAGAGCTAATTTTCAAACAGGCTTCTACATAAGTATCTAAATCCTTTTATGCATACATCTAAAACTGGAAATGCCTGCTTGCAAAACTATTTATATTTATATGAATTTATGAGTCCTATATTAGAGATGATAGTCAGCAAGTTCTGACCAGTTCTGGAGAACTGATAGCAGAAATTTTGAGTAGTTTGGAGAATCGGAAAATACCACCTCTGACTGGTCCTGCCCCCCTTTATTCTCTGCCTCCTGAGTCCCAACTGATTGGCTGGATCTTCTTTTGTTGCCCTGCACAGGAGAATGGAGCTGGAAAACAGATTAGTGGGGTTGGGAGGGAATGGGAATTTGCAGTAACTTTCCCCAGGAGTGGAGAGGGAATGGAAATTTTACAGTATCCTTCCCCTGCCATGCCCACCAAGCCATGCCCAGAGAACCAGTAGTAATTTTTTTTAATCCCGCCACTGTCCTATATATGTTTTACTCAGTCTCAGTTCTCTACCAAAGACCTGGGACTTTGAGGATTCTGCACAGTATCTTAACTGTTTCTACATTGCACTCTCCTGGATAGAGAGCTTTGTTGTTGCTCTGAGGATTTGTTGGAACCACTCTCCCAGTTTTGGAATCACAGCCCCAAGTGCTCCTACCTCTACTTGGCACTACTTTAGCCTTTACTTTTCACCTCATCTCTAGGTTCTTCTTTCAAGCCCGGTACTTTTCCAGATTCTCATATTCCTTCTTCCTGATATCTACTGTATCTATCACCACCGCTGTCTTCTGCTCCTTGTCTACTTCCACTGATTGGCTATTAGGATAGCAGTTGGATAGGGTAGTGGTTAGAGAATCCCCTTTGACAAAGGAGACTGAACTTGAAATCCAGCTGATGCCTATCTTTACAAATAGGAGTCCTTGGGCAAAGATGCCCCCTAACACTTCATTATTCCCCTCAACTTATGAAAATGACACACATTAGAAGAGTTCTGACACTTGGTTGTTGGCTAGATTAACAAGGCCCATGTCAGAAACCAGGATAGTCTGACAATCATACATGGATGAGACAAGGGAATCTGGAAGGAAGGAAGGAAGGAAGGAAGGAAGGAAGGAAGGAAGGAAGGAAGGAAGGAACCTTGGGTGGTGTATTTGAGAGAGCAGGTGCTTCTTTCCAATATTGTAATTATATAAACTTGGAATCAGGTCTGGATTTGTTTCTTTTGTTGTGGTTCCCTCTTGATCATCGTACCATGCCCATTTACTCTGATGGTTAGCAACAGATATCATAATTGAGGTCTCTATCACTTCATTATGACAGGGATTGTGAGGGGTCCTTATTTCTAGTGGAAGGCAGAGTGGGAGGAGGACTGAGAGAGAATATAACACAGGTGAGCATTTTGCCCATACTTCTTGCATCATATAGGGAAAAGTGTTTTTCTCCAAAGCATTATAATTAAACACAGGTTCTTCCCTCAAGTACCAAATGACCTATATCTGCTTGAAATATTTTAAATGGGTAGTAAAAATATTAATTTGCATTTGTTTAACATTTAGAAGAATAAATTGGCAAGTGCAATCTGTAATTATGCTACGTAATTATTAAAATAATATACATGAATACCAGTGTGCTACTCATAATGCTGGCATTTTAGAGAAGGTAAATCAGGAAGCATACATTCATTCAAAAACAAGCACAGCCACTTCTGTCTGAATAGCTGCTCCATCATTTATTTTATTAACATAATTCTTCCAAACCATTTTGTGCCAGAAAAACTATGATTGACATAGAGGGTATATTAACAAGTGCATAATTGCAATGTTAAGCCCATGTCACAGTGAACCAACGGATGCAAAGAGGATGTAAAACGGACAAAAAACCTTGCCATCCGTTGGAAAACGTGATGTACTCACTGCCTCTGTTTTGCTTCCTCTCTATCCATCCAGCATCCGTTTATTGACGTTTCATCCGCTCCAAAAGTTTTGGGCTGTCTAAAACTTTTGCGCGGGAAAATGTATCCAGTTCGTCCGTTCTGCATCCGCTACGCATCCGTTACGCAGCCGCTATATCCGCTAGGCATCCGCTCCGCATCCGCACAACTCGCATCTGCTCGGACTCAGGGAGGAAGCGGAACGGACGCAGAACAGATGCAGAATGGATGCAGAATGGATGCCAAGCAGAAACAAAGCATTTAAAACAGAAAAAATGTTTGTAGAGGGGACCTATCTCGGATATTAAGGATGTCTACAGGATGCATAGAGGATGCCTAGAGGATGCCTAGAGGATGCAAAGGGACACCTATACTGCCTATAAAAAGGGGAAGCAACTCATCTGCATCTCACTTTCAGACCAGCAGCCCACCGGTGCAGACCTCTGCAGCCTTCATCTGACTCTTCCTCTTCCACAGCATCCAGTCATGTCCACCGTGGATTGTGACAAAGTCCTTTCGGCAGCCATCATCCTTCTGCAACAGTGCGAAACCATCTACAGGCTATGTGAACTCTACTACGGGAAGAAAAGGAGCCACCCAAAAAAAGTCTGGGTCCAAAGATGGTTCGCCAGAAGAGCAGAGGATGGACTGTACAACAAGCTGATGGTGGAGCTCAAGAGCGAAGACACTCGGGCGTTTCAGAACTTCATGAGGATGCCTCCAGCCATGTTTGACGAAGTTGTCCAGCACCTGACACCCAGGTTGACCAAGACAAACACCAACTTCCTGCCCAGCCTGGAACCTGGGCTCAAGGTGGCACTCACTCTGCACCACCTGGCCTCAGGGACCACCTACAGGAGCATGCAGTACGGCTGGAGGGTGCCACCCAGCACCATCAGCTTTGTTGTCAGAGAAGTGGTGCAGGCCATCATCAAAGAATACAAGGAGGAGCTCCTCCAGTGCCCCTCCACTGAAGAAGGATGGAAGAAAGTTGCAGAGCAGTGGTATCAGAAGTGGAACTTCCCCCACACCGTTGGAGCCATAGATGGCAAGCACGTGGCCTGTAAAGCTCCAGCCAAGTCGGGGTCCACTTATCACAACTACAAGGGCTTCTTCAGCATCATCCTCTTTGCCGTGGTCGATGCTGACTACAAGTTCATGTACATCGATGCTTCAGGCAATGGCTCATCTTCAGATGCCCAGGTATACAACGCCAGTCATCTCAAGGAGGGGCTGGAAAGCAACCTCATGGTGGGCTTCCCAGATCCAGACCCGCTGCCCAACGACACGCAAGATGTGCCCTACTTCATCGTGGGGGATAACGCCTTCTCCCTCAGAACCTACCTCATGAAGCCCTACACCTCCAAATACCTCACCCGTGAAGAGAGGATCTTCAACTACAGGCTGTTCAGGGCAAGACGGGTGGTGGAGAACGCCTTTGGCATCCTGGCCAACAGGTTCCAGGTACTTCTCACCAACATGCAGCATAGCCCAGAGACCATGAGGAGGATCGTGGAAGCTTGCTGCATCTTGCACAATCTCATGCGCACCCGCTACCCAGTCTTGCAGAACAGGCTTGTGGACCGTCAACAAGGCAATGGGGACAGGGAGCCTGGGGAATGGAGGCAAGGACAAAACCTGATCGACACTGAGGATGTGCAAGGCCCCAACAGAGCCTCACGTGAAGGGAAGAAGCAGCGCAACCTCCTGAGATACTGTGCAATTCCCCAGCTGGAGCAGTGGAGTGGCAAGACAGGATGGTAAATGCTTAATGGATGCTTCCTTCAGCCTGTCTCATCACACGGATGAGATTGGGCCATGTATGTTTGGTTGGGCTACAATGAACAGGGCGTTTAATAAGAGTTGTGTTTATGTTGACATGTGTGGATGATTGATTATATCGTTATTGATAATAAAGGGCCATAGGTGTGGCACCTGGGAGGGTTGACCATACAGTCCCACTATGCTTGCACTGGAGGTTTATCTATCCCACAGCTATTACCCATTCCAAAGGTATCCCTGCCCATGCCACAGGTATCCCTGCCCATCCCAAAGCTATCTAAAGCCATCCCACAAGCATGCAAAGGCTTAAACCATTTCTAAAAGTTTCCACCAAGACTTTATTAAAAAAAAGAAATGAAGCAAGTGTGTGAATCAAAAATAGACTTTATTAACAACAAGCTATAAGACAAAAATGAGTCTCTGGCACTCCTCTTGGTTGCTCAGTCTCAGGGGTGAAGGATGCAGGTGCTGTGGAGGTGGCTGGTGCTGGAGTGCTTGTCATCAGCTCCTCCAGAAGCAGAAGCAGCAGAAGCGCCAGCCCCAGAAGAGTGAGCCCGTGCTGCAGAAGTCCCAGCAGAACCAGAGTGAGGGCCAGGGGGCGGGATGGTAGCCCTGTCCCTCTTGCAAGGGCTGGCAGCAGATGGCTGAGGCTTGCTGTGCTTCAGCATGGTTGTGGGGTTGCTGGCTGGCAGGGAGGGTGGCAGCAAGGCTGGCAGCAAGGCTTGCAGGCAGGGCAGGCAAGGCAGCCAATCCTTCCGGCAGCAGGTCTTTCCTCTGAATGGCGACCTGCTTCCGAGCTGCTTCCGTTATATCCGTGAGGCTGACACAATGCATCCTCCCCGCATGCACAATTAACGCCAGGCATCTGCTAGGCTTCCGCTGTGCATCTGCTGTGCATCCGCTTCATCCGCTCTGCATCCGCTCTGCATCCGCTGTATCCGTTCCACGTCCGCTTCGCTGAGGCCCCCCGGAAGCCCTGCAGTTGCGCCATCTGCTCCCATCCGCTTCCATCCACTGGGCTTCCGTTCCGCATCCGCTTTCCATCCGCCCTGCATCCTCTCCGCGTCTGTGTTATCCACTCCAGTTATGCAAATTTTTGCCCCTTTTGAGAGCGGATAAGAACGGATGGAACATTTTGCTCATCTGCTGTGTCCTTTTTGCATCCGTTGGGCAGTGTGACATAGGCTGAATTATTGTTTATAAATAAGATTCATTTTCTTTCATTCCCATGCCACCGGTGTGAATGACTAAAATGGTCAATTTTAATAACTGTTCATATTTACCAAAGTTTTTTTAAAATGTTATTTTTAATAAATAAGTAAAAAGCAACAGAAAAATGAAACTAAAGAAAGAACAATGGGTAAATGAATAGTATACCTAAATATATGCATATATAATATAATCCCTAACTCATCAATGTTGGTATCAATCTTTTATGTACATATAATACATATAAAATAATTAATTATATATCATTATAGTTGCTGTTGGATAAAATTTACATTGAGGTGAGGGTTGTATATTATTGGGAACTCAAATGATGTAGTGATTAACAAAAATGAAAACAATGAAAAAAAAAGTAACAGAAACAAAATGTCTATAAGGAAAAGTATTCAAAGTACATCTCCACTTTTGTTCTCTTTTTTTTCTCCTTTCTTTTTTCTCCAACTGCTAACCACTACTTAAGTAACTTTATACTATGCTTTCAAGTTCTATAATTATTACTCATTTCTGTTTAGCTCATTTTAATTATTTTTAACAGTTTCTCCTTTAAAAAAAACATATTCTAAGTCTTACATTCCACTGCTGTGTGGTATCTTGTTTACAAGGGAACCATTACTTCTTGAATTTGGTTAGACCTCTCTTATGAATACATTCAATCAATTTTATCATGGTTGGGTATCTTCCAGCTTTTGTCTTCCAAGCTAATGATTACCAATAAAACTGGGAAATGTTTTAATAATTGAATTATATCCAGGCTTTCTCTGAATGGAATGATCTGTTTTATGGAATGGAACTGGATTCTCCAGACTTACACTAAAGGTGAAGTTAGGGTTTGAAAATAGAATTGATAGATGTTCACTTTTCTTCTGAGGAACCTCAAAAGAAAAGGTCAGAAAAGGCCCTTCCATTTGTCCAGAAGCAAGTCTGTCATGTTCTCAATTCTTGACAGCACTGTAGAAAGAACATTGTTCTGCCCTCCTTGCATGTACTTAGAGAAGGATACATGCTGAATAATGCAAATTTTAAAGACCAGATGTTAGGGTGTAGGACCGTATAATTAAAGGAGAAATAAACAAAAAAGATGCTGCAGTACATCTGTCAAATGTCATATTTGATGAGGATAGAATTCCAGAGTTTAAAAAAGGATTTGTGATGATTTGTTCAGTTCTATTTCAATTAATTGTTCCTGCTCTTGGGAGAGAGAAACAATAAGGCCCTGTCACACTGCCCAATGGATGCAAAACGGACACAATGGACGAGCAAAATGTTCCATCCGTTGTTATCCGCTCTCAAAAGGGGCAAAAATTTGCATAACCGGAGCGGATAACACGGACGCGGGGAAGACACAGAGCGGATGGAAAGCGGATGAGGAATGGAACCCCAGCGGATGGAAGTGGATGGGAGCAGATGGCGCATCCGCTAGGCTTCTGGGGGGCCTCAGCAAAGCGGACGCGGAACGGATACAGCGGATTCACAGCGGATGCACAGCAGATGAAGTGGATGCACAGCGGAAGCGTAGCGGATGCACAGCGGAAGCCTAACGGATGCCTGTCGTTAATTGCGCATGGGGGGGGGATGCATTGCGTAAGCCATGCGGATATAAAGGGAAGCAGCTCGCACGTGGCCAGCATTCGGAGGAAAGACCTGCTGCAGGATACATTGAGTCCTTGCCTGCCCTGCCTGCATGCCTGCCTGCAAGCCTTGCTGCCAGCCTTCCTGCCAGCCTCCCTGCCAGCCTTGCTCTCTGCCTGCCTGCCAGCCTTGCTCTCTGCCTGCCTGCCAGCCTTGCTGCCAGTCTGCCTACCAGCCTCCCTGCCAGCCAGTCTGCCTGCCAGCCTTGGTGCCTGCTTGCCTGCCTGCCTTCCTGCCAGCCTGCCTGCCAGCCTTCCTACCAGCCTGCCTGCCAGCCTTCCTACCAGCCTGCCTGCCAGGCTTCCTACCAGCCTGCCTGCCAGGCTTCCTGCCAGCCTTGGTGCCAGGCTTCCTGCCAGCCTTGGTGCCTGCCAGCCTCCCTGCCAGCCTCCCTGCCAGCCAGCAACCCCACAACCATGAGGAAGAAGCGAACATCTCAGCAACCTGCCGCCATCCCTGGAAAGAGGGACAGGGCCACCCTCCCGCCCCCTGTCCCTGACTCTGCTTCTGCTGGGGCTTCTGCTGCTCGGGCTCGCTCTTCTGGTGCTGGAGCTTCTGCTGAAGCTGCTCCTGGCGGTGGTGCTTCTGCTGCTGCGTACTCTGCTGAAGCTGCTCCTGGTCCTGCTGGTCCTGCTGGCCCTGCTCGTCCTGCTCATCCTGCTGGTCCTGCTCGTCCTGCTCGTCCTGCTCGTGTTCCTGAACTTGCTCATACTGCTCGTACTGCTCGTGCTCCTGGTCTTGCTCGTCCTGCTCGTCCTGCTCATGCTTCTGGTCCTGCTCGTGCTCCTGGTGCTGCTGGTGCTGCTACTGCTGGTGCTGCTGGGGCTCCTGGTGCTTACTCTGCTGCTGCTGATCCTGGTCCTGCTGATCCTGCTGCTGCTGATGATGATGATCCTGCTGCTGCTGCTGCTGCTGATTATGATTATGATCCTGCTGGTGATGATGATGATGATGATGATCCTGCTGCTGCTGCTGGTGGTGGTGTGGAGGAGCAGCCCCTACCACCTGGGAGCCCCTCTGATGAGGGCCCATCTGGTCCTGCCAAAGGGAGGAAGAGGCGTATGTGGGGACGGGAGAGGAGGCAATACTTCATCGAGGAGGAACACGAGGATGAAGTACTTAAGTGGCTGAGATAGAATGACTATCTATGGCGGAAGGGACACCGGCTGTACAGGGACACCAAAAGGAAGCAGGCTGCTTGGAGAGAGAGAGTATGGGTTACACTTCGGAGGTGCTCCTTGGCTGGTGGAAGCACATGCACACCTGGTACGGGAAGTTGCACCTGAAGAAATCTGGCCAGGCCACGGTTAAGCTGACGGACAGAGAGACCTATGTCATGGCCAGGTGCAGCTTCCTGGAGGGTGAGATCCGCCACCGAGGAGCACCAGGAGCCCCTCTGTCTACCCTCTCTCTCCGGCAGCCTGCTGAGACCCAGTCTGCTTCCAGCCGAGAGTCAGTCCCTGTCTCCAGGCAGGTTTCTGTGGAGCATGCCACGGCGGAGAACCCGCGGACAGGTGTTGTAACCGTGGTGGAGCGCGTGGAGGACTTCCTGGTGCGGTGGGAGAAAGGAGACATCGAGTCCACCACAGTCATAGCCGCATCCACCCCCCCCAGCTCCGCCTCCACAGAAAGGCAGAGAGCCAGACAGCAGGAAGGGCAGAGCCACACTGTCCTGCTGGAGATCAGGGACACCATCCGCACCAGTATAGATCTCCTCTCTCAGCTGGTCCACACCGACTCCTCATCCTCCAACCGCAAGCCCTTCCTCACCTATGTTAACCAGACCCTCAAGAACATGGAGGAACCCCAGTACCAGGTGGTGAAGGACAGGATCACCGAGCTGCTTCACAACCCTCCAGATCCAGAGGAACCTGCTCCCACCCAGGCCATGTCTGCTCCTCCACCCCAGGTGATGTCCCTCCCATTCCAAGGCTTCCCACAGCCCCTCACCTACCAGGGCTACGGCTACCAGGAGGTCCAGCAGCACAGGCAGCAGTCCTTGCCACTCCAGGCACAGAGTCATCGGATGACACCGTTGCCACCGGTTCCACTGATGCCACCAATGCCACCCACGACAATGATGCCACCGATGACAGCGATGTCACCCATGCCAGTCCTCACCCAGCTGCAGACCAGACAGCCCCACTACACTACTCCTTCCTCCACCCCAAAGCCAAGCCCGGCCTCAGTACATCTCTCATCAGTACTGGGGCTGACACCCCATGGCATGGAGGAAGGACCTCTCAGCATTGCGGGTCTGAGCCAGCTGTCTGAGAGCTTCCTCAACACACCGTCCCCTGTTGTCCTCTCAGGGCCAGGCACCCCAATGACGGTACAGACCAGCACTCCAGCACCACCCACCTCCACAGCACCTGGACCCTTCACCCCCGAGACTGGGCACACCTCCGAGTGACCAATAAGAGTGCCAGAGACTGGGTAGCTGGCTACCTGTGGACTTTATTTGGACACTTGACTTGGGTCATTTTTGTTTTACAGCTTGTTGTTCAATAAAGTTTATCTTTGATTCACACACTTGCTTCATTTCTTTTTTTGTGATAAAGTCTTGGTGGAAACTTTTAGAATTGGTTTAAGCCTTTGCATGCTTGTGGGATGGGCAGGGATACCTTTGGAATGGGTTAAGATAGCTGTGGGATAGATAAACCTCCAGTGCAAGCATAGTGGGACTGTATGGTCCACCCTCCCAGGTGCCACACATATGGCCCTTTATTATCAATACTAATGTAATCATTCATCCACACATGTCAACATAAACATAACTCTTTATTAAATGCCCTGTTCATTGTAGACCCACCCAACATACATGGCCCAATCTCATCAGTGTGATGAGACAGGCTGAAGGAAGCATCCATTAGTCATCTATCATCCTGTCTTGCCACTTCACTGCTCCAGCTGGGGAGTTGCACCAGTGTCTCAGGAGGTTGCGCTGCTTCTTCCCTTCACGTGAGGCTCTGTTGGGGCTTTGCACATCCTCAGTGTCTATCAGGTTTCGCCCTTGCCTCCATTCCCCAGGCTCCATGTTCCCATTGCCTTGCTGGAGGTCCAAGAGCCTGTTCTGCAAGACTGGGTAGAGGGTGCGCATGAGATTGTGCAGGATGCAGCAAACTTTCACGATCCTCTTCACGGTCTCTGGGCGATGCTGCATGGTGGTGAGAAGTACCTGGAACCTGTTGGCCAGGATGCCAAAGGCGTTCTCAACCACTCGCCTTGCCCTGGACAGCCAGTAGTTGAAGATCCTCTCTTCACGGGTGAGGAGTCTGGAAGTGTAGGGCTTCATGAGGTAGGTTCTGAGGGAGAAGGCGTCATCCCCCATGATGAAGTAGGGCACATCTTGCATGTCATTGGGCAGGGGGTCTGGATCTGGAAAGCCCATGATGAGGTTGCCTTCCAGCCCATCCTTGAGGTCACTGGCGTTCTATACCTGGGCATCTGAACATGAGCCGTTGCCTGAAGCATCGATGTACATGAACTTTTACTCAGCATCGACTATGGCGAAGAGGACGATGCTGAAGAAGCCCTTGTAGTTGAAATAAGTGGACCCCGACTTGGGTGGTGCTTTGCAGGCCACGTGCTTGCCATCTATGGCTCCAACGGTGTGTGGGAAGTTCCACCTCTGATACCACTGCTCTGCAACTTTCTTCCATCCTTGTTCAGTGGAGGGGCACTGGAGGAGCTCCTCCAGGTATTCTTCGATGATGGCCTGCACCACTTCTCTGACCACAATGCTGATGGTGTTGGGTGGCACCCTCCAGCCGTACTGCATGCTCCTGTAGGTGGTCCCTGAGGCCAGGTGGCGCAGAGTGAATGCCACCTTGAGCCCAAGTTCCAGACTGGGCCAGAAGTTGGTGTTTGCCTTGGTCAACCTGGGTGTCAGCCACTGCATAACTTCATCAAACATGGCTGGAGGCATCCTCATGAAGTTCTGGAACGCCCGAGTGTCTTCGTTCCTCAGCTCCACCATCAACTTGTTGTACAGTCCGTTCTCTGCTCTTCTCCCGATCCATTTTCGGACCTAGACGGTTCTTGGCCGCCTCTTTTTCTTCCCGTAGTAGAGTTCACAGAGGCTGTAGATGGCTTCGCACTGTTGCAGAAGGATGGTGGCTGCCAAAAGGACTCTGTTACAATCCACGGTGGACATGACTGGATGCGGGGGAAGAGGAAGAGTCAGGTGAAGGCAACAGAGGTCTGCACAGCTAGGCTGCTGGTCTGAAAGTGAGATGCAGGTGAGTTGCTCCCCCTTTTTATAGGCAGTATAGGTGTCCCTTTGCATCCTCTAGGCATCCTCTAGGCATCCTCTAGGCATCCTCTAGGCATCCTTAATATCCGAGATAGGTCCCCTCTGCGCACGTTTTTTCCGTTTTAAACGCTTTGTTTCTGTGCTGCATCCGTTTTGCATCCATTCTGCATCCGTTCTGCATCCGTTCCGCTTCCTCCCTGCGTCCGAGTGGATGCGAGTTGTGCGTATGCGCAGTGGATGCCTAGCGGATATAGCAGATGCGTAACGGATGCAGAACGGATGCATAGCGGATGCATAGCGGATGCAGAACGGACGAATTGGATACATTTTCCGCGCAAAAGTTTTGGGCAGCTCAAAACTTTCTGAGCAGGTGAAACGTCAATAAACGGATGCTGGACGGATAGAGAGGAAGCAAAACGGAGGCAGTGAGTACATCGCGTTTTCGAACGGATTGCAAGGTTTTTTGTCCGTTTTACATCCTCTTTGCATCCGTTGGTGCAGTGTGACAGGGACTTTAGCAGTTGGATAGAAAACTTGTTAAGTTTCAGTTAACTTCAAAACAGATATGTGTCGGGTTTCAACAACACTACTGCCAAAATGAAGCCCGATACATAGTCACATCCTCCAGATTGGGGCGAGTGATCCTTCCTGACGATCCCAGGTTGATGACAGCTGATAATGCCAAATGCAACCTCTTTCCCCCCTGTTGGGTGTAACCAACACTACCAATGAAACAAAGCTCGATATGTCATCGTAGCTACTGGCCAGGAGACTAATGGATCATCTGTTCAGCATGACCAACTGCAGGGTTGCCTTGTCAACTGTTCAGCGTGCTGCAACTATCTCGGCAAAACACATGTCTCTTTCTCAACCTGCCCAGCCGGGGAATATTTCGAAAGATAATGTCATCTGGTCAGCATGTCATGTGGGGGATCGGGGTAGAGAGAGAGCTGGGGTAAAGGGGAGGTGTTATCTGGGGGCTTTTGCATCATAGGTAGGATGTGGGTGGGTGATGGATGTTGGGTAGTATCAGGGGCAGGTTAGCTAATGATTGGGGGTGGAAAGGGATTATAAAAATCAGTTAGAGGCATACGCTCTCAGCGCTGGCTTTGCTCGGAGTTACCATTTGTTGCAGCTGTTGGAGGAAGCCAAAATAAACACACACTGCTACACCAGGACTGTGAGTAAAGTATTTTATTGAACCAGTTCCAGCAACCTCCCATAAGAGCTGACAGAAAGCCAGTGCTGAGAGCATATTTGACTTATATCCACTTGGTTGATGATTATTGCGATCACTGGAGTACTGGTAGGGGAGGCATACGAGTGGTCAGCTGATTTGTTTTGCACTAGGGCAGAGGAATTGGGAGATATAGAGCGATTTTTAGGCACCTTACGAACTTGATTCGAGGATACAGTGGCTGATAAACGAACCAAAGAAGATCTTCTGGTCATAAAACAAAAATGAAGAATGGCCAGGGAATATGTGAATGAATTTCGAAGGGTGATCAGTAAACTGCTGTTATTACCTGAAAGTCTATTGATACATCTTTTTCAAGAAGATCTGGACCCTAAGTTGCATCAAGCCTGTCTTTATAGGAGCTTGCATGTTAGGCTTATCAAATGGTGTAGAATGGTATTGAATGGTCTGGTTAGGCTTAATGAATTGAATTAGATGACAGACTTCGGTGTTTGAAACCTAAACTTGATAATGATGTCCAAACACATAAAACTATGGATCCAGTTACAAAACCTCAGACTAAAGGGGCATTAATTCTAAATGGTAGAGGCATAATGAAATGTTTCTGATGTAATAGACTGGGACATGGAGCTGTAGCATGCCCTATACCCCCTTTGATGTTGGAGAGAATGCCTCGGGTTGGTCCAGAGAGTACCCAAACCAGATCAATTAGGATTGATTGGCATGGACAGGAGAAAGTGAGGGGTGTTAGAAGCAAATCACTGATGATCACACTGAGGAGAATAGTTCCAGTATACTAAGTATGGTTTTAGCCGACTGTGACTTAGAAGGTGGGACACCCGATGACCCAATGGTGAATAAACCCATCCATCCTTTCATCTTGCCTGTTTCTCTGTGGAATAAGTGGACTGAACAA
Source organism: Laticauda colubrina (assembly GCA_015471245.1). Lineage (NCBI taxonomy): Eukaryota > Metazoa > Chordata > Lepidosauria > Squamata > Elapidae > Laticauda > Laticauda colubrina. Next base: position 7,032,851 of record BLBF01000021.1, on the reverse strand, counting down.
GGAATTAAGGTGGGGGCACGAATTGATTCTGGATGCATGAGATGTTTATTAACTAAAGGGGTGGTGGACAAACTAAGTTGAAACATCATCAAAGTGGATGTATCCATTAAATATGGATGGGTCCATATTAGGTGGGGTTCTGGCAGCCCACAGAACTGAATATCTTAAAATGGTGATGGTGATGAACACTGGGAGTGGATTTCTTTTGTGGTGGTTCCTCATATGAGCGAAGCAGTAATTCTGTGTTTAGCTTGGCTTGATAAATGGGAGCCAACTATAAAAGGGGAAGGAGGGTATTGAAAATTAACACTAGCAGTGGGTCCTCATCCACCTTGTCATGATGGAACACAGTGGGCTCCTGAACATGCATTAATAAAGGAATCACCAATAGTATAACCCTACCCTTGTGAATATAAAGATTTTGCTGAGGTGTTTGAGGAAGATGGCACTGATTGTTTACCACCACACCACTCAAAGGATTGTGCCATAGAGTTGATTCCAGGTGCACCTTTACCTAAGCCACGAATGTACTCCATGACCCACAAAGAATTAGAAGAAATGAGAAAATACATTGAAAAAAATTTAAAGAGGGGTTTCATCACTCCAAGTAGGTCACACGTGGCAGCACCTGTGTTATTCTGTGGAAAAAAAAGGTTGGTGGCTTACCTATATGTGTGGACTATCGAGGGTTGAATGCCATCTGTGCAGAACTGTTATATCCATTACCATGAAAGACCTGCTTACCACCTTAGCACAAGGTTGCATATTTACAAAAGTTTATCTATGATAAGTGTATTATAGAGTACAAATTAGGAAAAGAGATGAATGGAAGATGACATTTAATTGTTCACTAGGTAGTTATTGTTATAAGGTGATGCAATTCGGACTACAAGGAGCTCTGTATTTCTGCAACTGAAAAATGACGTATCATATGAACATTTATATAGAGGAGTTTTGGTTTATTTGGACAACATTTTAATTTATTCAAAGTCTGAACAAGAACATATCCAATTAGTCAGACAGGTGCTCAAAAAACTGTTAGGTGCGCAACTTTATGTGAAGCTCTCAAAATGCGAGTTTCATACTCGATGACTGGATTACCTTGGTTACCATATTTCTGAATGAGGTATTGAGATGGACCCCAAGAAAATAAAGTAGAAACCGCGTTAAAGTGGCAAGCCCCAACTACTAGGAAACAGCTACAGAGTTCTTTGGGGTTGCAAATTTTTATCAGCAGTTCATTCTCTGTTTGGTGATATTGCTCTACCGCTGGCAGATTTGTTGAGAAAAAAAAAAACTATAGGGATTAAAGATACAAAGGCAAATACTAGGTTGTCACGGACAGAGGTATGTTAACAGAGGTAACTAAAGGAGTTGTTCGCGAGAGAACCTGTGTTGAAACATCCAGATGTAGAGTTACCCTTTGTTGTCCAGGCAGATGCCAGTAACATAGCAGTAGGAGCTGTGCTACTGCAAAGGAATGTGGATGGGGTTTTACACCCGTGTGCATACACTTCTCGTAAATTCAGCCTAACTGAGCATAATTGGGCGATATGGGAGTAGGAAGCTTTCGTGGTTCATTGGTCATTATTGACATGGAGACATTTGTTGGAGGGCAGTCCAAAACCTTTTAAGATGTGGACTGACCATAAAAATTTGGAAGCCCTCCAAAATCCATGTCATTTATCACCGAAGCAAGTTTGTTTTTATTTTTTAGGTTTAAGTTCACATTGAAACATGTTCCAGTAGGGAAATATTTTATGGTGGATGCTCCACAGTATCGTAGTCAACGTGAGGACACAATCCAACCACTTATACTGATAATTGATCGAGCTGGAGGATCTAAAGCCACTATACTAGCACCAGACCTGCCTGTATTGTTAGCAGAAGATGATTGGTTATCACATAATGTAAATCAAATTGAAATGAAAGATGGTATTGCCTGGCTTGGGAACAAAATTTATGTACTAAATATATTAAGATCAGTGGTGCTGAAAAGATGTCATGATGTTAAACAAGCAGAACATTATGGATTCCTGAAATCATTACATTTAGCAAAATGACAGTTTTGGTGGCCAGGCATGCAATCGGATATTGAAACATAGGTGAAGTCCTGTCCAGTTTGTATGATAAATAAAACAAACATAGGAAAACCAACAGGTCTATTGCAGTCTGTATCGGAACTGATGAAACCATGGCAAGAAATCAGGATGGATTTCATAGTGGATTTACCAGATAATAACGGGTACACAGTTATATGGACTATTACCAATTTTTTTTCAAAACAGGCACATTTTGTACCATGTAAAGGAATACCATCAGCTAAAAAACTAGCACAATTATTTATACAACATATATATTGATTACATGGAGTACCCAAATGGATTATATCTGATAGAGGAGTGCAGTTTACATCCAAATTTTGGTGTGAATTCATCTATGCGATTGGATCGACACAAGGGTTGAGTACAGCCTACCATCTGGCTACAAATGGAGCAGCCAAGAGAGCTAACGCGGCCATCTAGCAATATCTCTGGTGTTATGTTGATTATCAACAAAGCAATTGGACAACTTTACTGCCATATGCTGAAGTTGCATATAATAATGCGGTACATAGTAGCACCGGTTATTCTCCCTTTCAAATAGTTAATGGGATGGAATTTACACCTATACTGGAATGGCCACAAGCTGAACAACCATAAGAAACTCCCAATACCACTACATGGGCAACCAATATAATGAAACAATGGGACTCAGTGTGAATCGTATTGAAAAAAGCCCAAGAAGCATATGCAACCCAAAGCAATAAGAAACGAACCGACCAAAAACTTATATTGGAGATTGGGTCTATTCATCAACAAAATACATACACCTAGGTTTAGATAAGAAAAAACTAGGACCAAAATATATTGGACCATTTCAAATATTACGAGTCATAAACCAGTAACGGTGGGGCTTCAACTGCTTTCTCATTTTAAACGTATTCCACATTACTCTACTAAAACTGTCCAATATGGCTAGACAAGAACCGAGAGTGACTATGCCAGGACCAATACACGATGATCATTATGAAATCGACGAGATACTTGATTCACGTCGATGATGGGGTATCCTGCAATATCTAGTCAGCTGGAAGGGGTATCCACTATCAGACCCAGCATGGATACCATGTATAGATGTATCTACACCCCAATTCCGATGGCGGTTCCATAGGAAATAACCCACGAAAGTGGGTGGGGAGGGGACAATTGTATATACAAGATAATTATTGTCTGTTTTCTTGTTTCAGAGAGACACATGGTAGAGGGGGCCGCATGTCAGGCTTCAACAACACTACTTCCGAAATTAAACCCGATACATAGTCACGTCCTCCAGATTGGGGCAAGTGATCCTTCCTGGTGACCCCGGGTTGATGACAGCTGACACCAAACGCAACCTCTTTCCCCCCGATCAGGGGTAACCAACGCTACCGGCAAAACAAAGCTCAATAAGTCATTGTAGTTACCAGCTTGGAGACTAATGGATCATCTGTTTGGCATGACTGGCTGCAGGGTTGCCTTGTCAACTGTTCAGTGTGTTGCAACTATCTCAGCAAAATCCCTGTCTCTTTCTCAACGCACCCAGCTGGGGAACATTTTGAAAGATAATATTGGCTGGTTGGCATATCATATGGGGGATCGGGGTAGAGAAAGAGCTGGGGTAAAGGGGAGGTGTTATCTGGGGGCTTTTGCATCATAGGTAGAATGTGGGTGGGTGACGGATGTTGAGTAGTATCAGGGGCAGGTTAGCTAATGATTGGGGGTGGAAAGGGATTATAAAAAGCACTGAGAGGCATACGCTCTCAGCGCTAGCTTTGCTCGGACTTACAATTTGTTGCTGCTATTGGAGGAAGCCAAAATAAGCACACATTGCTACACCAGGACTGTGAGTGAAGTATTTTATTGAACCAGTTTCAGGGACCTCCCGTAGGAGCTGACAATATGGTTCATTGTGGAACATCTATGTAAATGTGGTCAGTGAAAAAGGCAACAGTGATAATGAAACTGATTTTTTTTTCCCACCAGGAATCTTTGCAATTAGTTTTTAGAGCCAGTCTGGTGCAGTGGTTCAGGTGCTGACCTAGAACTCAGAGGAAGATGAATTGTAGTCCTACTCGAGGCATGAAAACTGGCTGGGTGATTTTAAACTATTCATTTTTTCCTTCAGCTGAACCCACCTCACAGGGTTGTTATGGAAAAAATAGGGAGGAATATTATGAATGCAGGCCTTAATCTATAGAAAATAAAAGCAGCATACAAAGTAAATATTTTTGGTGATGAAATGGATGGGAGATTTATCAGATTCACCTTTATACTGAACATCTTTATTTCTACTTGCTGCAGAGTTGGGAGGAGAGGAAAGGGCTTTTCTCTCTTCACTTACAGGTCATTTTTGACTTATGTCTGGCTGTTTCATGACCATTCAAAGTTACTACAGCCTCAGAAAGGGTGCTTTAGAGCAGGGGTCACCAACCTTTTGGACTTCAGGGATCACCAAACTCATGATTTTAAATCCTGAGGACCACTAATATGAATTTTGACTGATGGTGGCTTGCTGATGTTGTGGGAAAGTCAGTCCCATATTCCAGAGCTGCAGTAGTCAAGGACTGGCCTTTTGTTCATCCCAGAGCAGCTGCTCCTCCACCTGGGTCCACTGGCCTACCATGGACTGGAGGGACTGCTCCGGGATGACCAAAGGGCCAGTCCTATGACTACTGCAGCTCTGGAATATGGGACTGAATTTCCCACCAACGTCAGCAAGCCACCCCAGGGCAGATTTCCCTCCCGTGCCATTGGTCTTGCCTTCCAGTTCCAGCTCGCGTGGCTCTATTCAAGGTAAGGTTTGTGCTTGGCCGAAGGGTGGGGGCCAGCAGGTTGGAGGACCAAGTGGGCAGTGCAGCCTTGTGTTCCTGCATAGTCTGGATTAATTGCTTTGGGGGGAACATTTCTCTGCAGACCAGCAAAATTTTCTTGTGGACCACCAGTTGTCCCTGGCCCACTGGTTGACGACTATTGCTTTAAAGACCATAAAGCATTCCTGGTCATTGTAAAACATTGTGCTGCCTTTATCCTGTGGTTATATCATCATATTACGGGTGCTGGTTGGGTTGTGTGGGTGCCTTGACTTAGGACCAAAATTCTGGCCCCAGTGCAGTCATAAATCAAGGAGTACCTTTATATTGCTATCAATTTATTTACTGTATAGCAGGGACATGGAATGATCTCTGTGCATCCAAACTAAGGGCACTATCAAGAAAGAAAGCCTAACCATTGGTATGGAATACACAATGTAAGAAATAAAGAAAAAATGCTTCACATTTCAAAAATGCTTTGACCATGAGATCTTTCAGTTACCTTGAAAATACTAATAAAAGGGAAGCAATTATAAGGCAAATCTTGACTGGCAACCCTTCTAAATGAAGAGCTTTCCTGAGCGTTTTTATTCTTCCCAGCTTTTTTAGTTTACTTCCTACAATAATAGCCTCTGGGTTCAAGATTTTGCTGCCAGGCTAGGCAGACCCAGTAATACCCAAAATTAACACTGCCATCAAGTCTCTCCTTCTGCATATAAGGAGTTGCTTCAAGTCTTGCATGAAAGGACTTCCTTCATTCACTGTTCTCCTTGTGTGGCTCCCATTTTCCTCCAAGTGCTCTTCTGACACAATGGACCAACAGTCCTTTCCTCCTGAAAACCGCCGAAGATCTTCAATCTCCACCATTGGCTGTAATGATGAGATCCAGATCAATGGGATGCAACATCACTCAGCCAACTGCTCCTTCCAAAGAGGCAATAGCAGCAAAAGTTTCCATAATTTTGGGAGAAATCACAGGATCTCCTGTTACATGGGCCACCAGCCAAAAAACCTTAGAGGTAGTAATCTGGATATGGAAAGTGTCATGAATCACAACTTTCTGGCAGCTATCTACAATCTTGGATACAGAGACATTTCCAAGCCAGGCTATAGAAATGAGGGGTTATTGGAGATTAGTATTAACAAGCTCCTCTTAGAACCTCTGTACCTGGGAGTTGATCCACATGATCATCAAGTCAAAGTCCATGAAAAGGATCAAATGAAAGACCTGAACACACAGTTTGCTAGCTTCATTGACAAGGTGAGCTAATTCTTCTCTTCCTGCCTCTCTCCAATTTTGATTTTAGGCAGAAGGAACTGCACGCATGGCTGAATATTCAGGGATTGGAGGCAAGAACCATAAATGTCACCTTAGCTTTGTTATCTCACTCCAGGAGGTACTGAGTATTGTGTTATGTATCGGGATTCGGGACACTGAGGCTTGGTTTAAACATGTCTTACAAAACAGCATGGTGGCTAGAAGCATGATGAATGAATGGTTCAGTTTCTAAAGGAGGCTGAAAAAAACAGAATTGTCTATTTTGTGATTCAGCAAAAGGAGGGAGCCAGGCCAGCATCTAAAACTTTAATATTGATTATTTGTTTGGATCAAGCATGTTACCTGTACACAGCAATTGTGTTTTGTTAACAGGCTTAGAATTTAGCGCATTGTCTAGACATTCATGCAAAGTGTAAACTGACCCAGGTGGGAAAAGGAAAGTGTTTTGGTGAGGTTAGTGAAACAGAGATGTTGAATGTGGAGGTGTTTGAAATGGGCTACATCAAGGACATCTTGTTATAACACTAAGGCTCAAACCATGTATTATTATTTGCAAATTCTATGCTTGGAATTCTGGGTCTAGAATTTTTGCTATAAATCATTTTTTATGGAAAAACAGACAAGGGACACAGCACATTGTTAAAAGCATCAGGTCTTCTCTCTCTCCCCCCATTCCCCACCCCGCTTATTATACAGAGCAGATCAATCTACATAAGAATACAGTGTTAGAGTAGACACACACACAACATTCAATTCAACTGAACAAAGAAGATAAATTTGAATTGTTTCTTGAGCTGAGCTGAGTCGAGCTGCATGAGTTTAAACTGCTTTGAGTTTCACTGTCTTTAGCCCAATGTATCTCATAGAGGAGCTGTGAAGATAAAGGGGAGTGCCTCAGCTTTTTGGCAGTACTGTGAAGTGGAAGAGCATTAATTGTGTCACATTTTTCCACTGAATAGTCTTGATTGAACTCTCAGCTACTTTTCAGTGCCTCTGTGGAAGCTTCAGATTCAGACTTTTGTAGCCCTGATCTGGTAGCCCTGTTTGATATCAATTGCCTACACCTATAATTCATAACAAGAAAAAAAGAAGGAATAGCCCAAGGAAAGGTACTGTAAGAGGCACAATTATTTTCCCCATATGGAAAGATTAAAATCTTTGTTCCTGAATTTCAAAGGACCCAACTTTAAGCATTTGTTTGCAGACTTGCTTCTTAATTCCAGGCTTTAGATCAAAGCTGAAGCAATGGAAGGAAGTGAATGTTTTAAAAACTCTGGAAAGTATTTAATAAAGCTCAGTGTCTCCAAGGCAATGGGTGTAATTTGTAAGAAAGGTTACATCTTAATGGTGCTCATCCTTAAATGAAACCTTGCTCACCAGCAAATTAAACTAGACCTGCAAATATCATGCAGGATTGGAGAGTCTATATGATATAGCCACGAATATATATATATATATATACACTCACTATCCTTAATTTCAGTGCTATGTGTACTGCCATTAGTACTGTATTACTATGCTCCAGATTGCTTAAAGGACACTAGATGTCCTCTAAGAGGTATATTCAAGTGATGGGAGTTGGCTCAAAGTCTTTGAGTCACTTTGAGAAGAAGTTTGAACCTAGCTTATCATACTGATGTTCTTTATCCTTACTAGATTGTTGAGAATGGGGCTTTTTACCATTCTAATTAGAAGTGCTCTCCATCCTGGAGCTTCCCTAGATACGGCCCTTGTGCTTCCAGGAATTCCAGACTCTTTTGATAGCAAATGTGGAGAGGACGGAGCAAGGGTGCTGCAGTTTCATCAGCTTCTTTGGTCCATCTTCAAAATATACAATCAACACATTCACCAAATTATCTCAGAGAATTACTGACATTCACTGGGAATTAGACTGAGCACCAAACAAACTACATGGAAGAATAGCAAGTTCATTAACAAATCAAAGGCTCTTCCTACAAAGCCATAGAAAAGGGGTCTTAGTATTATTGTGCCTGAGTCACTGACTTGGGCTTTATTTAGTTTTGGGCACCTTATGCCCAAAGAACAGAAGGACCATTTCTGGCTCATTCAATCTTAGGGGAGAGAAGGCCTCCAACATATGAGAGGGTCTTCCTTTGGGAAGTCACAACTATATTAAGTAAGACCCTAAAAGGGTGGAGGCTGGGCTCAATGTCCACATGTCCAATTTCTAAAGGTGCTTTTTCAACAGTTCCAAGAAGGCTCCAGACCTATTTGCACTACCTCTGTGACCCTGATGACACAGATAAACCTCCAGGTGGTCTCAATGACTTGCTAAAAGAATGCAAATGACCAGCTGTCTGCAAGGAATATAAATCCCTCCATTCCCCACCATCTAGTCAGAGCTGAAGAAGCTTCTTGGGTGAGAAGCAAGTTGCCTCTTGAAAAAGCACTTTTGGGACAACCATGACCTGGATGACTGAGAATTGACATAGACATTTGTCCAATATCTTCTTGACTAGGTTGTGTCGAGGAAGCTCCTTCTGTTTCTGAAATCCCCACTCTTTTCCAATGCTTTTTGCCTGCCTAGAAGGCTTTGGGAGATATATGAGGGCTTTCTTTAGTGCAGAGGAAATGAGGGCTGATATAATGATATGTGGGAATGACCTTGAGACATTGAGTGAAGAGATGCTGTCTAGAGGATGTCAAGTTAGAGAAAGAATAGGATAGCATAATGACCAGAACAACAGGCTCAGGAGACCTCCCTAAGATCTCTGGCTACTTTCAGGCTTGTAAGTTTCTGTTATGATGCAGCTTTACAATGAAGTAGAATTAGCTCATTTTGCCATGGTTCTTTGTCTAGTCTACCTGGTAAGGCTGATATTACATTAGGTTGAAAGAATTTAGCATGTTAAATTTGGAAATCTGAGAGGACAGGTGAGCCTAGTAAGTTAAGGACAACCCTTTCCTAGCCAAAAATCTAAAACATTGTATTACTAGTTTGCTTCTCAAAGCCTCAGGAATTGATCAGCAATGCACCAAGTTTTATTCTCTCTGCATTTTAGGTCAGAAGCCTGGAGCAAAGAAACAGGATACTGGTAACCAAATGGGAACTGCTGCAAACCCAAAAGATGCCAATGGTTAAGAAAGACTTGAGCACTCTTTTTGAAAACTACATCGCTAACTTGAGAAAAAAAATTGATTATGTATTTAATGAAAATAATAAGTTGGAAAACAAGCAGAAAGTAATTCAGGGACTGATTGCAGAGTACCAAAGCAAGTAAGCTGCCTCATAAGAAGGTTGATCATCTATTGTGGTTATTCTTTTCAGTGAATGGATGCTGAAGGAACCTTATTCCACTGAAAACTCTTTGCCTAAAAGAGAAAGTTGTAGAACATGACTGCCAGATTTGCTTCTCTTTCTTCTCTCCTCTGAGCAATAGCTCATGATTAAAAAAAAAATGGGGGACAGTTTTGAGAGATTGCAAAGTTACCTTCAACTAGGGTTGGACATCCTCCTCAAATGATTTTAAGCAGAAGTAGTCCTCAATTTACAATCAAAATTGGGACCAGAGTTTTATTGCGAAGCAAGGCAGTTGATAATAGAATTGTGCCTGTTTTTGTGACTTTTCTTTTGCCACAGTTGTTAAGTAAATCACTACAATTATTAAGATAATAAGTGTAGTCGGTAAACAAATCCGGCTTCCCTGATTGATTTTGTTTGTTAGAAGTCAGCTGGGAAAGTCCCAAAATGATGATCACATGACATTGGTGGGATTCAATTTCTTTTACTACCAGTTCTGTGGGCGTAGCTTGGTGGGCATGGCAGGGGAAGGATGCTGTAAAATCTCCAGTCTGAGGTGGGATTTGCCAGTTCTCCAAACTACTCAAAATTTCTGCTACCGGTTCTCCAGAACTGGTTAGAATCTGCTGAATACCATCTCTGCATATGACTTCTGTATGCTGAAACTGTCATAAATACATATAGGTTGCCAAGGACCCAATCATGGGGATGCTGTGATGGTTGTAAGTGTGAAGACTGATTGTAAATCACTTTTTCTTAATGCCATTGTATCTTTAAACAGTCCCTGAATGAAAATTGTAAGTTGAGAACTAACTGAACTAACTAAATGATCCTGTTCTTTAAGGCAGCCATATATCTGATCCTGTATATTTAAAGAATTGCAGTCAGATGCTGTGTCTATGTCCCCATAGGCTCAAGCACAGTATTGGGAGAATAGAAACTGAAATTATGCAGATTTATTGTTTCACCACTTCATATCAAACAACTTAGCAACTGCCTGAAAGGGAATCCCTAGCACTGTATTGTAGAATGTGGAGCATGTTGGTTGAAGTGTTGAACTAGGACTGAAACAACCCAAGCTGAAAGCTGCCTTTAAGAAGGGAAATGTGACATAGTTGTTCAAGCTACTTTACAGGGTTGTTGTTAGGGGAAAATTCAAGGAGGGGGGAAATGTACAGTGTCTTGAATTTCTAATAGAAAGGCAGAATGTAGGCCAAACAAATTTATCATTTGTGAATAAATTGTATGTGTGCGTGATTATTCAATAAATAAATAATAAATACATTGTTATTATTTATTACTAAACTGATTTCTTTTCTTCTCTGCCCTGCTTTTCCTTTTTGATATCCTTGCAAGATATAAAGAGGAGAACAACAGAAAAGAACACTTAGAGAATGAGTTTATCCTGCTCAAGCAGGTGAGTAAATCAAGTGATTGGCTCAATATTAAAAAAAAAAAAAAAACCACGGATGTTAGTACAAAAATAGGGGACTTGTCTATAATTATTTAATTCTCGCGGTAGAGATAAATCCACTTACATCATCACTTCTTTTGATAGAATATGCAATGCCCATTGTTTTCACATTGTTATTCCATAGTGTTTTAAGGGTACGGTACCCATTGAATCCATCTTCCTGATTAATTCCATAGATCTGGCTGAGAATTCCACCAGCTAAAATCCCAATATTAGAAACACCAACAGATCACTCTGTTCGTTCTTAAGGGGTTTTGTCAGCATGTTCATACTAAACATGCAGAGAATGGCTGACTCTGGCCATGTCCATAGATTAAAACACAGAACAGTCTATAGGCCCCGTGGGTGCAGGGACCTTGGCTTTCAAAAAGACAGAGAGAGAGAAAAACTCTCCCTTAATTTATTTATGGATGCTCTCTCACCATTCTAGACAGATTACAGTCAGGTGAAACTGCTTTAGCGTATTCCTAAGACAAAACCATTTCAACCAACAAATACTGCTAATCACACTGTGGTTGTTTCAGGTAGATGGCAGGACTCTTTTGAAGAAGACTATTTTTACCATTTAATAAAATGTCATTGAGGTGGGGACACCTATGACCTCAGGGGAAAGCTCTTCCGAAGACAGAGGCTACTATTGTGAATGTCATTCTCTATAAAAGCCATGATTTGGTTGCCTGCTACTGTGTATATCAGATTCTTATGCGCAAGGATGCATTATTATGGATGTGGGGTTCTGCACATGCCTAACAGGAGAATGTGCTTCTACCTCATTTATTCTAAACTTAAAAAACAGGCCTCCGTGCAGGCATAACAAGTGAATAAGACCAGTGTGTAATTATGGAAGCAAGTACAAAACACAGTCACATTGAACTCAAAATACAAGTTATCATAGAATCACAGAATATAAGGAGTATAAGGGTCTTTGAAGATTATCTTGTTCTACTGGCTGTCAAGTGCAGGAATCTTCCACTGCAGCAAAATACATTTTATCACATTTATCTTGCCCAACCCACTTCTGAAAACTTTGTAAAAGGTTTTGTAATATAAAGATTCAGAATCCAATTTCTTGTAAATCTTTCCCAAGATTAGAATCAAATTTCTCATTGCTGCTATATTTTCATTGATTTTGAAGTTACATATATTTTTATCAGTGTTTTTTCCCTCCCTTCAGCAAGTAGATAATGAATTTAAACAACAGAAGGAAGTAGAATTGAAGCGGGAGTTGTTGATGGAGAATAAAGAGTTCCTGAAATATTTCTTTATGGAGGTTTGTATCCTCAAATTGCAATGTGAGAAAAAACTCTTTGGCATTACGACCAGAATTTTCATTCCATATCACTGATAGCTAGGACATATTTACTGGACAGGTATTATTGCAATCAGCAATGATTAGACCCATAACCTAAGGACTTTTGAAATGCCAAATATTTATTTACTTTGTTGATATCTTACCTTTATTATTTTTTATATCAATAACTTAAGGCAGTGTACATATCTAATATTCTTTCCCCCTCCTACTTTGTCCCTAAATTACTAAATTATATCCCTCCCTCCCAGTGGTGCCATTCAACTGGTGTAACAATGGTTTTTCTGAGTGCACGCTTTGCGTGCATGCTCTACATTTTAAAAAGCCCATTTTCGACTCAATAACGTACCTTCTGCTGCATCCCTGGTGAGAAAACAGCTGATACATGGCAAACCACACTACCACGCAAATCAGCTGTGCTAAAAAAACAGCACTTAAGGATAAAGAAAGAGCAGGAGTGGGTAGGCAGGGCCAAATGCTCACCAGAACTACCGGTTTGCTCTAACCCATCTGAACTAGCAGACTCCCAACCCTGTCCCTCCCTCCCATCCATCCAACTACCCTCCTTCTCATCCATCCATCCATCCATCCATCCATCCATCCACCCAACTTACTGCCATTATTTTATGAAGGGATTTCACATACAGATCAGTCTTTTTGAATAGACACTTTCTTTTAGATTGCCACCCTCCTCCATTTTCTCCGTGCTGGGGACACAGAAAGGGCAGAGAGATCCAGTTAGCAACAAGCTTCTTAGATCTCCTTTTGGCTGCTTTAATGCCATTGTAATGAATCTAGAAAGGACTTAGCTGAATTAACAAATGTGCTGCTAGGGTTGAGCAAATGACACCCTTTGAAATTTGTGTCAAAACACCCAGATTCAGTAGCAAACTGATGCTATAACATTATTAATTTTTTTGATTCTTAAAAAAAATATCAGAAGGCAAAATAGGCCTGTTGGTGCCTTTACTTTCCTGAAAATTTCCACGCAAGGTGACAGGCTTCTCGATTAAACTCCCTCAAATGTTTAAACGAACATTTGGAATTTGATTATAGGATTCACTCATAAACCTACAAACAAATACTTTTTGGATAATTTATATGATTTTTATGAAGGCAGTCTGGTGTAGTGGTCAAATGAAACCAGGAGATGGTGGACTCTAGGTCTCCTTTAGGCATGAAAGCCAGCTGGGAGACTTTGGGTCAGTCCTTCTTTCTCAGTCCATTTCACAGGGTTGTTTTGGGGGAAAAGCAAAAGTAGTGGGTATGTAGAAAACAAAAGTATTAAGTATATTCACTGCCTTGAGTTTACTATATAATTTTTAAAATTATGAAATGGTTTACTAATTGAGCTTGGGTTGATGAGTCATTTGTGACATAAAAGAAAGACAAGCTTGATATCAGGTGTATGCCAACAGTGCTCTTCATTAAAATGATGCATTGATGCCATCAATTGCTCAGAAATTAGACCTGCAATTAACTTTAGTCCATTAAGTTTCTAGACAGACCGTTAATGTCACTTCCATTGCTCTGAGTTATGATCTCAAGCAGATTCTGTGCACTTCCAGGAACGTGCTGCATTGCATTGCTATCCCTCTGACACAGCTGTGGTGCTCAGTATGGACAACAGCAGAGGTTTGGACATGGACATCCTCATCAAGAACATTGATACTTGGTATCAGAGCATTGCCCAAAGAAGCAAGGAAGAAGCTAACCTTTTTTATCAAAACCAGGTATGTATCTGAGGTATGGAGTGAGTGGTTGGCTCTTCCAGTTTTTTAGTGTTGATCTAGGTAACCAGAAAATAAAGAAAGCTGGAACCTATCATGTCCTGGTTTCTGATTTACATCTTCTTGTTAACCGACTCTTAGCTTGTAGATTTCATATCACTAAGGATGTGCTGTCAGCCTTTTCTCCCAATCAACACAATATTGTCTATTAATTTAAACAATGCTATTCTATTCTTGGCAGTGATGGCAGCTGTCCACACCAAAAGACACATGGACCTCTCATGTAAAGCCAAAGATCAATTAATTCTAAGTCAACCAAATGTATTATTCAATCTGTTAGGTAATTATAAGAATGGTAAAATCACAATAACATAAAGTGGCCCATTAAAATATCAAAATTGGTGGGTATGATGAAACAATTTTCATATCTTTTTCACTAATCTTTTCCTCAGTCAGGGAGCCATTGCTATTCCTGTAAATATCAGCAGCAGTAGTCATAGAGGTGTGAAATAGAATTACTTCATTTTCATATGTGAAGTCCAGTCCAGCTATGTCAATCCAGCTTAATACTGCAGACATTGTGATGTTTATTTTATGGCTTATTACATTATTTGCTAGATCATTGCTAGGCTGGCGGTTTAGTTTTCCCAACCCAACTCTTATTGCTCAACCTGTATACAAAGATGCCATGATGGAGAAGGCAGCTATTATATTTGCAATGTTTATTTGTCTGTTTGTTTTTATTTATAAAGTACAAGACTCAGCATTTGGAGCTAAATGTTTGCAGCCTGGAATTAAAGGATATAAGTGCAAGAAATGATTTTAAATAGTAGGACCAAATGAACCTCAGTTTTACTCTTAGGAGTTTTCTTTTTTATCCCACCTTTATTATTTTTTATAAATAACTCAAGGTGGCGAAAATACATAAATACTCTTTCCTCCTATTTTTACCACCACCACAACAATTCTGTGAGGTAGATTGGGTGGAAAGAGAAAGTGACTGGCCCAAAGATCATCCGTCTGGCTTTCATGATGAAAGAGAGACTAGAACTCATAGCCTCATGGTTTATAGCCTGGTGCCTCAACCACTGGATCAAAGTGGATTAGATTCTACCCAGCAAGAAATTAAGCAAATAAACACACCCAAAACTCATCATCACCACCATCCCCAACTTTTTATTTTATTTCGGGTGTATTATTTAGAACAGGGATCTCCAACCTTGGCAACTTTAAGACTTATGAACTTCAATTCCCAGAGAATTCTGAGAATTGAAGTTCACAACTCTTAAAGTTGCCAAGGTTGGAGATCTCTTAGAATAGCTTTGAGAAGGTCATTTCTTAAGAAGTACTTATTATAAGTGTTGGTGTTGGAAAAACGATAGAAGGCAATTCTGGACTGTCTGTATTTGATATGCAGGTAGTCCTCAACTTATAACAGTTCACTTAGTGGCTGTTCAAAGTTACAACGGCATTAAAAAAGTGACGTGACCATTTTTCATAGTTATGACCTTTGTAACATCCCCATGATCATGTGATCAAAATTCAAATGCTTGGTAACTGGTTCATATTTACAACAGTTGCCAGGTCATACGATCCCCTTTTGCAACCTTTGGACCAGCAAAGTCAATGAGGAAGCCAAGATTCATTTAACAACTGGGTTACTCATTTATCAACTGCAATGATTCACTTAACTGTGGCAGGAAAGGTCACTTAAGTGGGACAAAACTCACTGAACAAATGTTTCACTTAACAATAAAAATGTTGGATTCAGTTGGGCTGGTAAGTCAAGGACTACCTGTAAACGTTCCAGAAAACCTCCACTCCAAACAAATAACCTCCACTCCAAGGCAGACATCCTTTCCGAAGTCTTTTTATTAGAGTAGTAAACTGGCATATCTGGGAAATCCTGAATCTGAAAGTTCCAGGTTTCCTTGCAATAAGTAAAAAATTACAAATCCACCCCCTGCCCCCCTCATTGCATCACATGCCCCAATCACCATCCATCCCAACTTGAGATGTCCTCTCAACCAGGTGCAGAAATAACATGACCTTGACTTTGAAGAAGAATGCTATTATGTCTAACCACATACACTCTAAGAAACTCCCCCCTCTCATTTTCCCAGGCTCGAAGAATGTGGCAGTGTGGAAACATCTGGTACTAATATGGCTTCCCAAGCTGACACTACCTGTATTAGTGAAAGGAAGGGATCATGTAATGATTAGCTCTTGTACCTTATTTTGAATAATTTCTCTTTTTGCTGTAAGCATTCTGCGATACTCTCTTACAGAAGACCTCAGAAAACTGCCACTTTGCAACCTTGTGACTCAGCTGATATCCCTCAGATGAAATATGAATAATTGGATAATTGTACAGTGGCAGATGATTCAAGACTGTTTATAGGAGAAGATCAGAGGTGATATTCAGCAGGTTCTGACCAGTTTTGGAGAACCTGTAGCAGAAATTTTGAGTAGTTTGGAGAACCGTCAAATCCCACCTCTGACTGAAGATTTTACAGTATCCTTCCCCTGCCATGCCCACAGAACCGGTAGTTTAAAAAAGTTGAATCCCCCCCCCCCCCGTTGAGGATGGAGCTGTTAGTTCCCAACGGAACCTTTGCTCAAACCATGGTCTCCTCTTTGAAAAGGCTGAAGTTGAACTAGAGCACTACTAACCTTTCTTGATCATGGTTCCATTGCTCTTCTCTCTTTTCTCTGACTATTAGATTGAGGATCTTCAGAACAAAAAATGCCAGTACCATGAAAGCCTGCAAAAAAACAATGATGAAATTACTGAGTTGAACCGGGTCATCCACTTGATGCAATGCAAAGTAGATGCTGAGAAGAAAAAGGTCAGAAAATCCTTTTCATTTCCAGAGGTGGCTGCTGCTTCTTCTTCTTCTTCTTCTTCTTCTTCTTCTTCTTCTTCTTCTTCTTCT
>BLBF01000021.1:6985176-7015960 GCA_015471245.1 Laticauda colubrina | reverse complement strand
CTTCTTCTTCTTCTTCTTCTTCTTCTTCTTCTTCTTCTTCTTCTTCTAAATAAAATTTAAACATATTGGTCTTACCATATATAAAATGCCACACAGATGGGAGGGTTGTTTTTTTTCTTTTTGCTTCCATAGGGTTAAGCGCCAATAATATGGGGCTCAAGAACTATATCAAATTGAGGTGGGCAGTAGATGCTAGTCAACAACTATTCACAATGATCCTTATTGGTATGACCAGTAATGAGGCACGATGAAAGGTAAAAGTAGGAGTTATATTTGAAAGTTCATTGGTAGTTTACAAAGACAGAATTTAGTCATAAAAAGGAGAGTTGTAAATATTTGATAGGGACAATGAAAAACACAAAGGACGAACTCGCTTTTTTGTTGCACCAGCAAAGATATCTATCTTCCACAAAAAAAGTGTTCTTCAGTGGATTAGATTTTAATCTGGGTTGGAGAAAAAAAATCCAGTTGTTTCCATCATGCATACACCAAGCAATCAGATTTTTGCTCTTCCCTAATATTCCACATGATCCCTACCAGAACCCAGCCAGCCATGAGGAATGGGGCTCATTCTTGTTATTGCTGCCAGGTACAATAGTGGTTTGTGTGTATGTGTGTGTGTGTGTGAGAGAGAGAGAGAGAGAGAGAGAGAGACAGACAGACAGACAGACAGACAGACAGACATGCAGACATGCAGACAGAGACAGACAGAGACAGAGAGACAGTCAGATCTTGAAGGATATAAAAAGAAGGCTGGTTTAGTACAGGCTGGTTTAGTGTAGGACAGACTACAAAGTAATTTTTGCAGTTTTGTGAACAGAAGATGGAATTCTTTTTGTTTCATTTTTGCAGACGGCTGTTTTTCAAATAGCCATTGGGGACATTGAACATAAAGGAGACCGTGCACTAAAAGATGCCCGAACAAAACAAACAGAGCTTCAGAACCGCATACAGAATTCCAAGGATCAATTGGCTGTCATCTTACGAGATTACCAGGACCTCATGAATACCAAATTGGCCCTGGATATTGAGATTGCAACATATAACACAATGCTGGAAGGAGAAGAGAACAGGTGACACTTCAAATAGAATCTCAAAACAGGCTGGATTGCTTTATTTACTACTGCACTGTCCTCAGGTGGCAGCAGCCACCATATTTGTGGGGAAGGGGGAGGGTTTAAATGATTTCAATCTGACAAAATAGCAGTGTGCCGTTGTCAAACAAAGCCTGCTTCTTTTACCTTGACTTCACGCACATGTCCAAATGGATGGAGCTTGTCATGCAATGCAGGTTTCTACCCAAAATCACTAAATGAGGAGTGGCTTTTAGTTGCCTCAGTGACATGGCTGAGTGACAATCATCATAAAATATGTTCAGCACTTTAGGCCTGATAATGTTTCTGTTTATTCAGATAGCTGAAATAGGAGGAAATATCGATATGTCCCCACTTGCAACAGTCATTGCACAAATGTAACCAGAAAATATATTGGATGAGGAGGGCCTCAGTTCCTGTCAGGTTGTCTTCATCTGACTTAATAAGTGAGAAAGGCTTAAGTCATCCTTAGTTATCTTGTATTACACTATTCTTTTGCTCTTAAACTAATAAGCCAGGTTGACTTGTTCATTGAAGACCAAAAGAATAGCTTGGTGTAGTGGTGAAGAAGCTGGCCTAGAAACCAGGAGACTGTGAGTTCTAGTCCTGCCTTAGCATGAAAGCCAACAAGGTGACTTTGGGTCAGTCCCTCTCTCTCTCAGCCCAAACCACATGACAGGGTTGATATTGTGAGAAAAGGGGAGGAGGAAGGAGTGTTAGCCATGTTCACTACCTTGAGTAATTTATAAAGTAATAAAGGTGAGATAATAATCAACCAATACCCAGGACAGCTACAATATTTATGTAAAATACTATTTAAAAGGTACAAATCAAGGATACCTGCAGGATCAGAAGCTGTATGGGTTTGAGAGCTACTAGGGAACAGATAGAATCTTCATCTGGGCTTCTATTTTGCTCCTGAATATTCAAGAGGGACCTGGTTAGCTCTGGTGCAAGCAGGACCCTGGTTTAGATGAGTCTTTGATTCAACCCAACATGTGTGTTCCTAGATTTTAGGTTTTTTTTCTTCACCCTGGCCTTCACTTTTAGCCAGTTATGTGATCTTTAGCTAGTCATTGCCTTCATCCTTGCCTGGTAATAATAATAATGATAATAGCAATAGAACTTAGACTTACATACTGCTTCACAGTGCTTTATAGCCCTTTCTAAGTGGGATTTACAGAATCAGCCTAGTGCCCCAACAATCTGGGTCCTCATTTTACCCAACCTCAGAAGGATGGAAGGCTGAGTCAACCTTAAGCCTGGTCAGATTTGAACTGCCAAATTGCAGGCAGCTGGCACTCAGCAGAAGTAGTCTGCAGTACTGCACTCTAACCACTGCGCCACTGTCGCTCTTTTAATAATAATATAGGCTTAATGGAAGAAACTGCTGGTAGTTACTGGGGATGAAATTTCAATGAAAAAAACATTGGGGAACATTACAGGAAAGCTTGTATGTGTTGGTAAAAGAGTTTGCTTTACTCTGGTGTGTGTGTGTGTGGGGGGGGAAGTTGGAGCAGAACTTCCAATTGGGTTTGGATTTTTTTAAAAAGGATCTTCCTTTGCTAAACTTGGATGGTTTTGTGTGACAGGTTCAACGGGATGATGTGAAATGTAAGGACTAGCGTGTACTAGTGCAGTTCTAGCTAAAGGTAGTGTGTGACTGCTCTCCTTCATATAAAGCTGCTGCCCCTCAAAGTGTTGCCAGGTCAGGTCATATGTGGAAGTCAAGAGTTTTGTTTATTGTTCAGATATGTGACATTTGCTCTTTGTTCCAAAGCATCTTTGCAACTCTTGCATGTAATAATTGTGTGTTCAATTATTAAAGAATTTCTTGTTGGTAGAAATTCCAAAACTAATCTGAAAAATGCATATCTGTATTATACAGATCTTTAAAATCTCAGAGCAACCAAAGCTATGCAATTTAAAAAATATCTGTCTTTTCCTTCCTTTTTTTCCTTTCCTCTTTGTTTTAACAGAATATGCAGAGGAGGAACTGTGAGGATGGGTAAGGAATCTGAACTTTCTTCTAATCTTTTTTTCTGAACATTTAATTTTGTTCAGTATAAGTTCCAGGAAATGTCATAAGAATCACTCACTGAACCATGTAATTCTTTTACAGAAGTCACAAATGCTACTTATCCACACCATAACATGAATCATTAGAATGAAGCAACACCTATCACTGAATGCCTATATGGAATCTATATGGAATTGCTGCCCATATGAAACTCCAGTGAAGAAGTTGCATCTAATCAGCAGACTGTTAGATAATTTGTGGAACCTGGATAGCTATGCAGATTAATACAAAAAGGAACTGGGGCTTCACCATAAATTGATTGCATGAGACAGTGGTTTTATTTGAATGTCATGATGAGCCACCATTTATTGTAACAACAAAGAGCTTAGTCTCCTTTCAGGCTCAAGTATCCCTTTCAACTGCATCCAGTTTTGTTCACCATAATACAAAAAAAAAAGGATATTGAGACTCTAGGTCTCAGAAAAGTGCAGAGAAGATCAACAAAGTTGATTAGGGGACTGGAGGCTAAAGTGTATAAAGAACAGCTTCAGGAACTGGGGATATCTAGTTTAGTGAGGAGAAGGATTATGGACTGACATGATATCAGTCTTTTAATATTTAAAGGGCTGTCACAAGGAAGAGTGGGGGAATCAAGATATCCTCCCAAGCACCTGAAGGCAGAACAGGAAGTTACAGATGAAAACTTATTACTGAGAGATCCAACGTAGAACTAAGGAAAAAATTTCCTGACAGTAAGAATGATTAATCAGTGGAATGGCTTGCCTTCAGAAGTTGTAGGTGCTTCATCACTGGAGGTTATTTTAAGAAGTGATTGGACAGCCTGGCTTCCAAAAGAAAGCCATTTGCCTGACTTTCTACAGGGGGTTGGGTGTAGGGTCTACAAGGAGTTGGGCTAGAAGACTTCCAACATCCCATTCAATTCTTCTGTTATTCTGTTAATCTTGTCTCCTCTGCTGATTGTAAGCCTTGAGTTCCTCTTTATGAGTGGCAACAGTGACAAACACAGATACCTATGGTTAGCTCAAAACTATCAAATTTAAATTACTCTTTATAAAGTTGATGGGCTCTATCTTAATATTCACCAATACAGAGCAGTCTTCTGGGGTAATATTGTGACCTGCTTTAATAATGGACAGAGATGAGTCAATAGAAAGAAGCCAGATGCATCCCCTGTTGTGCAATGTCAGGATGCATATAAATGTTGGACTTCTAGAGAATCAAGTTGTCAAGACCAAGCTATTTTCTTGAAACAAAGCCATTGCCTGTTATTATTTCTGGGTAGTATTCATCATTTGTATGGGTTAAAATGATCTCCACACACACACACACACACACACACACACACACACACACTTGGTCCTCTTGGTTGGAATTGATGAATGGCAAAGAACAAATTAGCTAATTCATCACTGCATTTTTCTTATGCGCAGTTGCCATTATGATAATGGTCCTTTTGGATCAGTAATAATATAAAAAAGGTCAGGCAAACCCCTGCTTGCTCAGCATGGAATTACAGTTCCTTATAGCTATTGTTTGTGCAACTATTACAGAATGCCTATTCATTTGGGAACTAGTAGAACTTACTTTAATTATGAAATCTATGGCACCTGTGGCTTCCTGCTAATCCCAACAGGTTCATGGATCACCGCCTAGATTTTGTTTTGTATAAGTAGACAGAACACAGATGGCAGATGACACTTCCTCTTTTGGAAAGAGATCCAGTGATATAGCAGGCACTTAATAAGCCCATACTTAATAAACCCATACTTCTGTATCTCCATTCAATTTCTACACTTATGCACCTGTACCACCAATGGGAGCCTAAAATTCTGCTCCAGATTGTACAAGTTTCTTTTTTAATTCCCCCCCCCCCAAAAAAGTTCCACTTGTACAACTTGTATGGTTGTAAATAAATGTTTTTTTCTACTGTATATTCAGCTAGAAATGTCACTATAGCAGGGAGAAACAAAGATAATTGCAGCATGAGCCCAGGCAACATGTCTTAATCTTAATTATTTTAATCTTGGGGAAAAGAGGATGTATTTCTACAAATCCATCCATATAAACTGGCTGGCATTTGTAATAATCCAGTATCTTGGATATGCTTATTCAGGTAGCTAAACAACTTGCATTACAAACCACATTGTGGTCAAGCATAAATTGGAGCAGTGAGATCTTCTGTCGCAAACACACTGCTAAATCACCAATAGTACAAAGGAACATATTTCTGGCTACCTTTGAATGAATGAAATTAACTAGAATGAAGTTAACTAGAAAAACAAATTGGGAGGACGGGGGGGACTGCCAACACAGGATTTTTTTTCTACATAAGATTTAATAGATAATATCAGGACTCATTGCACTGAATGATGAATATGCAGGTTAATTAGAACAGAGTCATATAAGAAAGTTAAGAAGACTGTCAGAATTAAATAGATTCATATTTTTTTTAATGAAAGAAAAGAAAGGCTGCAGGCCATAGCTTCTCTAAATCTTTCCAATGCTTTTATAGTAGCTCTGTCCTTTCTCATAGGAATGTATGGTACTGGGAGATTTTTTTCTGGATTTTTCCCCCTCTGGAATCTTTAACCTGATCTGACTATTTTCAAACCTGACATTTCTTTTGCCGGCTTCTTGACCTATCTCAATTGTTTTGGGAAGCAGAATTGTCTGCTGATGGACAGAATGGCAAGGTTCTTTAGCATAATTTATTTTTAACATTCCATTGATTTGGAAAAAAAAACTAAAATGTGTTTTTTATAAAGGCCAATTAAGTAAGGTATAAATTTGCAAGCATTACATTAAGTCAGGAATATTGATCCTGTGATCTTCCAGATGTTGCTAGTTCCTGATTCCCACTGTCTTTCAGAATTAACCATGCAGATTGGGGATTATAATAAAGCAAACTAAGAAGTGCTATAGATTTCCCATCACCATCTTAACTGGCGGCTTGCTGTACTCGAAATACTGGCAACTTTCCCTATATATGTTGGCCAGTGGTGGGATTCAAATTTTTTAACAACTGGTTCTGTGGATGGGGCTTAGTTGGTGGGCATGGCTTGGTGATCATGTGATTGGGTGGACATGGCTTGATGGTCATGTTATTGGCTGGGTGTGGCCAACTCAATATCATCGAGGCACACATCACCTCACTTGGCCTCTCGTGATTGTGGGGATGCTGCAACAGTCATAAGTGTGAAAAACAGTCATAAGTCACTTATTTCAGTGCCATTGTAACTTTGAATGGTCACTCCACACAAGCAAATAACCAGCAAAGGAGGGGAAAAGAAATTCCAGAGAAGTTCCTGAGACAGGAAGTCTAGTCCTGCCAAGAATGTAATAAGGGTTAACGGAGAGGCAGTTTTTATAAGCAACACCAGAATGTTTCCTTCCTGCCTTCCTTACAGGATGAGGCCAGTAATTTCTTCCAACAAGGTTCTCCAAACTGCCTAGAATGTTAACAACCGGTTCTAGCGAATAGGTGCAAACTGGTAGAATCCCACCCCTGATGTTGGCCTCCCAGGAGAAATCTGACTTCGTTTTGTCCCTCTAGGGCAGGGCTGTCAAACTCCCGGCCCATGAGCCAGATGTGACACGTGCTGGCCACACCCACACCCAGTTTAGCAAAGGGGAAAAAAGTCCCAATATGTCATGTGATACTACCATGATGATGTGAGTTTGACACCTCTGCTCTAGGAGGAATCATGGCCATCTTTCAGCTTTGTCCACAATCCACACCCCTTATTTTTACCTCTGTATTTCACACAGACAACCTTAACATGAAATAAAAGCCTTTAATCTGTACATTCTGTGCAGTGTCAGGAGACAGCAAAAGTGATACTTTTTTTAGAACACTTTGCTTGTTTTACTTATATTTATTGCTTTTAAAAAATAACAAAAGAAAGAAAACACAAAGATAATTATAATGCAAATTTATTATAATGCGAAACCTTTGGTCACGACCATAATCCATTCCCAGACTCAGTTTGCGACTCAAATTGGTTGTGTCTGGAAGCACAACTGACTGCACATGCGTGCAGCCAAACAAAATGGTGTTGAAGGGGAAATCGGTGCGGAAAGGGAATCTTTTCCACACCAATTTTTGCCACCCAATTTTTGAATCATGACCCGATTCAAAAATCAGGTGGATTTTTTGGTCACCACCCGATTTGGTCACGAATAGGAGCATTTACGACCCGAGGTTCCACTATACATACAAAAACTATGTATTAAATGTGCTTTAAATGTGAAAAGAAAAAGAACGGAACGAATTATATAATTATAGCAATTCACAGATAATTCCATATACTTATCTAATGTAAATATTCAATTATATATATTAAGTTCTAAGGTATTTCTGTATATTATTCTTTTTTCATCAACTGTGTTTTGTATCAATTAGTTCCATATTTCTTAATTCTTTCCACACAAAATCTTCCATCTACAGGCAATCTGCTAATAGGTGGTAAATGTAATCAAATTTCAATCCATTGAGTGAAAAATAAATCCATACATTTATCTTTTCAATGTTGCAATGTCAGTCTTTTAGTCATAGTAAGGGCATGGAGAATCCACTTACGTTAAGTTTTCAAATTAATATATTAGCAATATAGTTTAAGAGCTGTCTTGAACTAGAACATTTTGGAACTTGTAACCAAGTACAACTAAATATCCTAGTATGTTCTACAGATAATACCTATAGTGTTATCTAAAGCACACATTAACTTGAAAAATAAAGTTGTTTCAAATTCTTAAATTTATCAAACTGCCACAATATGTTCACTGTGTATGGTAAACAATAAACCTCATGCCTTGGTTAAATAAACTTATATTCTGAGATTATGGAAAGGGTTTTATCTAACCAGCTAGGTGTCTAATTTGAACAAATGGATTGTTGGTAGCTATTAAACATCTCTCTGCTCTCTCAACCGGTAGTTGCAATCTCATTTGCTTGTTGTGTGTTTTACTTAATTTGATTTGAATAATAATGGTGAAATAATTAGATCCTCAAATAATCCATGTTATCAGAGTAGTCCACATGTCACAGTAGGAAAAAGGTTAAAAACAAATGGGCATTTAATTCATAGCATAAATATTAAAGTATTTCTTGGTTCAACAGTGGGTTATAAACATTCTGATTATTATTACCCATTCAATTGCATCTGCCATATCTCAGCTATTATGCTTTGATTTCAAATGAAGTTTTTTTTCCAGACTCAGAGTTTGAAAGATGAAGCAAAAGGTGCTAATGCATTTTGAGTCTTTGTGACTATCCACAGATATACCTTTGCTGCATCCCAAGTTTTAAACAAGTAATTTCTCAAAATAAACATTTAAGTAAGTAAGCTCTTTGGCAGTATTATAGCTGGCAGTTTCTGTTTTAGTAAATGAGTCATGAAAGCAACGAAAAACAATATTTTACTCTTTCATCCACTTCCTAGTTTAGCACACTTCCTGAATGATGATGGTTGCCAGTGCCAAAAGTTTAATGAAATAATGCTGGCACATTTTTCAAAATGCCCTTAAGATAATTTGTTTCTGTACTAAAAGTGCATTTTGAACATGGAAATGGTCCAAAACAACATTTGTACACTTAACCTTGCTTTCTATCATCAGGTCAACTTTCAGCATTTTTCACTGTTTGTGCTTTTTGCCCACCATTCTAGATAGATCATTCAGTGACAATGCATAGACTGCAACATTACTCCCCAATAAAGGTGATAACTATAAACAGCGAAGCAAGAATTTACATAGCATCTCTTAGAACTAAATACATTCTACTTTTTTGACCCCTCCCTGAAGACTATGTGGAAGTTGTGCCCACAGGGAATTCAACTGCATTCAACATGCCAATTTGACTCAACAAACTGAGCATAAACCTTATCAAGAAGTCATGGCTGCAACTATGCAATGAGAATTGTGTACACATGTGTGAGTACGCACACACACATACACAATGACACATGTGGCTCCTAAAAGAACTGAAGCAATGGATCTATCCTGGTTGCTCCCCCTCCCCCAATAGCACATGGAAAAGGACTGAAAATCCTGAGATTTTTCAGTCTCATGACAGGGCTATTTTAAGACTTTCTTGCCATTTTGAAATGAGGGTTTTTGAGGGACGAGCTGGTGGTGGTTTCAGTTGTGGCCTTCAAAGGTCATGTGTCCATACATGACATCTGAAGCCAGTATGGTTTAGTGGTTAAGGCACCAGGTTAAAAAGCAGGAGACCATGAGTTCAAGTCTTTCCTTAGCCATGAAAGCCAGCTGGGTGAACATTCTCAGCTTAACTCACTGCCCAGGGTTGTTGTTGTGAGGAAAATAGGTGGAGGAATATATGTTGGATATCTTTGCTGCCTTGAGTTATTTGTAAAAAATAACTTAAATAATAAATAACTAAATAAAAATAACTAACTAACAAACAAATAGCTGAGTCCTTTAAGAGGCAGTATGGAGAGGGGACTAAGGCACAAGACCTAGATTCAAATTCAACCTCAGTGACAGGCTCATAGGGTCACTGACAGCGAGTACACTTTTTCAACCTCACATATTTCACAGGGGTATTGCGAGTGGGTGGGCATGAAATTGGGAGATGAAATGCAATGTATGGAATCTTGCAGGACTTAATTCTATGTCAACCTTGAAGCTGATCTGACTGAAGCATACAGAGAAAAATCTAACTATAATAAGGGGAAAAGGCATCTTTCTGAGTTACTTTAGTTTTGTGGTAACCCACTGCTAGGAGTGACTGGAAAATTAAATCCTCTTGTTAACATTTTTATTGTGAACCACTTTCTCCCTTCCCCACCAGCCCTCTGGGGAACCAAAAATTGTAATCCTCACCCTTCCTGGTTCTGGCTAAATTACAGGAAGGGAAACTAAACAAAAATGTTGGGGAGTCAACAGCCCAGTCAAGCTGAAGCAAGTAATAAAGAGGTAGTTGGCTAACACTAGGATTTAAGCAAAAAAACAATCATATTAAATGTGCTGAAAGAAAACAAGGTTTCATGCGTACAAGACAGAGTTTAAATACATAATGCAAATCCAGCTATAGCTAATGAGGGGTTCCTTGGTGCTATCTAAGCCTGCTTGCTTTCTTGCAGACATTTCATTACCCAAACTAAGTAACTTCATCAGTGCTCATGCAGCACGTCTACAAGAAAACAAGCAGGCTCAGAGAGCATCATGGAACCCCTCATTTCAATCCTGAGCTACAAATACTCACCTTTATTGGTATAACTATAGCTAAGTAACTCCATTTTCAACCTTGCCTGACAGGGTCTAACGACAACTGACCGCAACCAACTTGCACAGCCAATTTTCCACAGTCAATTCATCACTACCAATTTGCTAATACCAACTTGCTATGGACAACTCACCACAGGACAACTTGCTGCAGGACAAGAGTTACACTAATGTCAAAAAAATTGTTGAATAGAATCATTAAATAAAGAATGCCAAAGGAAGGAGAAATCAAAATGTGAATGACAAAAATTAAAATAATTTTTAATTTATCTTAAATAATTAAATTGAATTGTTGAATTGTCGCACAGAAAGTTGTCCTGTAACGAGTTTGTTATGGTGAGTTGTCCCATTCCAGCCTGAGATGACCTCCTCCCTTCAGGACTCCATCCAACTTGCACAAAGGACTCCAAAACACATCCCGCCCAACATCTCATAGGACCCTCTTCTTTTCCTTTATTGGCTCTCAGGGGTCATGTGACACCCTCTCTGGCTAATGATTGAAAGGGTCAGCTGCTCCCTACTATGCTAATAAAATATAGGTATCTCTATATTTGCTTAGCAATCACAACTGGGATCAGCCACTACATTGTTAAGTGCCATGGTAACCAAGTGGAAAATCAAATGACTACAACGGTCTTATGACCTTATTCCCCATTTGGTTGAGTGAAACATGACTGTGGGTTACGATCTAACCTCCACCTTTTCTATTTAACCTTGTTTGTTGCAAGTCATTTGCAAAGCTCATAAATGATGGTCACAGGACTGTGGGAGGCTGAGATAGTTATCAATGTGAGAGTAGGTTGTAAAGCTATTTTTTCTACCACCATAACTGTTGGGTAAGTGTGGACTATCAGTAGAAAAGTGCTATGCTTTGATGATTCATTCATTTCCAAGGTACCGGAAGGAGAATTATGGATGATGGTGAAAATTAATGATAATCTGCTTAGAGAAATCTCACAGAATCTCTTTGGTCTTAAATCAAAGAGATTATCAAATGTTACAGTGTTCGCTTGCTAGTATGACAGCTCTCCCAAATCTACCACATAACACCTATTATCCTGAATTTTTAAAAAAGTAATTTGCAGGATTAGCTGATAAAGGAATTAATGAGTCCTTTATCCAATATTCATATATTTAATTCAATTCAATTCAATTTATTTTGTAGGATTTGATGCGAAATGCATAACTCTGTGTATGCTAAGCTGGGAGACTGTTTTTTTTTTTTAATAGAGCTAAAATCTTCCAGGAAATATTGATTTAAAAGGCATTCATTTTGTTTTTTAATTCAATATATGTTTCTTGATTGCTGATTATTTTATCATGCTTGTTGTTGATAAATCTACTGTGATTCTTTGTACATTCTTCAAAACCTCTCTGGTTAGGGAGGGGAGATCACTTTTCTGAAAGTTGGACTGGATCTAGCTTCTCTCAGCCTTACAAAAGTAAGCTCAAGGGATTGTCAGGTATCATGGATTTGAACTAAAAAGATATTTTAAAAATCAATGAAGGAAGGAAATTCTGAAAGTAAGTAAGAAATATGGATTAAGATTAATATTGTAGTCTTGCACTTAAATGAAAGAGTGAACATTAGCATGTCCTTGGTTCCCATGTAACTCTTATTACACTAACTCATCCTTATCTATTTGTCCATTTTTCCTATTAATGTTTGTTGTTATATACTGATAGCAGTGCAAGAGTCATGAGCATCTATATTATCTCATAGCTGTATTTAACATTTTGGTGTCTGCACAAAAAAAAGTTTCATTCTTTCCATAGTTATCTGAGGGAGCTGTATTGGTGGACCCAAAACAGCTGCATAATGCAACACATGAGAAGATAAGATTTTTGGTAAAAAGGCCTGACAAATCTTAAAATTACTGACTGCTACTGGATAATTATTGTTTTGCTGTAGACTTCCGTTTTGGCTTAGATTTTTTTTTCATGGATTATTTTTAGTTCCTCAACAATTTGATCCATACTTTTGTTTTAATAGTATCATACACAGAAGTATTCTCTCCCATCACAATATAAAAAGAGCCACAATATTATTTTCTGGTTTACCAGCAGTCTAGCTTCTTGAAGATCATATTTTACTGCCAGGCATTCCAACCACATGAATCCTCATCTTCTCATGTAACCAAACCTAGATTCTCAAATACCTAAAAGAGAGGCCAACTCAAAAGTCTCCACTGGAGGTGTTTTATATCCAGGTTTTTATCCTTCTTCTCTGCAGGCCCTTCCATCAGCCAATGAGTGCACAAAGTCCTTTTATCCACTATAGTGCAAGGAGCTCAAGCTCCTGGCATTATTCTGGCTCCAGAAGGAGCAGGAAAATGTCCAATTTTGGACATTTTTGGAGGAAGGATAACTGTATCCCTGTGTGGAGATCACAAAAGTGGCAGCTGTGGAAGTAGAATCTTGGGAGTAACAAGGAGATACAGCATCCAGGGAGTACATGTTGATTACAAGCTGTTGGAGCCTTTCCATTCAATATCTCCCCTGAGATCCAGAAAGTGAAATGCAAAGAGATGGAGTAAATGAAGTCCCTCAACAGCAAATTTTCTGGTTTCATTGATAAGGTGAGATTTTCAAATCTGAAGATTTAAAGTTCCTTACTCCATTGGGCTACTGATAAAACTAGGATTGCTTGGACAATTTGGTATCATTTTAAGTTTTGATCCTATGCTTTCACCACTTGAGATTACTGTTGCACTAATAATTCTTATTTTTTTTTAATTTATTTTTCTTTATTTATTTTTGTCAATTGCTTACAAAATAATAGATATAAGTAAAAACATAGTTATGAATACATAATATTAATCTAGCAAATGTTTTGTATGCTCTAGTTATTAAGGTAATATTACCAGAGAAAAAGCTATGTAAGATTAGGTTAACAACTCTTACTGCCTTTTTGGCTATGTAATTACAGTGGGCTCTAGCACTTAGAACATTTGAGATGAGTACTCCAATGTCCTTGACAGAGTTTGGATCATCAACAAGGTCTTGACTATTCAGCCTGTATTCCATCTTCTGATTTTTTTTACCAATATGTAGGACAGAGCATTTATTTGTTGAGATTTAAAGTTGCCATTTGTTTGACCATTCTGATACATAGTCGAGGTCTTTTTGAAGGGTAGCAGTATGGTCGGTGGTGTTGAATAGCTTACATCATCAGCGAAGAGAACGCTGTTGCTCTTGATATGATTACAGAGGTCATTTATGTAGAGTATGAAAAGAGTTGATCCTAAAACATTGCCTTGCGGGACACCACTGTTGACAGGTACAGAATTTGATAGGATGCTCCCAATTTTGACCATTTGTTGTCTGTTTGACAGGAATGCTTCTATCCAGTTATGCAGGTGTCCAGAGATACCGTAAGATTTTAGTTTTAGGACTAGTTTGTCATGTACAACTGAATCAAAGGCTTTATAGAAGTCTCTGTAGATTGTGTCTATTGCTTTGTCCTGATCGAGTTGTGTAGTCCATATGTTTTTGCAGTATAATAGTTCCAGATTACAGGATAGTTTTTTTCTGAAACCAAATTGTTTATTAGAGAGTAGGTTGTTTGTTTCTAAGTGCAAGATGATGGATTGGTTAATGATTGATTCCATGACTTTACAGGTGACGCAGCATAAAGAGATTGGTCTGTAATTTTCAACTAGGCTGGAGTCTCCCTTTTTGAAGATGGGGATGACCATGGCTTGTGACCATAGTTTTGGCAAGGAGCTGGTCCTGAAAGATTTTTCAAAGATTATGCTAAGAGGTTCGACTATGGCAGTGGATAGCTTTTTTAAGAAGCAGGCACATATTCCATCCAGTCCAATAGATAGGGATGGTTTTAGATTGCACAGTGCTTTTTCAACAATGTCTTCTGTAAAATCGATACATATTAGATCATTGTAGTTGTCTGTGGTTCGACTAGGAAATACTGGGCTTGATTACAAATACTGAGCCAAAGAATGTGTTAAAGAGGTTGGGTTTAATGGTGTCATCATTGCAGTCTTTACATTAGGTCCTTTCAGGGATGGGATGGACCTTGAGTCTTTTAATTTGTTGTTTACAAAATTGTAGAAAGCATGGGTGGAATTGATGCGTAGAAGGTTTTCTTCTTGTTTAGTGTGATAATTTTGCATTCAGTTTTTTTCCAACATTGTATTATTTTTGTTCCCAATATTGTTCTGTAATGCTCATTGCTATTTTCAGTTATCATCTGCACCAATATAGTGCTCACTTGAGTTGAACTGCAAAAATTTAGGCTTTACATAATCTCTCATAACTACTTTGAAATTGGAATGAATATTTATTCTTCCTCTTCTCCTGACATATATTAAAGTGTACCTGAAAAAAAGTCCATAGCCCGGTTGCATGTGTTGAATAAATTGTTTCTATGGAAGCAAACCTAGACATGTTAACAAGCTGAACTAACATCTAATAATAATTGGGGTCTATTAAGTATTTTGTAAATGAGCCAGTAACTTTATTAACTCTATTTAATATTCAAGCCTGAAGCCTTTAGAACTACTGTTGGGCCATGTCCCTGCATAATTTAAGTTACATTGAGCAAGGTCTGTTTCTTTCAGTCTTTTCTATTACATATTCTACCTTCTAGAGATTGCTCCTGCTTTGGTTTTA
This sequence comes from Laticauda colubrina, assembly GCA_015471245.1. NCBI lineage: Eukaryota > Metazoa > Chordata > Lepidosauria > Squamata > Elapidae > Laticauda > Laticauda colubrina. Next base: position 7,000,948 of record BLBF01000021.1, on the reverse strand, counting down.
GCTTCCATTTGGATTTTTCATTTATCAGCCCAATAATGCATTCTGCATCTTTTTAGATTGGACTGCTAAAATGTTTGAGTGGCAAAGCATCCTATAAAACAGAACTTCAGCTTTGACTGATGGGATGTTTTGATGTACTGATGGATTTGTGGATGTATTTCATCTTGGATTTTAGGTGCAGTGCCTGGAACAGAAGAACCAGCTGCTAGAAACTAAATGGGCCTTCCTGCAGCAACAAACTAAATCACCCACTGAAAGCTTAGAGTACATGTTTGAACAATACATTGCAAGGAGTTGGAATATTTACAATATGAGAAGGAGAAACTGCAAAGTGATTGTGAAAGTACAAAGGCACAAACTGCAGATTGCGGAGAAGATTTAAAAAAACAACATAGATTTCTTGCTTCTTAACAAATCTGCACAACATGTCTTGGGAACAAATGTCACAAAACATAATGAGGCTTACATTTGAGTAGGCCTGCATAAGATTGCTCTGTCTAATTCCTGTTTTACATGTATATGTAGCCCATGCAGTAAATGTATGAAGTGACTTTCTGAGAAGGAGATCATTGTTTTATCTACTTGAATTTGTGGGACAGACTTCACATATTATAGTGTTCCCTTTTCCTTTGGCCCAGGCAGTTCAAGAATTTTTCACCAAAAGTCCTGGCACTAAACAAAGGAGGAAAATAAATGATATCTGGTTGTATTTCAAGAGTCAGCCAGGCCTTGGGATGAATATAAATACAGAATAATATAGACAGCTGGGAAAATTGTATGGGAGTTTTGGAACAGGAGTTATTGTTGTCCCACTGTGGTGTTTGGGAAAGACTGGGCTGAAGTCTTCACTCCGGTCCGTGTTTCCAGAGGGAACATGGACCGTTCCTGTTGGCTGATGCCGTTTGACAGCCGGCTATAAAAGGGAGCTGTCAAACAGCATGAGCTGTTGTCCACCAGCTGTCTGCCTTGTTAGCGCAGCAACCGCGGCAACCCTTTATTGATACAATAAAGTAAAAGCTGAAGTGCGCTCCATGTTTGCTTCAGGTTATTCCGCTGCTCCACAACACTGGCAACGAGGCCGGGATACATATAAGAGGCAACTGGGCAAAGAATTGCTGAGCAAAGTCACTACAAAAAGAGCCAAAGTCACTACCGAGCTGAATGTCACTTTAAGAGCTTCTGTCACTATTCGCGAGCACAAATTTCAACTTTCCTCGAAAGATCTGGCACCGCTGACTTGAGATGACTTCGAACCCTGCATTTCCATCTTTCAGACTGACAGCGGAAACATGGGAGTCCTACAGAAACCGGTTTGACTGTTTCCTAGATGCCATAGACCTCATTGACATTTCCGACCGTAGGAAAAAGTCCTACTTTTTAAATTTTTGCGGAGCCACAGTGTTTGACATTGCTACAGCATTATTGGCTCCACATTCAATTAAGACTGTTCCATGGGAAGAATTTCAGGACATTCTTTCCAACCACTATTCCCCTAAGCCATTCCGAATTGCCAGGCATCATGCATTTAGAAGGCAAATTCAGGCTGAGGGAGAGACTATTAGTGGGTACATGACTGCCCGACGAACAGTTGCCTTACATTGTGGGTTTAGAGACTATCTGGAAGACATGTTATTAGACCAACTAGTTGTGGAGTCAGGGATTTAAGGCTACAAAGACGTCTATTGGCTAAAGGGGATTTAACCCTTAAATTAGCAATTGAAGAGTCTCAAGCTGCTGAACTATTAGCACTTTCAGCAGCAGAAATTCAGGGAAATCCAATTAGCCAGAGCAGCTCAGCCATCCATTACAATGAAACCTCCTCAGAAGAAGGCTATGAAGAGGCTAATGATGAAATTGCTTCAGGCAGCAAAAAAACAGTCAAGGGGAGAACAGGCCAAACCCCAATCTACCTCCACGGCCTCAGCCCATTTGTCTAAGCTGTGGGGGAAACCACCTCGGGGCATCCTGCTAGTTCAGGAATGCCATTTGTCTAAAATGCCAGAGGAAGGGTCATTTAGCCAGGATCTGTCAAGCAGGAAAGCCCAAAAGCCTCAGACAACCCAACATTTCCAAAAACAAGTTGAAGACTGTTTTACCTGCTATCAAGCCAAGCTGACTAACAAAGGCTCTAACAAAATCAGTGTTTTTGTTTCTATAGAAGGGAAACCTTGCAGGATGGAAGCTCAGCACTATCCATCATCTCACAGAGCATCTTGAAACAACTACTTCCCAGAATGGCGAAGAAGAAGCTTCATGGCTGCCAGTTAACCCTACATGACTACCAAGGCAGAACCATCCCAGTCATTGGAAAAGGCACATTTTTTGTACAATTTCAAAACTGTAAAGGTCACTTGCCCTTCGTAGTAGTGGATGGTACCCTCCCTCGCCTGTTGGGGTTAGACTGGTTCCCTGCCCTTGGCCTCCATATAAGCAGAATCCACTCTATTATAAATGTTGAAGTGGACACCTTGTTTAATGACTATGCTGATGTGTCCAGCGAAGGGCTGGGCTGTTATTCAGGAACCACAATATCTTTCCGCTTGGACCCTCAGGCAGTACCAATCTGTTTAAAGTCTCGAAGGGTACCTTTTGCAATCCGCCCCAAATTAGACATGGAGCTTGACAAATTAATTAAACAGGGTGTATTAAAGCCTGTAGACTTCACAAAATGGGAAACCCCAATAGTGACATCCCTGAAGAAAGATGGTAGCGTAAGAATCTATGCGGATTACAAGATGTCACTGAATAAATATTTACAAATCAGTGCTTATCCAATCCCTGTTATCCAGCACCTACTACATTCTTTTGAGCCAGGAACCATTTTCACGAAATTAGACATGTCACAGGCCTATCAATAGTTCCCTGTTGATGACGTAACCGCTGAACTACAAACTATTGTAATGCACAGGGGAGCTTTCAAATGTAGGCACCTCCAATTTGGCGTAAGTGTGGCCCCAGGAATTTTCCAATCCTTAATGGAAAGTCTTCTCCAAGGATTACCAGGCGTAATTCCATATTTTGATGATATTTTAATATCTGCCCCTGACAAGTCTCAATTACTGCAAAGAGTCAGAGGAGTCCTCGATCTTTTCAGAAAGCATGGTCTTAAGTTAAAGAAAGACAAGTGCACTATTGCCACCCCACAGGTAGAATTTTTGGGATACAAAATTCACCCAATCGAATCCAAAGTAAGGGCTATTCACGAGGCACCCACACCAACTAACAAGACTGAGCTCCAGGCCTTTTTAGGACTTCTTAATTTTTATGCTTTGTTTTTGCCACATAAAGCTTCCGTTGCAGAGCCTCTGCACAGACTCTTGGATGAGCAATACCCCTGGCACTGGGGACCTAGGGAAGCCCATGCCTTCCATGCTGCCAAATCATTACTTACATCCAATGCTGTCCTGATCCAATTTAACAAACATTTACCTTTAGTTTTAGCAGCAGATGCTTCTCCTTTTGGCATAGGTGCTGTTTTAAGTCATAGGCTGCCTAACGGTTCTGAGGCACCCATTGCCTTTTTCTCCAGAATTTTTTCCCCAGCTGAGTGCAACTACAGCCAAATTGACAAGGAGGCTTTGGCTGCAGTTGCTTCTGTCAAAAAATTCCATGAGTTTCTATATGGACACTATTTCGAGTTGGTTACGGATCACAAGCCTCTGTTAGGCCTTCTGTCAGGCGAAAGACAAACTCCTCAGATTTTGTCTCCAAGGATGACCAGGTGGACTTTATTTCTGGCTGCCTATTCCTATACACTGGTTCATCGAGCTGGCAAGAGTCTATGCCACGCTGATGCTCTTAGTCGCTGCCCCCTGCCTGTTCCTGTGGAGGATCCTGCACCAACTAATGCTGTTTTCCAGATTAACGATCTCAAACTATCCATCACTGCCCTTGATATCGCTGCCCACTCTGCCAGGGACAAGGTAATCACCCAAGTTCTTGACTGGGTGGGAAGGGGGTGGCCAGCAATTCCTCATGTCCCCGAATTCATGCCTTTCAAAACTTGCCAGCAAGAACTATCTTCTCTGCAAGGCTGTTTACTTTGGGGACTAGGGTAGTTATCCCTTCCAAGTTGCAAGACTCAGTTTTAAAGGTCCTACATGAGGGCCATCCCAACATTGTCAGGATGAAGGCCCTAGCTCGCAGTTATGTATGGTGGCCAGGCATGGATGCTCAGATTACGAGTTGGGTGAATGCTTGTTAGCCACGCCAAGCCACCAGACCTGCTCCACCCACATCCACTCCAGGCAGGTGGGAAGATTCCATGGCCCCTTGGTTCCGGGTGCATATTGATCTGGCTGGTCTCATTCAAGGGTGAACATTCCTGGTGATGGTTGATTCTTTTTCTAAATGGGTAGAGCTGACCTTGATGACCATCACAACTTCAGAAGATGTCACTAAGGCTCTATCAAGGATATTCACTACCCATGGCCTCCCTGACACCATCATGTCTGATAACAGCCCCCAGTTTACTTCCTGTGAGTTTGAGGTCTTCCTAGCCAACCTAGGAATAAGGCACGCACTTACAGTTCCTTTTCATCCTGCCAGGATGAAAGGATACATTCAATAGGTATCTAATTTAATCTATAGAAAAAAACCCGGATTCTTAATTATATTCTATTCTCCAATTAGAGTTGGTCAAAACCGGATGTTTTCTCTTCTGAGCGTTGTGCTGGAGTCATCCTCAGGAAACTTCTCTCTACCAGAATGCGTGCTTTAAGCTATTCTATACATCATATTTATGTAGTGCCTTCCTTTCTTCCTATTGACTGATTGGTTTGTTGATGGCTGGTGATTGGCTGGCATTTCCTTGTGCTTCCAAGTTCTAGGCTTCTAAGTATCTGATAAGTTGGTAATAAATCATCCTGGCTGAAAGAGCAGTCAGATCGGTTAAGGAGGCCCAGGCAAGGTTTGGGCCCATAGATTGGCACTCTAGGCTCGCTAAGTATCACCTGACCCAGCAAACATTCCCTGTGCCACCACTAATAGGTGTCTGGCTGAACTTCTCATGGGTAGACGTCTAAGGACTACTTTAGACATACTCCATCCCCATTATGCCCCAATCACGCCCCTAGGATCAAATCGCCAGGCAAGGGAGTTCACTAAAAATGACCAGGTCTATGCCCGGAATTATGCAGTACAACCTTTGTGGATGCCTGGGTAGATTGTGGCGGTAACTGGTCCTAAATCTTTAGACAGGGTCCAACTGCAAGATGGGCACATCTGGTGCCACCATATTGATCAACTTAGAAGGCGTTGGAGTTCGTCTGCAGATAGCCCTCAAGTCGTTCCTGCAACAGAGAAACCGCCGGCACCCAAAGAAACTTCCCACGGATCTGACAGGAATGCAAGCCTACCTGAACAGCCATGTGTCCCTCGCCCAGAGGTGCCTGAAGCCGAGACACCAGCTTCGTCAGCACCCGAAATCGCCCAACAAGCAGAAAAGTTCCTTCCAGCAGCAGCTTCATCAGGACTTAGAAGATCTGGCTGCCTGCGCTAGCACCTGAGTTATCTGCAGGACTACGCATGCTCCATTCTGGGGGAAAGAAGTGTGGTGTTCAGGAAAGACTGAGCTGAAGTCTTCACTCCAGTCTATGTTTCCAACGGGAATATGGACTGTTCCTATTGGCTGATGCCGTTTGACAGCCGGCTATAAAAGGGAGCTGTCAAATGGCATCAGCTGTTGTCCGCCAGCTGTCTGCCTTGTTAGCGCAGCAACCGCGGTAACCCTTTATTGATACAATAAAGTAAAAGCTGAAGTTTGCTCCATGTTTGCCTCAGGTTATTCTGCCGCTCCACAACACCCACAATTGTTAAGAGATCAAACAAATAGCCATGCATTCAGGAAGAATAATCTACTATCACCTGTTACATATTCCTCTTAACTAGAAATAACTGAAGATAAATTTTCCACACATGGGATCATTACTCTTCTCATAATTTGCCAATATGTCAGACAAGGTTTATTTTCCCATTCCTCTTTCCCAGAGATATTTTGGGAGTGATACATATAGAAACATTTGGAGCCATCATAAGACCACCTCACTGGGAAGATTATAACTTTGTGTCACCCATGTTTGCTGTTTGATTTATCTCTCTCTCTCTCTATTGTATTTTTGATGGTCCTTCCTTGTAGATATGAAGAGAAAGTCTACCAGCATGTTGCAGCAGAGAAAGAGATAATAGAACTTAGGAAGGTAAGCAGAACAACTCCTTGGTGAAGTTAGTTAAAAAAATTAAAATCAAGATAATGAGCAATGGGAGAGATGTTACATTTGGAAAAAACAACAACTCTGATAGTCCTCAGATGTTACCATCATTATTATTTTTCAATATGATTCTGGCAATCCAATTTTTAACAAGAATGAAAAAAGAATATATTTAGTGTCAATCAGCCAGATTTTTTGGATAATATAGTACAATTTATAATAGCACTGCAACATAGTCTTGCACTGATATCATTGCAATGGTGAATTTGGAGTAGCATGTTGAAAATAGGTGATGGATAAATAGCTATGCTGATTAATAGAAATCTTCTAAAGTATACACTGAATCAGTAGTCAAATACTAAATAAGGTTGTTTTGCAAATGTAAAGCATATGGATTTTTAAAATTATTCATCCAGTACTATTTCTATCCAATTTAACGGTACATTTATTTCACATTCTTCCCATTATTCCATATGATCCTGTCATTTTCTCTTCTTTTTTGGATTCTGGGAATGCAAAAATTTGCTCCCAAAATATAAAAAAAATGAATTCTTATTACAGATAATTTCATTTATGCTGTACATCCATTAAGTCTGATTAATTTATCCTAGTCAGACTTTTTATATAGCATGCTGTATAAACCACCTACCATCTACCAGCTGTCTATACTTTCCAGTGTAGTTAGCTGATGGATCAAGGTTTAAATTTATCAAGTCATTGGTTGAATTCTATACTCTAAGCATAAAACAAGTTTAGCATGTGATGTGAACCAGAGGTGGTATTCAGCGGTTTCTGACCAGTTCTGGAGAACCAGTAGTGGAAATTTTGAGTAGTTCAGAGAACCAGCAAATACCACCTTGACTGGAGATTTTACAGGATCCTTCCTCTGCCACCAAGGGGAAGGATACTGTACCTTCTGTACAGTACTGAAGGATACCCGGCCCCTGCCGTGGCCCACCAAGCCACGCCCACAGAACCGGTACTAAAATAATTTGAATCCCACCACTGATGTGAACATAGAAACTATAAAATACAGCTACAAATGTGGTTATATTTTATACATTGACAGGAAAGTATGTTATGAAATTGTACATAAAAAATCAATAATTAAAAGCACAAATCCATTTAAAAAAAAAAAAAAACTCCAGAAATAAATAAAATATCAAGTAAAATAACAATAATTTTAAAAAATGGACTCACCCTTTCTTGTTCTCAAGATCTTACTTTAGGCGTGTATTTAAAAATATTTCATTTTCCCCACCTTTTCCAAATATTTATATGATATGTTTAATTAAAGTAAATAGCTGAAAAGAAGAAAAGAGGCCCTCAACAGCACAGTATTTTTACAAAAGAAAAACATATTTTCTACTTGATGCTTTTGCAAATAATAGGATAAATTCTTGGCACAAAGAGAGATATCTCTCCTGAATTTAAGAACCAGCACACAGGGACAGGAAACCTGGGAATAATAGGTTTAAAAATCATGACATGATTGTTGTTATTGTTATTTATTTACATTTTTTAAATAACTTTTGATCTCTCTAAATGGTTTAAGTGAATTCTGATTCCCCCCTTTCTTTGGAAGTTTTCCCATAAAAAAGAATGTAATACAAGAATGTCTGTTTAGAATGTAGACTGTATCTTTTCAAATAATGCAGAACTGGAGAGGAAAGTCAGTCTCCTGGACCAAGAGATCAAGTTCTTGAAATGTGTATATATGAAGTAAGTAGGGAGGGATCCACTGAAGAGATCCTCTTTCCTTTGTGTGACCGTCACTTGGCCTAGGCTACAGAACTGACAAGTGACATTTGAATCAACAGGAGAAAGAACAGCTTGACAAACTAGATCAAGACTTGGATGTGGTTGTGAAAATGGACACCAGTAGGAACCTTGACATGGACAACATCATAGCCTTAGTCTGAAAAAGAGTATGAGGAAATTATGCAGAGAAGTAAAGCAGAGGCAGATAAATTTTACCAAAACAAAGTATTTCACATCAGTGCAAAAAATTGGTAATTTTTTTTAAAGAGAGAGACCTATTGATAAAAATATATAATTTAATACTTGCTAGGTGAAATGCCACAGGTGTTCTCTCCTTATGTCTCTTGTCACTTTTTGCTAACTTTTAAACATATGTTTGTGGCTTCCTTGCTCACTGATTACCAATTTATCTTCTAAATGTACAGAACACTGCTCATAAGATATAGGGCTGCTTCTCATTTCATATACAAAGACCTTCTGAAATAGTAGAATAATCTTACTCAGAAATAAGTGACAGGAGAGTATATTCTGTTGTAAAGGACAGCCATGGCATGTCTTCCTCAGTCTTCAACATCTTCTTTCTGCTCTGTTTGGCTTTTTTTTGGTCCTCACTCAAACAAATGTTATATTAGAACAGCCATAATGTCAGCAAATATCCTGTAACCATCACATGTGTACCATGCATGGATGAGTTATGGCTTCCATTAAACAGCTTTCCATTCTGCCTACTTGTCTACTTCCCATTAATTTATTGAAAGACTGATAGACATCCCAGGCAAGCAATAAGAGATACTCAGCAGAAGTGTGGCCAACAATCTATTACTATAATATGATTCTATTTCTTGTAGCCATGTAGCTATCAGACACTGAATCCTGCAAAAGCTGTTCTTCCCTCTGTCTCATCTTCAACTGGCTGAAAAAGACAAAGTAGACCAACTTCAAAGACTGCTAATGATTGGACTACCATTTGTCAGAAATGGTGTAGAGTCTCCTACTTGGGTGGGGGATTGGACTAGATGTCCTACAAGAATGAAGATAATAAACTTAAAACAGTGTTTTAGGAAGATCAGGAAGATGATCTAAATCTTTAGGAAGATTTAGGAAGATCAGGAAGATTTTAGGAACAGGAAGATCAACAAGAAAAAAATAAGTGAGTGTTTTCTTTCCTCCACAGGATATCCAGAGATTCTTCAAATTCTATCAGTATCTGTAAGTCCTAATTTGCCTGTTTGTTTGTTTTTTCCTCCCAAAAAAGGTGTTTCAGGAATAACCATTCAGTGTGTTTTCTTTCCAGCTGTGACCAACTCCCCATGCAGTTCTCAAAGTGCAGCAAAACAAGGAAAGGAATGCTGTGAGAAGGCCGGAGGCTCCAGTCAATGCAAACTGGCTGGATCTAAAATATCCATTTCCTCTGAGAATAAAACCAAGTGTCGAAATGAAAAGTCCTCCACCATCTGCAAATGGTCCAGTAATAGAAAGTAAAATTGCAGAAAGGAAATTAGGCAGAACACTATCTGACAGTTTCACAAATAATGGAAAGGAACAACTTACCTAGATTTGATAGATAAAAATATTTGTAGCTCAGGGTTGAAATGAGGGGATTCTTGGTGCTCTCCGATATTGGTTATTTTCTTGCAGATATTTTATTACCCAAAGGAAGTACTAGTAGAGATTGGGGTTTGCTCTTATTTTATATTCTAGTGTCTTGCCCTGTTAGTGCTGGTGGGAATGATCTTGGTAGTTCTTTGGTTGGGCTGTTTACTGTTAGCTTGTTTGGCAGTTCCTTGATTGGAGTATTGTTTCCTTCTTGGTTGTTGGTCTGATATTAATTCTTATAGATTCTTGCAGATATGAGTAAAGCTAGCTAAAGGAATAAAAGTCATGTCACTCTCTGCTAGCTTGGTAAATAATGATGCTCATTGACATGAAAATGAACTCTCCAAATTGGATTCATCAGACCAATGATGAACATCTTTTGAATGGAATGGGAGTAGGAATAGATTCCCAAAGAAAAATTGCAGACTGCAGGAACCAGCACTACTCAGGTGATCCCGAGGACACAGATAAGCCTCCAAATGTTTCAACAACCCTCTAAAACAGGGATGTCAAACTCGATTTCATTGAGAGCTGCATAAGTGTTGTGTTTGACCTTGGGGCAGAGGGCATGATGAGGGGGCATGGCCAGCTTGACATCACTCATATCGGGGGCACCTGTGGCAGTCTCAGAACTCTGCCAGTGAAAATGGAGCTCAGGAGGACCACCTGCGGCCCTCCTAAGCTCTGTTTCACTGGCAGAGGTACTGCAAGTCAGTCCTTTGTTGTTTCCAGGGCAACCCTGCAGGCCAGGTCTATGCACTCTGAAGGCCAGATCTGGCCTGTGGGCCTTGAGTTTCACAACCCTGCTCTAAAAGGATGCAGATTACCATCTGTCTGTGTGATGACCTGGGGCGTGGCACAAAGGCAACACAGTCACATAAGCAAGAAAAGTCCCTTGAATACCTCCAACTTTGCCCCCAATGTCCAGTTAACTTTGGCTGGAGAAGAAACTCTCCCAAAAGCAGTATTTAAGTGGACGAAATTCTGTCCGAAAACAAAGTACATATAAACTGTAAATAAAAATCCACACAAACCATGCTGCAGCAATTAATTGGACAGGGTAGGATAAGGAATTGCAGACTTCAAAGGCCAACAAAACACACACTGGGAAGACACCAGATAAGCCTCAACAATAAAAGATAACTCACGATTTGCTTCCCACAAGTTGTGCTCAATCTCCCTTTTTAAACACTATGTTCCCAGCTGCAGCTAATGAAGGAAATCAGGGCCCTTTCCTCCCCCATAAGCCATGCAACTCACGTTGCTCCCTTCTCCATTCCTCCCTCTGTAGGATGAAGAGGGGGTGGGCCTGGATCTTCCTCTGAATTCCCTCTGTCTTGCTCTACCTCTCCCCTGCTCTGCCCAGCCGGATTGTGCCCTTCCCCAGTTTCTTCCACAGCCAACGTAGCCACACTCCCACTCCCTGCCAGCTGCTCAGCTTCCCCCTCAAAATCAGATTCCGACAGGGGCATGACAGTCTGCAAGGAATATAAATCCTTCCATTACCCACTATCCTGTCAGAGCTGAAGAAGCTTCTTGGATGAGAAGTGAAACATCTTCAAAAGAACAAAGAAAAAAGTCCAGTTGCCACCTGAAAAAGCACCTTGGGGAAAAAGCTACAGAGTGGTGCTGGTTTTGTCAGGACCAACCTTGTACCAGGATAACTAACACCGACCTATCAGAGCATTGTGGTATAATATCCAGTACAGACAGAGACTTCTATACAGCTGTAGTTGGATAGAAAAAGAAAGAAAGAGAAAATCATATCTGGATCCAGAAAATGAGTCTTTATGTTCTAATTAAATTGATGAGCCTTGGTGGTGCAGTGATTAGAGTGCAGTACTGCAGGCTACTTCTGCTGACTGTTGGCTGTCTGTAATTTGACAGTTCAAATCCCACCAGGCTTGAGGTTGACTCAGCCTTTCATCCTTTCAAGGTGGATAAAATGAGGACCCAGATTGTTGGGGGCAATAGGCTGACTCTGTAAACCACTTAGAAATGGCTGTAAAGCACTGTAAAGCAGTATGTATATAAGTCTAAGTACTATTGCTATTTCTATAAGCAGATGCAAGCTCCAACTAACCATTTCTCTGAAAAAGAAAAGAAAGGATCTTAATACAAACTCTACATCCTTTCTCTACCATACAGCTGATAAATAGATCTATAGTTTTGTTTCATCAGGCTGTTTTGGGAGCAATTTAGCTATAGGGAGGTGGCTTCTTTTAGGGTGAGGCCCAAAGGCTTGATGATTAAGGAGCAAAAGAGGTTGAAATTTTCAGGCACTCTGACAATTATCTGTTCATGACACTACACCTACTTGTTTTACTCTTTGTTGTACTTTTCTGTCTTGTAGGTAATAAACTGAATGCACACAAAGTACATTCTGTTCTTCTCTTTTCTTGTTGCATCTGCATCTTCCCAATATTTTCAGATGGCTTTACTTTTTTAAACAGCAGTTGACATTAAAACAAACAAAAGGACAATAAACTAATAATAAATTAACTGTTGGATAAAAGAACATATAAGCAAGTTTAAAACACTAGGCAAATAGGAACTGTAACTTAATTTGCAAAGTTCATGAAAAATATATATTCTGTACCATGGAAGGGGGAAAAGATGCCATGACTAATAGGGAGAGGTTTTTCATTATTTATACATTGAAGAGTACTCATCCCTGGAGAGTCTCATCATCTGCGTAATGATATAATCATGGGAATTTTAAAATTGGTTCATTCCAGGTGAAGGCCATGCACTGAACTCCAGTTCAGCCATACCCTCTGCTAGTTTACTCATAACATTTTAAAAAAAATTGTGAGAAAGCTTCTGTCCTGCTATAGTGAGGGTGGGAAAATGAATTCTCCATTGCATTCACTGCCAGGATTCTGTTGCTCCCTGACTATTAGAGGGAAAAGAATTATGCAGACATAGGACCAAAAAATAGATCGCATATCTTTTATTCAGCACTTCGTTTAAGAACTCAATATCAAAAACCACAGGCCAGTAAGATACTGAAACAGGAATTTTGCAAGCCAAACCTTTTAATCTGAAGAGCTTTAAAAAGAAAAAAGGTGCAGACACACTGGAGCTGAAATTGAACAAAGGCTCATACTCCAAATTGGGAGAAACCAGTCAGTTTGTGTGACATTGCATTCTGGATGCTGAAAATAATTGTGGGGTAGGGAAAGACATATTAGTCCCTGACTTCTAAATGATTGCCCACTCCTTCCCTAATATGCCAATGAAGTTGCCATTTCTTGCATGGGGCTGAATTGGCTGAAATGATGGGATTCAATAAAAACCACCACCATGCATTTTTTTCTCACTGAAAATGATCCTTGCAACCTGTCTTACTCATTGTTATTCTGGAATTGGCTTTCCTCACCCTGAATTGCATTCCCTTCACACAGGTAGGCTAGAGGAGGTGTCATGAGAATTTGAGATGAGAGAAGCAAGTAAGCTTTCCTTTTCCCGTCACCTCCTTTGCTCCCAGATGACACAGAGAAGGAAATCATTTTCTTTCCAGGTAAGGTTGAATCAACAAGTCAACATCCAACACTTTGTGACTAAGGAGCTACTTATCAAAGCCTTTCTAAAATGGTTTCAGCCACAAATTCCAATCCAGCACCCTCTAGAACAGAGGGTGGGAAGAACAACTGCCTCTTTATGACTTGTGGACTTCAACTCCCAGAATTTCTGAGCCGGTCATATCATGCTGGCTAAAGAGTTCTGGGAATTGAAGTCCACAAGTCATAAAAGGGCCACTGTCCCCCACCCCTGCTCTAGAAAGAAGCGTTTTCTTACAGCTGAAATATCTGTTCTCTTTTCCCTTTCCTACCCCTTAGCAAAGGCCTTTTGCTTTGAAATGCCCAAATGTTCATTGGAGTGAGCTCCAATTTAGGCAGCTGCTATGTGGATGCAGTGTGCACTTCACCTGTGTCATGTGGAAATGTTTGATTGCTTTTGATTTAAACATATAATTATTTATATTAACTTATTAATGTCAATTAATGATAGTATTTTCCTTCCAAAGTTAAGATTTGGATAAACTGGGTTATGTTGCATTTGCGGGGAAAGGTTAAATGTCCCTGGCAATGATATAACCTGAGTGTTAGATCCAGGGCCCATCAGATAGGTGCTTTCCAGGTATGTTAAGATAATGAATGCACTGAAATGTATTTTTGATTTAAGAGCAGGCTATCAGCTATTGGGGTAGACCAGATCAGGAAAAAGCCTTCATGGGAAGATTAGAAATATACTTTAGTAATAAAGATGATAATTGCAGAATCTTGCAAGTGTGTTTGTGCTTTACCTCCTCTTCCCATAGTGATATATTTTAAATTAAGAAATCACAGGGATTGTCTGGCTGCCGTTGTGGAAGAATTAGATATAGATACAGATTAACAGAGTTGGAAGAGACCTTATAGATCATCTAGTCCAAACCCCCGCCCAAGCAGGAAACCCTACACCATTTCTGACAAATGGCAGTCCAATCTCATCTTGAAAATCTCAAGTGACGAAGCTCCCACAACTTCCAAAGGTAAGCTGCTCCATTGGTTGGTTGTTCTCACTATCAGAAAATATCTCCTTATTTCCAGGTTAAATCTTTCCTTGTTCAGTTTCCAACCATTATACTTTGTCTGGCCTACAGGTACTTTGGGAAATAGTTTGACACCCCCTCCTCTCTGTGGCAGCCTCTCAAATATTGGAAGACTGCTATCATGTCTCCCCTGGTCCTTCTCTTTGCTAGACTAGCCATGCCCAGTTCCTGTAACTGTTTTTCATATGTTTTAATCTCCAGTTGCCCAATCATCCTGGTTGCTCTCTGCACTTTTTTTTTGCTCTTCTCTGCACTTTTTCAAGTTTTTCAATTAACTGACTCTATGTCATTGCCCAGGGGATTCCTATACTCTTCAGGGAGGCTTCTTCCTTGTCCATATATTCACGTGTCCTTGTCCAACAGCACTAGTCTCCTCCATAAATGAGGAAAGCTCTCCTCTTTGCAGTGTAATTGGGGGCTCCAAAGCAGACAGTGCAACATATTATGGAATAGGGCCCTCTGAGCTCATATCAGGGAAACCCCAAGAGACTTTCTTCAGGTAACTTCATCATGTATGGAATTACAATTTACCTTTGAATGTGTAAATAGAGTAAATAGTTGAATATTTGCTCACTGAGAATGTGATGTGCTTTTTAATACATTTGCCATATGCTAAATATCCTTTCTTTTTATATCCCAGTGAATCAGAGAAGGTTTCTATTTTTCAGAATTCTGTAATTTGGCTCGCTAGGCAAAATAAACACACACAACAAGGTTTACATTAGATCAGAGGTTTCCAAACTCCCAGAATTCTGAGAGTTGAAGTCCACAAGTCTTAAAGTTGCCAAGTTTGGGGACCCCTGCATTAGATGATGCTGGATTTGATGTTGTGCATGATCTAGAGTGTCATACAAACATGTACACCACCACATGTATACAAAATATATATTAAAATCCCAGGCAAATGAACTGTCTGCCAGAGTCGTAAAACTAAACAGGATTTGCAATGAATAAGGAAAATGTATTGTTGAAAAGAAAATGGCAGAATGATTCATTCCTAGATCACGATATTAGGAGAGATTGCTTCTTGATAAGAATTGTTTTCAGTTGAATAGGAATGGATGGAGAAACAATTGATGGGTGATGAAAATACAATTGGCTATCTAGCTTTGGGTATTCCTGATTTGTTTTATGGAACAACAGAACAAGGTTTTGGAATTCGAATGGAGAGTATTGCAGGAGCAAGGCTTACAGCAATAATCAGCTTGGATTTTATTTGCCTTTTAAAGATAACATCAATCACAGATGGAATCAGTTGAGCAACCTAATCAAGAAGAGAGGGCAACTGGATAGAGATTTAAAAAAAACATATACAGTGGAACCTCTGGTCACGAACGCCTCTGATCGTGACCAAATTGGGTTCCAAACAAAATCCACAACATTTTTTAATTGGGTAATGGTTCAAAAATTGGGTGTCGATCAAGCACAACAGTGATTCTCTTTCTGCACCAATTTCCCTTTCCATATCATTTTTTTGTAGGCACATGCAGAGTCTTGTCCAGTCACAATCAAATTGGATTGTGACCAAAGTTACAGAATGAATTATGGTCTTGACCAGAGGTTCTCTCTCTCTCTCTCTCTCTCTCTCTCTCTCTCTCTCTCTCTCTCT
>BLBF01000021.1:6931449-6985166 GCA_015471245.1 Laticauda colubrina | reverse complement strand
TCTCTCTCTCTCTCTCTCTCTCTCTCTCTCTCTCTCTCTCTCTCTCTCTCTCTCCCTCCATCCATCCCCCCCTCTCTCTCTTGTATGGAGAGAAAAATGGAAATGGAACAGTTATAATTAATTTTGGTTAATATTTAGTCCAGTTAAATTAAATTATAATTAAATTTAGGTTTCACAGATCATTTGTGCATTGTTACATAAAAAATATTCTAGAGGAAATGATTGAAGTTAAAAAAAACACTATATGTCCCATATGTGGAATGTGATTGGAAAATTAACTTCAAACTCAGCAAAAAAAAAAAGATACAGAAGAAGTTGTGCACCTTCTTAGACTGCACAGTGACTTATTACATTAATTGCATCTTGAGGAAGTGATTATTTTTTTTGGCTTTAATATATAAAGTCATTTACTGGTATTAATAGTTCTTTCTTTAATGTTAGCTAGAATGATAGCTGAAATTCTGAAAAATATATTAGGCAATCAAAGATTGCCCAATATACTACTTACTTCTTGCCGTAAAGTTGTTATGCTTCAGCTAGACTGTAATACCAACATATTTCTTAAAAACCTTTGTGCTGTGAAAATAAACAATCATGCTGAACCACATCAATCAAGATGAAAGTAAAAATTAATGCCATGATGGTTTGTACTAACATACACATTGTATAGATAGAAGTATTAGTAAGAGAAGGGAGCAGTAGGAATCGGCTACTGACTCAAGATTAAATCATGCAATCCTTAATTTTAGTTGTGGTGTAATCAACACAAAATAGATTGTTTCAGCAATTTCTGGAATGCTGGACTAGTTTCAAAAGGCTACAGCAAGTGTACACAGGGCAGCCTGGAACATTTTTCAAAATTTAAGGTGTGGTAGATTATAATGTTGACACACTGCCTCAAAACGTGGTTCAGTCTTCTGGAGTATGCTGCAACAACCATCTTACCCAATGCCATGTCCTTTTGAAAAGGCCACAGTTGTTTCTCCTGGTTAATTTAGATATAAGTGAAGATGGCTGATGAGAATTTGATCCTGAAGAAATTGCTGGAAACAAAATAAAAAAGAAGATAGAAAATAATACTATTTTTCTGACCTTGCACATGGTTACTGACTTACTATCATAAACATTTGAGAGGATTTTCTGTTATATCAAATATGTGGTAGCTGAGGAGAAAGAGAATAGATTGAATAGTCTTTGTGTTTTTTCTGTTAGTAATTGGAGGAAGGTCCCGATCAACTCATAGCTATCTCTGTATCTTCTCAATATGTTTAATTCGGCATGAGGATTGCAGGGTGATTTCATATGACATTGGAGGAACACAGAAACAGAAACAGTGGTGTGTCCATGAAGTCATTTCTGTCAAGTGCAGAAAATCAAGAGTCCAGGCAGTTCAAATGAATATATAGGTTTACTGTGGGCACAAAAGGACTTGAGATTGATGATACATTTGACCCCTCTCATGGGATCAACTTGGTTATCTCCTATGGTTTCATTGGAAATAGTACAGCATTAATTTTGCAAAATAGCAACTCCCCAAAATCCTAAAGGAAAGTGTAGTCTTCCAGATATTGTGATCTGACTTCGCAACAGCTCCTGTTAGCATGGTCAAGGGTGATTTTCTTCTGTTTCTCCAAGTGAGCTTGCTGTCAGTTCCAGATTGCCAATTGCACAGTGGCAGATAGGACAGCACTCCAGAAGGTTAACATCATTGCCCAGAAGATCACTGATTGCCCTCTCTCCTCTTTGGAAGAAATGTATAGCTCCCGCTGCCTTAAGAAAGTTCAAAACATCCTCAAAGATCCATCTCATCCTGGGAACCCTTTTTTGGAACTATTACCATCTAGCAGACGGTACAGAATAATAAAAACAAGGACAAATAGGCTGGAAAACAGCTTCTATCCCAGGGCAGTAACTCTATTGAATTTTACTGTATAGTACACTGAAGATGGTATTTAATTTAATTTCATTGTATGATGTGCAACAACAATAAACTAAACTAAACTAAACTAGATCAATCAAAGAAAATATAGCATACAATTCTTTCTTGTCAACCCTCCTGGTTTTTTTTTTTTTTTTTTAGCCTAAGAAGGCTACAAAGATGTTTTCTGCCATAGCCTAAGGAAGTGAAGTTTGGTTAACACATTCAAACAGATCTAGAACTCCCTTCTCTTTTGTGTATATTTTTGAAGATGTTGAATGGAGTAAATTATTGGACCATCTAACTGTTTTACACTTCAGACATTAGACGCCTCTCTATCAGCAATGTACTGTTTCTACTAAAGGCCCGGTCCCATTGCACTTACGGATGCAAAGAGGCTGTAAAACGTTAAAAAAAGCTTGCCATCCATTGGAAAACGCTATGCATCCGTTGTGTACTCATTGCATACGTGTTTCATACGCTCTATCCATCGAGCATCCGTCCACTGCGATTTCATCCGTGCAAGAAGTTTTGAGCTGCACAAAACTTTGTGAACGGATGAACTTTCCGCTGTGTACAATGTAAATCTGCGACATACGAGCAACAAACGTTCTATGTCCGTTATCATCCATTAAACGTCTGCTGTATCCTCTCTGCATCCTCTGGGCATCTTCGCAACTCACATCTGCTGCAGTTGAAAATGGAAAGAGGGAGGAAACAAAAGGTACACAGAATGTCTACACAGCGTTAGTAGCATGGAAATAGAAAGGATGTGCAGTGAACGGTTTGCATCTGATATACATCCGCGCGGCATCCCCTTTCTTTCCTTTAGGCGTACGTGATGCATCCGCTTCATCTGCTATGCCTCCACTTCGAAATTCTCCCCCGGAAGCCCTTCGGATGTGTCATCTGCTTCCATCCGCTTTCATCCGCTAGGCTTCCTATGAACATCCATTTAACATCCCCGCTACATACTACCCACATCAGTTCTTTTCCGTTCTCTTCCATTCTGTTTATGCAAATTTTTGCCACTTTTTGGAGCAGATGACAACGGATGGAGCCAACCCCGAAATTTTGCTCGTCCGCTGTGTCCTTTATGCATATGTTTTGCGTCCATCAGCCAGTGGGACCGGGCCTTTATTAAATGGTGTTATGCTTATCCAAAAAGTAGCTGCTGCTACTGCTATATTCTTCAAAGCATTAATATCAAGGGATATCAATAAAATGTAGCTGGCAACCTCTATGATGGTGCAGTAGTTAGTACTGTAGGCTAACTCTGCCCACTACCAGTAGTTCTATCCTGAACACCTCAGGGTTAATTCAGCTTTCCATCCTTCCTAGGTGGGTAAAATGAGGACCCAGATTGTTGGAGGGGACAATATGCTGACTCTGCAAACCACTTTGAGAGGGCTATAAAGCACTGTGAAGTGGCATATAAGTCTAAGTCCTATTGCTGGTTAACAAAATGAGGATCTTCTTTCTTGTGTCTTTGGAAACTTTTTTCCCTCAGGATATCTGCATAGTTCACCCAACCCATACTATAACATCCTCTTATTCTGCCTCACCACTGATTTGGAATCAGTCTAAAACTTGCATTTATTCAGCAGATAGTGACTACCCAATTCCATCTTCATTTACTTATTTTGCTTAGAGCCCAACACCATTGCTCTTAACTTCCTGATACTTCAAACTTTCATCCCCCTTAAAAAACAACAACAACAACTCTGTGCACATGCAAAGTCTTATGAAAACCCCACATCTTTCCAATCTCTAGGAGACCAGAAGAACAGATTATATGTATGAGTTCAAATGACGGGATAATAAATAATATATACCTCCTCTGTTCTCTCATGGAACTCATGGACTTCAATTCCCTTTTCATAGCAGGAGTGCTGTATTTGGACCAGTTGTGTGGTACGTGGTCTTCAAAATATTCATCTGATCACCAATTTCTTCTCACTCATTATTAAAAAAATACTTCATAATTGCAGATTAGAGAAGACTGTCGCCTTAAGGATTAGAGATGGCTGTCACCATAATTGCAGATCTTGCTTCAGTCTTGCTCAGCAATATTTGTTTTGTTCAACCTATGCCTTTAGGTCTTGAAAAAATATATAGTAGAAGGGAAAGCCAAAAAAAGCATGGCATATTGTGCAATTTATGTCTCTCTTTCAAGTCCTAATATATTGATAGGTATGGTATAATGTATAAGATAAGTCACAGTTATGAATTGTAATCAGCCCTGTGCATTTGTGATCTTTCCACTATGTTTATGCAATTTGAAAAGTTTCAAGCCATTGCAGGCAAGCATGGTGAGGATTTGCATGAAACCAATGCAAGACAATTACCAAATACATCAATCTGATGATTCAAAGGATACAACCAGATATTGGGAAAACTATGAACCAAGTTTTTTAAAAATGTGATTATTACAATATGGCCTCCTAATATGCCACAGAGCAATACGTTAATTCAGCAGGTTTGCTGGTAAGGTTCATTGTTTGGAAACTATCGATAACTAACACCAATTTCACAGCTTTGATGAAAATTTTACCACACTGCTCTGGTTTTCATTGGTCATTGTTAGTAATATGATGCAACACTGAAGAAGCCATTTAAACCTTATTCAGCAAGTGTGTTTCCTTCCATAGGGGGAAAGAATGTAATTGCACTAAATTATTTTTTTAAAACAATCTAAAAGAACTAAACCTGATGAAAATACAGTATTAGGATTGGGGAATGGAAGACAAAGACCCTTGTCTGTTTCCTCACCAATGAGTTACATCACCTTTGAGAGACCATCCAGCCTTTTACTAAGGCGATACAAAGCCCATCTGCATTGTTGTATCTTGGCAGAATGATCAGTGGTGGGACTCAAAAATTTTTACTACCAGTTCTGTGGGCGTGGCTTGGTGGGTGTGGCATGGCTTGGTGGGCATGGTGTGGCTTGGGGGAAGGAGAAGGATACTGCAAAGTCTCCATTCCCTCCCCACTCCTGGGGGAAGGGTACTGCAAAATCTCCATTCCTTCCCCACCCCACTAACCTGCTTTCCAGCTCCGTTCTCCTGTGCAGGGCAACAAGAGAAGACCCAGCCAATCAGCTGGCACTTGGGAGGCAGAGAATAGATGGGGGCAGGGCCAGTCAAAGGTGGTATTTCCTGAAATTTCCACTACTGGTTCTCCAGAACTGATCAGAACCTGCTGAATACCACCTCTGAGAATGATGCTTGGATGAGTCTAGAAGAAGCTATAAGCTCTCCGATAGAAAATATTTATTTATATCACAGTAATTTGTAAATTCTCTATCCATCAGCAAATATTTTGAAGTTTAGCAAGAGAGGGAGAGACTTGTGCCTGATTTTATGGCTACCTTTGCAACAGTTGCTCAATGAATCTCATGGTTGTTAAGTGAATCCAGCTCTCTCACTCTTTGACTTGAAATTCTTGTTAAGCCAGCCAAGAAAGTCATAAGTTGGCAATCCCATGACCCTGTCATGGTGCAACTGTCATAAAGACATACCGATTGCCAAACATTTGAATTCTGATCACTTGACTGGGGGGGAATGCTAGGACGGTTGTAAGATGAAGGACCTGTCGTGAGTCACATTTTTCAGTGCCCTTGTAACTTCCAATGGTCTCTAATTGGATGAAAGGTTGTAAGTCAAGGGGCTCGGTGGTACAGTAGTTAGAGTGCAGTACTGCAAACTACTTCTGCTAACAGCCAGCTGCCTGCAATTTGGCAGATTGAATCCTACCAGGTTCAAGGTTGGCTCATCCTTCCATCCTTCTGAGGTCGGTAAAATGAGGACCCAAAATTTTTGCGGGCAATAAGCTGACTCTGTAAACCACTTAGAGAGGACTGTAAATCACTATAAAGTGGTATATAAGTCTAAGTGCTATTGCCATTGCTACCCGTAATACATTTTTTTAAAAAAGAAATACAAATTACACTTTAAAAGAGTAAAATTAAAGCTTTTCAACAATGGTTTTTATGTTTTTTTTCCTCCTAGAGTAATAGAGGAACAGAGGATGGAATACATATGTCTCTCTGTGTGTGTGTATGTGTGTTTCTCAGAGTAATAAAGGGAATCAATAGAGAATATCTGCATACCTCTTATGAAAAACAATCCAGCTGGAATATCTCGGATGTCTGATGCAAGAAGTATGTAGAACTTTGAATAAGTACCCAGGGTTTCCTCATCCCTTTCCAGGTTTTTTAAATGTAATTTAGAGAATAGACAGTTTCATGTGTCTGCTTGTCTCTTCTGAAAAACAATTAAGTTGGGGAGCCTGGTGTCTGATGAGCAGAGGCTTCAAAGTACCCCAGTTTTGGGGGGCTATTCTTTTTCGTCTTCCAAGTATCAGTAATCTCTTACAAAGATGGCACAGAGTGCAAAATTTACATTTCATCTCAAGGGTTTTCTTCCATTGCTTTTTTTTTTTTTCCCCTCCAGGCAACATAACAGCATTGCAACTTTCTGTTGCAAATCAAATTGGGAAAATCACAAGTACCTTCTGGATGTTGGCTATTCAGATCCATCTTTGTAAGGCTTTTTATCTGAATCAAAGCATATGGAATACAGAACTCACCACAGCAATAAGAAGAAATCAATTCTATTTAAAATAAATCATTTCACCCAACCACTAATCCATCTTTTGGTCTATTGATCGGTGCCATAACTATGCCACTTCAGATTCTTCTTTAGTTGAAATATTTGGATTTGTGATTGGCTTTGATCAATACAGAGCAAGCACTGCAATATTGAAAGACCGTGCCTCTTATGAGTTTATAATGTATAAGAAGTGCTTATTGAAATATACAGTATGCACATCCATTGATTGTTCAGCATTAAATCCCACACTGAATGCTTTTTCATTTCAATTTCTGAACTGACTTCTGCCCAAGGAACAGCTGGGAGGGACAAAACTGCCTTCAAATCATACAAGAATTAAGGTGCACTTGATTCCTTCACTTCCAAGGTGATAGCACCCTCTTGCTACAGCATTAGTTTCCCTTGCAGTTGAGGTTTCCTTCTCAATAATCCTCCTGTACAATGAAAGATACTTTGTTGTGGCCTCCGGTGTGAATGACTCAAATTACTGGCAAAGCATAGCGACAGGAGTGCTTGGAAAGACTCTTCAGAATGCTATGAGGAAAGCAATTGGCACTTCGATCCAGGTTCTGTCAAGATTCTCAATAGTCCCTGAGGAAGATGGGGAAAAAAACCAGCCCCAGTAACAATTCATATCCCCACCAAATCTCAGAAAGACTTCAAAATGATGGGACAATGCCGATGCCCTGCAGCCATTCAAGTTTGGATAGGCTTGTATCTCACAGGTCTTGTGCAAATTCTTATTCTTCTGGGATGGATCTGCCCATTCTACTAGTCTTACCACATACCTGTCTTCTCTATATGTAAATGCAATAAAGTTGCATATGTCAGCTACTGGGGGTAGCACTTCTGTGAGGCCTCCTAATGGTTTCGGATCCAAAAAAGACTCATTTAGCTGGAATGTAGCAGCATGACATGCCTTTCAAACGTCTTTTAGGATTAAGAAGCCACAATGTGATTCATTTGCACAGTCAAAAAGAAGCCTCTAGCCTCAACAGATGTCAGATTTTGAACTGATCAGTTACTGGACTATTCAAAAGACGAATTCCTCCTGCGCACAATTTTTCCTAAAGCCATGGTTTTCTTAGGGCCACAATTCATTATGGGAAAGGACAACATAAAATTACCTCTCATTGTCAAAATTTGTTCTTTGTGACTTTCTTTTAATTTTCTAGTCTTTGGCTATGGAGTAATGCCACCTAGACTATTTCCGAATAAATGATTTTAAAAATTATAAGGTGCATGTGCCTGCATGTATGAACAGAGCAAGACAAAGGAAGATATATACTTAGTAGAAATCGGCTCTGGGAATGTTCCTTTAATTATAATAAAAATAAAACAGCAGTCTTCTTGCCAAAACTAAATGTATTAACAATAAAAACGATATTTATTTAATAGACAATTCCCCTCAGAATCTTTGTGGGTAGTGGTGATGGGGAGCATTCAACATCAGGTTTTTTTTCATTCAAATGTTTGTGATCAATATAAATATTATTTCTAATAAATGTATTTCTTTGTTTAAATAAAAAGCCAATTGTATGAGCCAAAAACAAGTTAATGTGGAAAAATATTGACGTTAGTGGCCTCAAGCTTTTTTTTTTAAAAATATATTTTCTTAAGCCACATTTAAAAAAAAAAAAAACTTGATATTTAAACCAAAACATATATGTAAAAACAATGCAGCAGAACCTTTTCCTCCACGCAATGGTCCTCCTTCTTTTCAGAGGAGTGAAAGATCACAGATAAAAACATAAAATTTCATAGCCGGTAGATATAATCTTGTCCATCTGCACTTGCACATGATCTTGCAGTTAGAGCTTCCCCAAGAGTTAGATGTGTAGCTTCTGCTTAAGTACTTTTCCACAAAGGAGAGCTTTTAATTTCCCGAAGCAGTCAAACCCACAGTCCAATAGCAATTATCCTTTGGAAACATTCCGCTAAATCATGATAGAAAGGTGTACCATTCCTTGCTTTTTTAAGGAATATTCTAATCTGCAGTATAGACAAGCCAGAAGCTGATCTAAAGACCTTTCTGATCCTGTATTGCAGTACTCCCAAACAAAAGTAACTTGAGGACTTGTTTGATAGGAGATCTTTACAATGGAATTCAGGCACCTACAGCCACCTATACGGAAATGCACAAAGTCTTATGCAAGGGTCATTAGTGATGTGCCAAAGGTGGAGATTGTAGTCCTGAAAACACACATAGGGAGTAATGCCACTGAATACAATACATATTAGCTCTTCCCTTCCCACACCACCCAAAAAAAAAAAAAACCAACCTGTAAAAGGAAATCTAGCAAATGGGGCTCCAAGGAATAGAGAACTGAGTTGTGACCTGCTTAACTATGGAATATCTTATTATTGACCATCCTCAGTGTCAAAACATACGCATTGTATGCAGATTAACTGTGATCCAATCCTTTGAATGTGCGCAGCAAAAACTTTAGCTCCAGGGACCTGGTGCAGCTCACAAAGGACCACCTATGGACCCAAGTAAAGTTAATTTACTGTAAGGAGGTGTCTGGTCCCCCACACAGGTTTGTTCCCAATGCCCAACACACTGAAGACTCTAGACAGCTCTTGACAGATTGGGGAAAAAAATGCATATATGACATATTTTTGTAATGATCAGAATTGTAGCTGCTTTCCTTACATTTGACTAAGACAGTTGAGTAGCCAGAGATATGCAGACTTGTGCTTATGCTCTCCTTTTTATTTGCTTTCTTGCTAATGAAACAGTCTCCTAAAAATTAAAATTAAAAAAGGGGAAAGTGTTGATCCCTTCAAGATCTTTCTCTCTCACACGCAAACTCTTTACACCAGTTCTGTAGTGTTGTGTTAACTGAAGTAGGCGTGTCACAAAAGACAAGTTGCTGCAAGGCACATCAAGTGTTTGAGTATCCAATTGTCTCAAGTTCTGTGCCAGGTTCTTTCCCAAACAGATAAAAGGGGAAGTTTCCTGCTCCTTTATATCAGAGAGGTTCTGCCTTCTTCTTCCTCTGCTTCCTCTGCAGTGCTGCTTATCATCCAAAACTTTCTTCATCTTCTCTCTCCAAGCAAACCATCATGAGTCGTGTTTCCTATCGAGCATCCTCTGGAGGAGCTAACAGAGGCTTTACCTCCGGCTCT
This sequence comes from Laticauda colubrina, assembly GCA_015471245.1. Classification (NCBI taxonomy): domain Eukaryota; kingdom Metazoa; phylum Chordata; class Lepidosauria; order Squamata; family Elapidae; genus Laticauda; species Laticauda colubrina. The sequence continues at coordinate 6,975,503 of BLBF01000021.1, read as the reverse complement.
GCAATTGTTTGTGGTGCTGGTGGTGGTGGTGGTGGTGCAAAAACCAATTACAGCTCCTACTCAATCTGTCGAGTTGGAGGAGCAAGAGGTGGAGGGGGTGGCAGTTATGGACTTGGTGCATTTGGCAGCCGAAGCCTGCACAACATGGGTGGAAGCAAACGAATTGCCTATGGAGTTAGTGGAGGTCTAAGATCTGGTTACAGTGGAGGATACAACATTGGTGGAGGAGCTGGTGGAGGAGCTGGTTTTGGTTATGGCATGGGTGCAGGTGGAGCTGGCTATGGCATGGGTGGAGGTGTTGGGGGCTTTCTGGTAGGTGGACCAGGTTTTGTAAGAGGTGGTCCAGGTTTTCCAGTTTGCCCCCCTGGTGGCATCCAAGAAGTGACCATCAACCAGCACCTCTTGCAACCTCTCAACCTTGAGATTGACCCAGAGATTCAGCGAGTGCGTTCTCAAGAAAGAGAACAGATCAAGACTCTCAACAACAAGTTTGCCTCCTTCATTGACAAGGTAAGAGGAGGTGATTTTACTTGACTTTTGGGGCCCCTAAATTTGAAGCAACCCTTCACAAACTCAACTCACCAATCCAATGGCTGTTTATCTGTTATTTTGGGGTGTTCTCTGATAAGGTCACATCTGATATAGGCAAATGAGCAGCAGACAATTATTTCTAATATTGTCCAAAGTCATTGCCACCATCAAATTGTTCAATTAAGGTTTTTTTATTCTGAGGATGAAGGGTCATGTAAAATAATGAAGGGGCTGAAAAAGTAAGGCCCCAATTTTAGATAATTTAAACATGTGAGTTTCAAAGTCAATGGTGCCATTCTTGAATATTACAGAGGTGAGAATAAAGTAGTTATTTCCTCTGTTTTTCTGGATTCGTGTACTCAGTTTGTATCCTTTGGAAATTTGACTCCACAAATATCAACCCTGACTGAGGCCAATTTATTAAAAACATTGTTTAAAAATAGATGACACAGATATGGTAAGCGCTGAGGCCAAAAAAGGATGCTTCATATATTCACTGCAGATAACAAAAGGAATTCACACCCAAATTATAATACCGTTATTAACCCAGTTTGCAGCTTGGTATTGTTTGGGAGAGGAGCATGATAATATGTAATATTCTATCATTGCTTTGGGTGTTGCAATCTCTTTGCCATGTTCGGGGCTCTCTGCACCCTATAGAGTATGTGTGATTTCACTGAAGCCGTGAAGACTAGGTTATGGAGGATAAAAACATAACTGCTAAATGAGCATTCTGAAAAGTTTATATTTTTAAACTTATTTTTCATGTCACTTGGAACAGCAGTTCCATTCCCTGCTAGCTTTCACAATCTTCTTTGGAGTCCCCCACCTTTTTTCCCCCTTCCTTTTTTCAGCCTCCTTTGCTATTTTTTGTGTCCCCCCCCCCCTTGTTGCTTTTGATTTGTTTTCTTGCTTGATTTGTTCTGTACATGGTTGACACCAGCTAGAGATGTGGAACTTTGCAGAAGATGGTTTTCTGCTCCAAGGCGCTTCCAATCTTACCCAGTGAGAAGGGACAAGAGAGAATTGAGGGTGGGTGGGCGAGAGAAATCATTCAGGTTTTATTTTAACTGGAGCAAGGGCCAAATTGTCACCCAAAAGCAGGGTGGGCATCCATTCATCTCTTTCCCAGAGGAGTTCTCCCCATTGAAGGGTTACTTTGCTTCCATGCTTCCATTTTCATGTCTCTCTGTTCCATCTTGCAGGTCCGATTCTTGGAGCAGCAAAACAAAGTCCTTGAGACCAAATGGGATCTCTTACAACAGCAGGGGACCCAAGTTCAGAGACTCAATCTTGAGCCTCTTTTTGAAGGATATATTAACAATCTCAGGAGACAACTTGATTCTCTGGTAAATGAACGGGGAAGACTGGACATGGAGCTGAGGAATATGCAAGACATGGTGGAGGACTTTAAGAACAAGTAAGCAGTTTTCCATTTTATTCCATTCAGTCTAACATATCAAAAGGGCTGAAACTGGCAAGATGGAGACCAGAGTGGCTTAGGCTAGACTGAACCATTGTGTAATCACTGAGCAGAATCTCCATCTCTCAAAGCTGCGGAAACAATCACCAAAAGTCCATTGGTTTAAAAAAAAAAAAAAAAAAGGATAAAAGCAGATTTTGATTTCGATGTTCTGCCTGATTTCTCTGCCTAAAGCAGTTTATGTAGGATCATTGTAAGGTTTCCACTCTAAGCAAATTCCTGACTGTCTGGAGATCCAAAACGTATTGCAATGCCTGGAGTGATGTTTTAGCTGATGTCTGCATAAAAGATTGATATTTCTTGCTGAATATACAGCCCCATCCCATGCAATTCATTCCAAAGGGGCTTACCGCCAGATACAGTAAATGCAAAGAATCCGATACTATTTATCTGAATTAGATCCGACACTAATTATCTGGATGCATAGAATAGCAAGCATTCTCTGTTCATCTCAAACCATCCAAAGAGCAGTATGAACTCAATCTAGTGGGAAGAACCCTGTGCATTTGCATTGCATTCCTATCACAAAAACCTGGATTTGGGGAGTTTAGGGAATACGGCTGTCCAAGCCTTTTTAAAAAAATGAAATAACGAAATGAAATCAGATAGCCAGATGGCAGACAACATCTCTCCTTTCCTTTTCTAAAAGTTTTGAGAGTTTTGTTTCACCTTTTTGATGTGAATCAAATGCAAGTTCCAAGGCAGGTGCTTCCCAAATCCTCATTATAAATATGTTTATTCAGATTGATAAAAGCTCACATGGAGCAGTGAATCTGATCCATGAACCTCATGCTTAACCAAATTATTTATGTTCTTAGAAGCATACAAAGGCTTTGGGGGACTAAATTTTGGCTGTGAACATTAGTGAACATTATTTCAGAATGAAATCAACAAATGCTAACTACTTCACAAGTATGCAATAGGTTGCTAAATAGCAAACAGAAGTAGAAAAGGGTCAAAATAGATTCTACTCAGTTTGCAATCCTATACCAAAGCTTAATTTCTCCATACTCCCCCTTAATCATGCAGCCTTCTTTTCTGTGTGGTTCAAACTAATTCAAGTTTAGATATCCACATGCTCACAGGCAAAACAGATTAGGGCTAAAGTCAGGCACCAAACTGTTTAGAATTAATCTGCTAATTTGCAAAACCCTCCCATCCTTCTTTTGTTCATTCCAGCCCCACCTTTGCTCCTGGATAGTTTGATTTGGCTTTATGTTGTGAGGTTTCTCAAAGGGATGCCTGCAATGTACAAGTTTACCTTGCCAAACCTCACAAAAGAATTGCAAATTAAATTATGCACCGCTACAAATTAAATACTTCATTTAGACTTTTGCACAAGCGTACATTTTTAAAACAGTCTCTCTTATGGCCTTTAGGTACATTCTATAAGCTATGTGTCAGATAGCTAGCTGGGATGAACATTAAGTAAGAAGCTCCAACCTATCTGACAAGAATGTTGAATATGATGTATTTTCCCTCCAAACCTGTGGGTTTTGCATTTGCAACCTATGGCTTCAAACAATTATTATTGAGCCAAGCCAGAAGCATCAAAATTAGGTTAAGTGTTTGAATACTCAAGGGCTTCACTTCACTATTACTGTGCCTTAATTTTAAGGTAGCTATAGTAATTATGATTCTATATATAAATTACTGGGAATTAAGGTATAGGCTGTATATTGATATTTTGCCAAACGTGTTCACCAAACTACATATCAGGATTCCCATTGGAAGAAGTAATGTGAAACCAATTAAAAGCTGTTATACAGACCTGACCTTAAAATGTGACATTCAATTTCAAGTCAAAAAAAGCATTTTAAAATTTCCCTGCATTTTAAAGCCACATCAAAATTAAAGACTGTGCCAAATTAATGGATCACAACAATGTGCATATCAGAGTACACACCTACTCTCACTAACTATTATGGAAAAATAAAAGATGTACCCAAAATTCATTGTGCTTCCTATGAACATTGTGTTTCTGAAAATATATCACGCATGAAGCAGCTGGAGGAATTCCAAGGATTGGTCTTCTGAAAAGAAAATAGGTTAACTTTCAAGGGAATAATTCAGGTGGCATAGACTATGAACATTTCTAGAATGCACTGATAAGATGTGGATTTAGCTGCCTCACGTATGGTCTATCTGAAGTAATGCTCAGTTCTCATATTGTAACCTATGCCTATTGCTAATTCTATCATTCGTTCATCTTGTCTGACAGATACGAAGAGGAAATTAACAGACGAACAGGTGCGGAGAATGAATTTGTCGTGCTCAAGAAGGTAATTGATTTGCCTACAGTATTGGGGTCTCAATGAGATGAAAAAGAACACTTGAATGTGTAAAGGTGAGCAAGTTCGTTTTCTGCTCAAAATGTAGCAGACTTTTCCTCTGTTTTGTGCAGGATGTGGATGGTGCCTACATGAACAAGATTGAACTTGCTAGCAAATCAGACTCATTGAATGATGAAATTGAGTTCTTGAAAGCCCTGTTTGAAATGGTAAGTTCCCTTAATTACGTTATCAAAGGTTCTATTTCTAAACTTAAAATAAGCTTTAGGTCTATATTCAGTCAGAAGACAAGAGAATTTAGTTCTTAATGTAAACCTAAGCTTGAATCTTAGAAAAAGCCTTCGTAAATCTAAATCTAAATCTAATCTTCTACATCTGACTAAAGGCAAATCTTTCCAAGATCTGTTAATTGGAAGCACTTGGAATTGAATATGGTATTTTATACATGCAAGGCATGAACTATAGTACTACCAGTGATCATAGACTATATTATCTCTCATCCCTTTAATTAATTCCCTTATATTTCTATTTGCCATTATGTAGGTTATAAATATATTGAAAGAAGAATTGAAAAAAATGCTACTGAAAACAAAACAAGTTATTTTTATTAACAGAAATACCAGTTCCCTTTCAATACCAATAAAAATATTTTTAAAATATTTTTAATCCCACCTTTATTCTTTCTATAAGAAACTCAAGATGCGCACATACATAATATTCCTTCCGTCTCTATTTTCCTCACAACATCCCTGTGAAGTAGATTGAGCTGTAAGACAGTGAATGGTCCAAAATCACCCAGCCATTTCATGCCTAAAGTGGGACTAGAAGTCCTGGTTTCTCACTTAGTACCTCAACTTAACCACTAGACCGAACTGAATGTATTCAAAATGTTATGTATCACTCTGAAACTTGATAAATTCTCCGATCTGAAGTCTCTGATTATGGACATTTTCTATCTCTGACCATCTCACCTTACTCAGTAAAAATGGTTATTTGTTAGCACATCAACTTAATGTAGCAGAAAGATGTCAGTGAATCTTTTTCATTAAGAAAACAAATAAGCAGGGAGAAAGCTATATAATACTATTTTCTTAGCAATGCTAAAAAAATGAGAATTCCTAAGATGATCATAGCAGCCTGATTTGTTGAAGCTTCTTGTGTATATTTCTTAATGTTCCACTGCAGAAAATATTAGATCAGTTTTTCCTTTAGAAAGGATATACTTCCAAAGATATATTTCCTTCACCAGTTTCCACCTGTTTGGTTATGTGTTTGAAGAGCTGACTAAATGTTAAGACAAGCAGAGACTTAATGACATCAATTATTGCATCTTTTGCAATATAGACTCAATTTCCTCCAGCTATTCCTGGATCAAGACAGAACTATATTTAAATAAGGTACCTCCACACTGCAGGGCTCTCTAGTCTGGACTTGATGCTAGCAAGCAATGGAAAAAATATCCACCCTTTCCTTGGCAACTTTTCTAAGTGAAATTAATCACTTTGCTTTGGAAACATTTATGAGTTACGGAACATATTTTGACTAGGCTTGGATTCTAGTTATTGGGAACAACACCTTCTTTCCCTAAAATTCCTAACTCTAACAAAAGGCATTACTAAGAAAACTAAAGAGCTGCTACAAATTGGAATATAAATTGAAAGGCTTCAAACTAAATTGAATTAGGATTTCAGAAAGTTCATGAGCATGGTTAGGTACTTAATCTATTTTTCCATAACTGTTTCAACATGACCATACTACTTTAGCCTCAGTGTCCAAGTGACATAGTTTTTGTTTTAATTTTTTTGCAGGAATTATCTCAGATGCAGCAGCAAGTATCAGATACCTCTGTTGTATTGTCCATGGACAACAACAGAAACCTGGACTTGAATAGCATAATTGCTGAGGTCAAGGCGCAGTATGAAGATATTGCCAATAGGAGCCGGACTGAGGCCGAATCATGGTATCAAACCAAGGTTAGTAATTAGAATAATAAATTCATTAAAGGCCTAGAGCAACTTTTCATAATCAGGCCACCTCCAGATTGGTTGGACTACCATTCCCAGAATTCCTTGCACTAGAGGGCAGCAGGTTGTAAATATGTTGTTTTCCCATCCTTGACAAAATTATGCCAACATCAATTGTACCGGCGTGTGGCGCTGTCCTTCCAGGTTTAATGGGCGAATGAGAAGGAAAGAGACTAATGCACTCACCTGGGTGCATTTCCCCACCCAGGGCGTTTCCTACTGGTGGGAGCAGCAGCCATCAATCATACTCCAGAACATGTGATGGTTCAGGATTGAGTGAATATAGGCAGGTGTCTCCGGTGAAAGGCTTAGTCCCCTTCCAAATTGCCTGAGGAACAAATCACAGGCAAATAAATGAGATCTGGGATAGGACATTTCTGTTTCCTCCAAATCCTTCTGCATCCTTCCAACTACATTATAGTTGTTAGGGAGGGGGAGAGGAGAAGACGTGAAATAAAGTGAGAGGAGAGGAAAGGAGAGGAGAGGGACTCTAAAAATAACTGCATTGACAGGCCACAGACTTGGAGAGACCTGGGTCCAATGGAGAGAATTCTTTGGTCCAAAGCTTCAACGTTGTTCACTAATTTTCTTTTGGGTCTGGGATAGTTACAGGTACAGAGGAGGAGCATATAATAAAGCAGGAGTAGGGTGAGAAGTCTGCTCCCTCTTCTTTCACTGTGTCTTTGTGACCATCAGGCTAACATTTCATGTGGCTTCCTTTCTGCTCATTCATTCATTCATTCATTCATTCATTCATTCATTCATATTATTATTTATTTATTTATATCCATCACTCTATCTAGATCAGGGATCCCCAAATTTGGCAACTTTAGAATTTGTGGACTTCAACTCCCAGAATTCTAGGAGTTGAAGTCAACAAGTCTTAAAGTTGCCAAGTTTGGAGATCCCTGATCTAGAGTGCCTCTGGCTGGCTTACAACAACATAAAAGCATAAATATAAAAGCGTAAAAAGTGTGTTAAAATTAACAATAATTTTTTTAAAAAGATTAAAACTCAAAAGCAGGGATGGTATGGGTGTGCCCTTTTGTCTGTCATTCAATCAGCTACCTCCAGCATAGTGCGTCCCCACTGTGGCCTCAAGCCATCAAGCAGAGCCAATTTTAAGGCCCTTCCAGAAGGTCAGAAGGGTGTAGACAGATCTCACCATTCTAAGAAGTGAGAAGATGTTCCAGAGGGCAGGGCCATGACAGAGAAGACTCCTCTTCTCCTTGACCCTGCTAGCTAAACATCCGTGGCTGATGGGATCTGAGGAAGGCCAAGACATGTGTTTCCAAACTGCAAACTTCAGGCCTCGGCCTGTGATCTTGACTCTGGTAGCTTCATTTCCTCAATCTACAAAGAGTCCCTTGAAAGAACGTTTGCCCCCACATCATAGAATGCCTTCCCCAGCCTCTGTGCTGGGGGTCCTTTTCCACTTCCTCTGTTTTGAGAATACCTTTGTTTTATTTCTGAATGTCAGTATGAAGAGCTACAAGTGACTGCTGGGCGCCATGGGGATGACCTTCGCAGCGTAAAGACAGAAATTTCTGATCTTAATCGGATGATCCAGAGACTGCGAAGTGAAATCGATGGTGTGAAGAAACAGGTGATGTTTTAATGGATCTTGCCATTTAGCTTGTGAGAACGGACAAGAGAATAGGCCCTTTGCTTTGCCAGAGCAGATTTGTACCACTGCTATGCATTTTTAGGGGGTGAATAACAGTCTTCCAAGCACTAATTTAATACATCCCTTGCATACTGAAAAGAAAACTAAGAAGAAAACTACTTATTTTTCATGATACATAGTGAGGTTTTTTTATGAAGAAGCACTCCAAAAAAGAAGGGAGGGAGGGAGGGAGGGAGGGAGGAAAGAAGGAAGATCAAGTACAAAGTAAGGGAGATGGGAGGGAAGGCAAACATTGAAAAAGGAAATAATTATTAAGACAACAGTGAAATGTGTTCTCTGAAGTTCAAGCAGTTGCCATTTCTGATTAGCATTAATTGCCAGTTACTTCTATCCAAAAATGATGGGCATTCAGCATTCAGATGACATAAATAAAGAAAAATTATGGTCTGTGGTTAAACATCATGCAGTACAAGAAATAAGTGGGAAGCATGTGCGGTGCCATTATACACACCAAAGACCATATCTATGGAGATTCCCAATCATCCAGGCTATAGTTTTCCCAAAGGTGCTTTTTCAAAAGGCAATCGGACTTATTTTTTTTCTTTGAAAACATTTCACTTCTCAACCAAGAAGCTTCTTCATGAACTGAAGAACTGAAGAAGCTTCTTAAGCCCATGTCACACTGCACCAATGGATGCAAAGAGGATGTAAAACGTTAAAAAAAGCTTGCCATCCGTTGGAAAACGCTATGCATCCGTTGTGTACTCATTGCATACGTGTTTCATACGCTCTATCCGTCGAGCATCCGTCCACTGAGATTTCATCCACTCAAGAAGTTTTGAGCTGCACAAAACTTTTTGAGCGGATGAACTTTCTGCTGTGTACGATGTAAATCCGTGACATACGAGCAACAAACATTCTATGTCAGTTTATCATCCGTTAAACGTCCGCTGTATCCTCTCTGCATCCTCTGGCCATCCCCTCAACTCACATCCGCTGCAGCTGAAAACAGAAAGAGGGAGGAAACAAAAGGTACACAGAACATCCACAAAGCGTTTGTAGCACGGAAATAGAAAGGATGAGCAGTGAATGGTTTGCATCCGATATACATCCTCTAGGCTTCCTATGAACATCCCTTTAAAATCCCTGCTACATACTACCCACGTCCGTTCTTTTCCTTTCTTTTCTGTTCTGTTTATGCAAATTTTTGCCACTTTTTGGAGCGGATGACAATGGATGGAGCCACCCCTGAAAATTTGCTTGTCCGCTGTGTCCTTTTTGCATACGTTTTGCATCCATTGGCCAGTGTGACCTAGCCTTTAAATGATAGGCAAAACGTTTTTAAGGAGAAAAAAAACAAGTCCAGTTGCCTTTTGAAAAAGCACCTTTGGGGCACCAAAGACTAACACACTCAAAATTTCTTCTTTTTAAACATTACATTATTCTCATCATAACCAGATTTTAGTATCTCTTCTACTCTGTGGGATTTTTCTAGTGAACCCACAGATAGTACATCTCTCATTGTACAAATGTTGCAAGGTATTTACATAATCAAATGGAACAAGTTGCAGTTAGTTGCTTTGCAATAGTTCTTAGGCATTGCAAATTAAACCAGGAATCCCCTCCTTCATCTTACTACAGCAGAGACGAGCAGGTAGACAGGCAGTTATTACATACATTATTCCGCACCCTGATGTGTTCTAAAGGAAGGTAGCCAGGCAACTACAGTGAGGCAGTTTTTCCATATTACTAAAATATTTGTATTCTTTTATCATCCGTCTAAAGAAAACCAATGATAGATCAGCAGTTTCAAGAGCTTCTTTTGGAATTGTTCCATTTATATCTATCTAGAGGCATAATGTCTATAGACATAATGATTTGTCTATCCAGAGGCATTCTCTATCTAGAATTCTGCCCAATTCTATGGTATTCTGCCCAATTCTATGGTATTGCATGGGACAGATCTGCTTTTGCAATAGCTGGGTTTGCATATTCTTCTTTGCTATTATTGTTTAACTATGGTTTTAAGTCATAATTGGCTGAATTTCCAAGTTGGCATAAACTTAGAAATAAAATGGTTCGGTTTACACAACACACTGAGTCAAAAATGAACAATCACCTTATATATAAACCTTGTTTCCAGTGTTGGAGAAAATCTGAGCTAATGGAGAAACTTAGTCCCATTTAAAGAAATATTATTACAATTTTGGTGCATTGAACCACAAGCATTTGCTTTAGATGCAGATGTGTACTCAGCACCTACGTGTTTTATATTCTAATATTGGTAGTATGCCATTGTTTCTGTTGCACAGAAGTATGTTTTGTTTTTAAGAAGAGATTTTTAAGTTTCCTAGGATTACAGGATGGAAGAGATATTCTTTCTGAATTATCCAAAGAGAACCCGTTACAACAGTTTTCACATAAATGGCCTCCAATGATAACAATAATAATTGTTGTACCCGTTCCCAGATTGCCAACCTTCAGGCAGCCATTGCTGAGGCTGAAGGTCGTGGTGAAATGGCCCTCAAGGATGCTAAGCAAAAGCTGAGTGAATTGGAGGAAGGCTTACAGAGATCCAAACAAGAACTGGCCCGGCAACTCAAGGAATATCAGGAGCTCATGAATGTCAAACTGGCCCTTGACATCGAGATTGCCACCTACAGAAAGCTGCTAGAAGGAGAAGAATGCAGGTCAGTTGAGAGAAGCATGGCACGAAATATCATGCTTTTAACCAATTGCTAGGCCCCTAGTTTATCTACCGTTTTTTTCATTAACCTTCCTTTTGACTTTCTTCAAATAAAAAAGAGCACTCCCTTGGATGTTTCATATGAACAGCTTGTACCTTGAAATGAAACAGTTAAATTGAAAAAACCCTTTTTAGAAGTACCTGGTGACCTTTTTTAAAAAAAAAAACACCTCATTTTTTTCTTTAAAAAAAATCTTGTTTGTGAAGTAGAAAGGTTAAACCGATCTGACCAGAATGCTGTTTTTCTACATTTGTTTCACTGATAGAAGGATGATGGAACTGCATGTTTCTGTAATATTAAGAGCATTTTTTTTCTCCCAAAGGGAGGCACCTTGCTGTGGTTTTTTATTTATTTATTTGCAAGGCCCACAGAGCACAAATCTGATGAGATTTTGGGGCCCATTCTTTTCAGGTTGAAGAGATAAGATGGGAAATAGATGCATTAAGAATCTATGGAGATTCTCAATCATCCAAAATCACAGTTGTCTCAACGGTGCTTTTTCCAAAAAGCAGCTGGACTTTCCTGGTCTTTCTCTTTGAAAATATTTTGCTTCTCATCCTATCACTCCTTGGATGGGAAGCAAAATGTTTTCAAAGAGAAAAACCAAGAAAGTGCAGTTGCCTTTTTGGGGGGGGGGGGGGAAGCACCTCTGGGAGATGCATTTAAAGTTTCATGTCATCCGTAACAAGCTCTGACATTATGTGCCCCGATATGTGACAGCAGTCTGTCAGTTGTGACACTTGTGCTGTGATGTTATGATGCATGTTTCATCACTTGCCCCTAACCCTGTAGACACAGGCTGTGTTCATATTACTGTCATCACAATACTCCCTTTTATATTAAAATATGGTAATTTTATTGTAAGATGTAGCACTAACTCCAATTATTACATTGCTTTTTAGGCTGCAAGAAGGCATTGGAAATGTCAGCTATTGTAAGTATCGTCTCTGTTTATGCTTGTGTGTGCATGTTTTGTTTTAAAAAGGACCTTGATGTGCATTTTCTCTATAGAAGTCACAGAAGCAACTTAATTTTCTTTCTCCCCCCCCCCCCCCTGTTTTCCAGCTGTAGTCAGCAGCACTACTACCAGTGGATATGGTGGTGGAACTGGCCTGGCCGTGGGAGGAGGTTTCGGTGGAGGAAATGCTGCAGGAATCGGAGGAGGATTTGGAGTTGGAATTGGTGGTGGTGGTGGCGGCGGCTATGGCATCAGCTGTGGCAGCAACTATGGAGGAACTGGTTTTGGTTCAGGGTTTAGCAGTGGAGGTGGGAGCTCTTTCAGTAGTGGAGGAGGTCGCCATTCCTCAGGTGGAGGAGGAGGTTCCAGTGTAAAAATTGTATCAAAAACCAGTACAAGCAGGAAAACTGCCTATTAAAGTCGGGCCCTGCTCTTCCTCTTGAATGACAATTCGGATAACCATGCTCATCATGCCTGTTGTGTAAATAATGCCAAGGGAAAACAAAAACCAAAATCAAGCGCTTTTCCTCTCTGACACTTTCACCTTTTCCATCAAGGTCTAGCTCTAACATTAATCTGGATATCTGCATCCAACACACTCCATCTATTCCTCTGTTGGAACTTGATCTGTCATGCCTGAAACAGAGTTTCTCCACCTAGCACAGCTTTAGCAGGAAGTTGGTTTACAGAAGGAAATGCAACCATATCAAGTGAACCATTTGTATAACCGTTTAAAGAAGGATCTCAGATCAAGAGAGTCTCTATGTCAATCAGTAAGAGGGCTGTGAGTCATACATGCAAAAAAAAAGTCTGCAGTATACCATTTGAACATTACTTCTGCAATTGCAGCATCAGCCATTCAATGAATATCAGAAATCTAAAGGGTGTCAATTTTGCACTAGACATTTCTCTAACAAAACCTGTTCCTGCAACCTAGCCTTAATTCACAATATATTTTCTTTTGTGCAAGAGACATTCAAGTTTGCCAGTTATTGTACTTCTGAACACATGCAAAATAAATGTATTTTAGAGGAGGGGCATGCAGAAAATCATTAATTCTAAACACCTTCTTGGTGTCTTTGATACAATGTGTTAACTCTGATATAATGAGGGTTTCTAGACTGGCAAACTTCATGGACTTGTCTCATTCCAAACAACATTTCTGATTTTTTTTCTCCTTTTTGAGCATATTCTTTGGGTTCTCAGATGGAGTCAGTATAAAGCTACAAACTATTTTAACCACTTGCTCTTCTGCAGTAAATTAGCTTTGAGACACAAATGATCTGTTTCCCCTGCAATGTTATGTTTCCACAAACAATTATAGTACTCGTTCTCATTTTTTCTTTCTTTGTCACCTCTTTTCTTCCTTTCTTTAATGTGAAAGCAATATTGGAAAAGGTGATTGTTTCTGCTGCTGCTATTTTATGAATTGTAATGCTTAATTCTATGCAAGTCTGCATGACAAATAAAGAGCAATTTTAATTTTTGAATGTGTTGTTTTCCATCATCTTTTCCCCTGAATATCAATACAGTTCCTGGTCTACTAGAGGTATTTATCTTTAAAAAAATAATCAAGCACTCCCTTGTAGTATACCTGCTTTGGGTCAATCCTATATTTCAAAGACAGCAAGCACTAAAGTTTAATTTCTTCTGGAATGGTGCTAGAAGCTTCATTATCTCTGCCCTCATACAAATCTTTGACATAAAATGATTTTTTTTTCAAAATCCTTAATGAGGCTGTGAAATGTGATTGGAAAGAAGCAAATGTCATGCAAACACCGTACCCATAATTCCGTCTTTTCTCAGGGTACAAACCTCATAAAAGATACGTTTCTTGAAATGATGGACCCATTAAAGGTGCAACATTCCCCCCTCAAAAAACTACCAAGGAAGTCTGAAAAACAGAATAAGAGAATTAAAAAGGTCTTCTATCCAATGAGCTGCTCAAGCAGAAGACCCTATACCAGGGGTGTCAAACTCACATCTTCATGGCATCATGTCATGACATATCATGACTGTTTTCCTCTTCACTAAACTGGGAGTGACCAGCACATGATGCATCCAGCCCATGGGCTGCGAGTTTGACAGCCCTGAACAGCAATGGATCATGCCCAGTATTTCCCAGCCGAACCACAGACAACTACAATGATCTAATACATATCGATTTTACAGAAGACATTCCTTGCCAAAACTATGGTCACAAGCCATGGTCATCCCCGGCTTCACAAAGGGAGACCCCAGCCTAGTTGAAAATTACAGACCAATCTCTTTATGCTGCGTCACCTGTAAAGTCATGGAATCAATTATTAACCAGTCCATCATCTTGCACTTAGAAACAAGCAACCTATTCTCTAATAAACAATTTGGTTTTAGGAAAAAACTAATCTGCAACTCTTACATTGCAAAAACATATGGACTACACAACTGGATCAAGGCAAAGCAACAGACGCAATCTACATAGACTCCTGCAAAGCCTTTGATTCAGTAGTACACAACAAATTACTCCTAAAACTAAAATCTTACAGTATCTCTGGAAACCTGAATAACTGAACAGAAGCATTCCTGTCAAACAGACAACAAATGGTCAAAATTGGGAGCATCCTATCAAATTCTGTGCCTATCAACAGTGGTGTCCCCCAGGGCAGTGTTTTAGGACCAACTCTCTTCATACTCTACAAAAATGACCTCTGTGATCATATTAAGAGCAACTGTGTTCTCTTCGCTGATAATGTAAAGCTATTCAATACCACCGACAATACTGCTAACCTTCAAAAAGACCTCGACTATGTATCAGAATGGTCAAACAAATGGCAACTTCAAATCTCAACAAATAAATGCTCTGTCCTACATATTTTCAAAAAAAAATCAGAAAATAAATACAAGGCTGAATAGTCAAGATCTTGTTGATGATCCAAACTTTGTCAAGGATATTGGAGTACTCATCTCAAATGACCTAAGTACTAGAGCCCACTGTAACTAAATAGGCCAAAAAGGCATTAAGAGTTGTTAACCTAATCTTACGTAGCTTTTCCTCTGGTAATATTACACTAGTAACTGAAGCATACAAACATTTGCTCGACCAATATTCGAATACAGCTATTCAGTCTGGAACTCACATTACATATCTGATATTAATACAGTTGAGAAAGTCCAGAAATATTTCACGAGAAGAGTTCTCCACTCCTCTACTTGTTGCAGAATACCTTATGCCACCAGACTCAAAATTCTAGACCTGGAAAATCTAGAACTACACCACCTTTGATCCGATCTAAGTGTAGCATATAAAAGTATACATTGCAATGTCCTACCTGTCAATGAATACTTCAGCTTCAACCATAACAATACAAGACCAAACAATAGATACAAACTCAAGGTTAATTGCACCAAACTTGATTGCAGGAAAGACAAATTCAGCAACAGAATGGTCAGTGTCTGGAATAGTCTACCTGACTCTGTGGTTTTTTTCCCCAAACCCCAAAAACTTTAACCTATTGACTTTCTACTACCTCACCCCTTTCCTAAGAGGTCTATAGGGGGTGCGCATAAGCGCACCAACGTGCCTACCGTCCCTATCCTATTATTTCTTTTATTTTTTATTTTTCTTATATGTATCCATGTATTCATAACTATTTTTTTACTTATACCTATTATCTTGTAAGCAATTGACAAAAATAAATAAATAAAAATAAATAAATAAAAATACCATTCCAGACAAGTGGCTATCTAGTTTCAAAAGTCTCTGGTGAGGGAGCACCCACAACTTCTGAAAGCAAGCCACTTCATTGGTTAATTGTTCTCACTATTAGAAAATTTCTCCTTAGTTCTAAGTTGTTTACCCCCTCTTCTCTGTGGCAGCCCCTCAAATATTGGAACACTGCTATCATGTCACTCCTAGTGACTCTCCACCTTCTCTCTCCAAGCAGCATGCTTCTGCTTGGTGTCCCTGTAGAGACCGTGTCCCTTCTGCCACAGATAGTCATTCTCTCTCAGCCACTCCAGCACCTCATCCTCGTGTTCCTCCTCAATGGAATATTGCCTCCTCTCCCGTCCCCGCATATGCCTCTTCCTCCCTTTAGCAGGACCAGATGGGCCCTCATCAGAGGGGCTCCCAGGTAGTAGGGGCTGCTCCTCCACACCACCAGCAGCAGCAGCACCAGCAGGATCATCATCATCATCAGCAGCAGCAGCAGCAGGATCATCATCATCAGCAGCAGCAGCAGCAGCAGCAGCACCAGCAGGATCATCAGCAGCACCAGCACCAGCACCAGCACCAGCACCAGCACCAGCACCAGTACCAGCACCAGCACCAGCACCAGCACCAGCACCAGCAGGACCAGGATCAGCAGCAGCAGCGCCAGCAAGACCAGGAGCACGAGCAGGACCAGGAGCACGAGCAGGACGAGCAGGATGAGCAAGACCAGGAGCACGAGCAGGACGAGCAAGTCCAGGAGTACGAGCAGACCAGGAGGACCAGCAGGACGAGGAGCAGCTTCAGCAGGGTACGCAGAAGCACCACCACCAGGAGCAGCTTCAGCAGAGTAAGCACAAGCAGAAGCACTACCGCCAGGAGCAGCCTCAGCAGAGTAAGCACGAGCAGAAGCACCACCACCAGAAGCATCATCATCAGCTCCTCCAGAAGCAGAAGCAGCAGAAGCCCCAGCAGAAGCAGAGTCAGGGACAGGGGGCGGGAGGGTGGCCCTGTCCCTCTTGTGGCAGATTGCTGAGGCTTTCGCTTCTTCCCCATGGTTGTGGGGTTGCTGGCTGGCAAGGAGGCTGGCAGGGAGGCTGGCAGGCACCAAGGCTGGCAGGCAGGCCGGCACCAAGGCTTGCAGGAAGGCTGGCAGGAAGGCAGACACCAAGGTTGGCAGGCAGACTGGCTGGCAGGGAGGCTGGAAGGCAGGCTGGCAGCAAGGCTGGCAGGCAGGCAGACAGCAAGGCTGGCAGGGAGGCTGGCCAGGAGGCTGGGAGGCAGGCTGGGAGGCAGGCTGGCAGGACGGCTGGCAGCAAGGCTTGCAGGCAGGCAGGCATGCAGGCAGGGCAGGCAAGGCAGTCAATGCGTCCGGCAGCAGGTCTTTCCTCCGAATGGTGACCTGCTTCCGAGCTGCTTCCCTTTATATCCACGGGGCTTATGCAATGCATCCCTCCCGCATGCGCAATTAACGCTCGGCATCCGTTCGGTTTCCGCTGTGCATCCGCTAGGCTTCCGCTCTGCATCCGCTTCATCCGCTGTGCATCCGCTGTGCATCCACTTCATCCGTTCTGTGTCCGCTCTGCATCCGCTGTATCCGTTCCACGTCCGCTTTGCTGAGGTCCCCCGAAAGCCTTGAGGATGTGCCATCCGCTCTCATCTGCTTCCATCCGCTAGGCTTCCGTTCTGCATCCGCTTTCCATCCGCTCTGCGTCCTCCCCGCGTCCGTTCCTTTCTGTGTTATCCGCTCTGGTTATGCAAATTTTTGCCCCTTTTGAGAGTGGATAACAACGGATGGAACATTTTTCTCGTCTGTTGTGTCCTTTTTACTAACGTTTTGCATCCGTTGGGCAGTGTGACAGGGCCTTTACATGGTGGTTTTGTCACTGCAGGTTGATTCCTCAGAAATGTATTTTTGCTGCATTTTTCCTTGTTTAACTATTATACTCTTACTATCCTAGGATGTTATGCAGGACTACAGTACATATTCCCAGATTAATTTAAAGCCTTTCTAGTCTCATTCTGGATGGCTCCTTAAGGTCCTATTTCAGTACGACAGGCCACTGAATAGGATCAGGGTTTAGTTTTCCTTGTGTGAAAACTAGGAATCAGTATTAAGATCTCCACTGATATGAAAATATGAAAGGCAATGTGGTACAATAATTAAGGTGCTGTATTAGAAGTGGAAACATAGGTTCTAGACTTCTTCCATAAGAATGGAAGCCAACAGGGTGATTTTTAGCCAGTCACTCCTAGTGACGGGATGACTAATAGTACACACATGCATACACATGCACCCACATATATGACATCATATCATCTACTGATACCTTCGTTCTTTTGCTCTGAGTGCAATCAAAATACCAGCAGACCTTTCAGTTTTATAGACATGCATATATGGTGCTCATATAGGGTATCTTTTTATCTGAAATGCTTTATCTAATTGCAATACTCAGTCCTGTAAAGCAGTGGCCCCAAACCTTTTGGGCATCAGGGTTCAGTTCCATGGAGAAAAGTTTTTCCAATGGACTGGAGGCAGCGTGGTCTTGCATTCTTCCTATACCCTTCAAATGGAGTTTCACTTGTTTGTGCAGCCCAGTTGCTGGCGTGCTGTGGACCGGTGTCGATCCACGGACCAGGGGGCTGGGGACCCCTGTTGTAAAGTAAATTGCTAGGGCAAGATGTGGTTAAAGTAGAGGTTTCCGGTGAAAAGATGCAAAGTAGTCAAAACTCTTATGTCTTTTATTAGGTTTATAGAAAAGATAATTTTATTGAGAACAGTTTGTAGATACAAGAGCCCTGCCCTCTTTACATTTGGCTGGAATTCTGGTAGATCTGGTATTGATCCCAAGGCTTTCAAAGGAAACTTTTCCAGCCCTACCCATAAATGCCCGAGACTGAATAAAAAATATTCTGCCCTTACTAGCTGGGAAATCTTGGGAAATCACCTGTCTTGGCTTCAATTTCATTACCAAAGTAGCCATCGCTAAGCATTCTGGGAAGCTGACAACCACTGAATAGAAAATGTCTACTTTGGCGAAGAGCATTCAGAATGACTTCTTACTTTCCATCCTGATTAATGTGGAGATTAAGTATTTTTAAAAATCAATAAAAATGAATTAAAATTCTTTGCAGATAAGAACCAGCATTGTAGTAAAATCATAGTGCCTTATAAAACAGATATTTACCTGGGTTTACATTCAAATCTTCACTCTTTATTAGGAATATATTTTATAATATGATATATTATAACAGATTATAACCTGTAACAATAACACATTGGGTTAAAATTATGGAGACGAGGCTAATAATGATTAAATTTAGAGCTATGAATTTATTATTGTTGTTAAACAATATTTCCAGTGCAGAAGTAAAATTGCACTAAGTTAAAATGGAGAATTCCTCATAAGAAAAGAAAAAACGGGAGTCTCATCCCTAGAAGGATAAAAGGATAAGGATGAAAGAGTCACCAAGATTACTTTGGAGAAACTATGCACAGATCATTAGCAAACCATGAATTCAGCCTGGGAAGGGAAGAAGGAGTTAAAAAGAAACTGAAAGTTTTCATCTACTCCCTTTAGCCCTGTCATGCTTTCAAGATCCTTTCTTATATATCAGTAATGGCAAACCTATGACACACTTGATGTTTTAGGTGACACACCAGCATTTACCAACACCTGACAACAACTGTTCTCAAAAGCACATGAGTTTTGGAAATTGTGGAAGACCATGGAAGTCTGTTCTCTAAAGCTGGCTCAAAAATGAATGTCTCGTGTGAGGGCTGAGGCTGTGGGGCCAATTAACAGAAAGAGAACATTGACTGAAGGTAAGCAGCACATGGTAGATCCTGTGGAGCACTGGGTCATGAAGGTAATCATGCCATTCAAGGACTGGTGTGAATTGGCCTTTTTGAGTGGCAGTGGTGGTTTTGGAGTGAAGTTGAAGCCTATGCCTCTACTTTGGTCCCAGCCTTGGTACCAATCAGAGATGGTATTCAGCAGATTCTGACCAGTTCTGGAGAAATGGTACTGGAAATTTTGAGTCGTTCAGAGAACCAGCAAATACACCTCTGATTTGAGATTTTACAGAATCCTTCCCATGCCACGCCCACCAAGCCACGCCCACAGAACTGGTAGTAAAAAATTTTGAATTCCACCACTGGTACCGCTTCTGAGTGCCACTGTTCATGATAGCTTAGATTGTGTGTGTGTGGGGGGGGGAGGTAATAAAGTATGGTTAGTCTTTTGTTGGGGTGGGGCAGTGTGTGTGTGAAAGGCCAGCAGTCATTAGCCATTTTCTTATTTTTTTACACAGAATCCAAAAGATTTGCTATCATTGACATATCAATAAAATAGAATTTTAGCATTTTTGTGGCATCTATTTCCTGGCCTGGGGTAGGAAAAGAGCAGGCAGAGCTTGGGGGGCAGAGTTAAGCGGATTGTCAGCCTAGAATCATTATATTCCCACAAATGCTCTAAGTCCAACTCTTCTTGAATTCTTTTGGCCATTATCTGGTGCCAATTTACTATTTAATGTTAATTAACAAGATTCTTGTGTACATGTCTGAATAATAAATCTTAACTGCAATTAATGGATGGTCCGGACTAGTGGTGGGATTCAAAATTTTTTACTTCCGGTTCTGTGGGCATGGCTTGGTGGGCGTGGCAGGGGAAGGATACCGTAAAATCTCCAGTCAGAGGTGGTATTTGCCGGTTCTCCAAACTACTCAAAATCTCCAATACTGGTTCTCCAGAACTGGTCAGAACCTGCTGAATACCCACCTCTGGTCCTGATTCTTTGTACCTGACACCTAGCCTACTTCAAAGGGCTAGTAGGAAAGCCTGTTTTAAAATATATTTTATTATCAAACTCAGTTATAATAAAGCATGCATAAAACACTCTACCTTGTATATACAAAGGGGATATGTTGTGTATTTACTTAGGTCTGATTCTGTCTTCAGAAATTTTTACAAAATATAGAGAACAGTGACTAGGGTTACTAAGCTGTAAAAGCATGGCTGAAAAAGGAACAGTAACTTTCTAAGGAATTCCACAGGGAGGCCTCCTTTGCTCTGGATTTTTAGTGAGCTTAAGTATTATTTGGTTTGCTTCCAAATATTGCCAGAAAAAATATTGAGGCAAGTATCACCGCTGAATGACAAAAAGGAAAGAGAAGCAAAGAGAAAGGGAGGAAGGAAGGAAGGAAGGAAGGAAGGAAGGAAGGAAGGAAGGAAGGGCACAGCATCATTTAAAAGATTTTCTAAAATATTGCTTTGGCACAGTTTTGTGAATTCCTTTGCTTTGAGGGAGTGGAGAATTTTTTCATGCCAAATAAATCAAAACCTATCCTCTGTATCAAAACAACAACAACAATAACAAATGTTCTTTGAACATTAATTCAAGCCTCTTATTATCAAGTCACAGTGATTCTTTGAAAAGAAATGAAAGTATTAGTCTCCATCCCCACTTCCCTTGAAATATAACATTATGGAAAAAATGGAGTGTATGGGCCACATCTTTATCATGTTTCATGTCTGATCTTCAGTATCCAAGAAGAGTAGTTCTAATTACAATACTTCCTTGATACTCTCACAACAAAGGCTTCAAGATTTCTAAGGAGATTGTTGCTATAAACCTGCTGTAGACGTAAAGATGAGGGAATATTTTTATACAATCTCTCTGAGATTGAATGTTTGTTTGCAGACATTTCAATACTATCCAGGAGTACATTCTCCATTAGCAAAAACTAATCTAAAACAGCAGGTGGTTATTCTAAGTTTCTGAAGCAGTTGTTTCTCTGATCAGTCTTTTAAACTCTCTTTTTTAAAAATTTTTGCTTTCACATGCTCAAGTGTCCAATATCATATTTGCCCAACATGCCCAAATGTACAACTTCAAGCTTCAGGAAATGGACAAAGGCTCTAGTCTTTGGATTCTAACCACAGGTGGGATTCAAATTTTTTAACAACTGGTTCTGTGGGCGTGGCTTAGTTGGTGGGCATGGCTTGGTGATCATGTGATTGGGTGGACATGGCTTGGTGGTCATGTTATTAGTTGGGTGTGGCCAACTCAATATCATTGAGGTACACATCTCCTCTCCTGGCCTCTCGTGACAATGGGGATGCTGCAACAGTCGTGAGTGTGAAAAACAGTCATAAGTCACTTTTTTTAGTGCCATTATAATTTTAAATGGTCACTCCACACAAGCAAAGTACCAGAAAAGGAGGGAAAAAAAATCCAGAGAAGTTCCCGAGACAGGAAGTCTAGTCCTGCCAAGAATGCAATAAGGTTTAACAGAGAGGCAGTTTCTGTAAGCAACACCAGAATGTTTCCTTCCTGCCTTCCTTACAGGATTAGGCCAGTAATTTATTCTAACAACCAGTTCTCCAAACTTCTTAGAATATTAACAACCAGTTCTCGCGAATAGGTGTGAACCTCTAGAATCCCACCCCTGATTTTAACCCCCTAGAGCAGGGGTGTAAAACACAAGGCCCATGGGCTGAATCTGGCCCGCAATGTGGTTGGATCTGGTCCGTGAGGCCATCCTGGAAAATGTAAGGAGCCATCCCACATGGCTTCAGCCCGGTCTACCCAATATGAAGAGGTGACATTGGACCCGTTTGGCTTTGGCCCAGTCTACCCAATGCAAAGAAGAAACATGCCAGCAGTTTGGGGAGTGGCATCAAGCTAGCCATGCTCATCCAATTGGCCATGCCTCCTACTATCCCGCCCCCTTCCCAAAGTCAACCACAGCTCTGATGTGGCCCCCAATGAAATTGAGTTTGACACCCTTGCCCTACAATAAGGAATTTCTTTCAAATTTCAGAGCAAACTTTCAAAAGTAAGCTATGTCCAATTACTTTTCAGACAAAGCTGCTTTCTGCCAAAGTTCATTGACCATAGAGATTATTCACTAACAGCCCAAAACAGTAGCATTCCAAAAAATCAACAACAGTTGAAACATAAATAAGTCAAAAGGGAGCAGATGAAGTGGGCTGAAGAATCTAAATATTCCTTGTGATGCAAGAACCAAGGAATTTAACCTGCAAGACTGAATGGCAGATTGTTAATGATACACTTCTATAATGGAGCCATTTAAATTTATCCAGAGTGGTGAGCCAATGCATTGTTTCAATGCAAAATACTTAGCCAATTTAATTTGTTACCACTGTCTCCTTTAGCAACTCTCAAGCCTGACAATGGCATTACACCTTCAGGAGTGTCTGGTAATGAGGTAACTTTTATGTTTGACTAAAAATTTTAGGAGTATAAGTCTGCTCAACCTGGGACTTGGCAGTAAGTTGCACATATCCTCTTCCATCATTTCAGAATATAACTCAGCTTCTTGGCTTGACTAGATGAAAAACTGCCTTTATTTTAGACAAGTATAAAGCCTCACAAAACAATTGATTGCCCACAGCCAATGCCAATAGGTTATTGGTTTTATTATTGGTTTTATTGGTTTTTATTGGTTAGAGATGTCTTCCTCCCTCTCTTCAAAATTAAGAGATGCTTGGCACAGTTCCTGATGACCTCAAAATCAAACAATTCCTGCATGTTTACATAGTGGCCATCTAAGCTTTTAATTTCTGCCTTGTCCATCTCAAATCCTAATAAACATGCCCCTTTTTATAATTTCCCTTCTTCCTTCCACCTCTGACTGTAGAAAAACAATAGCAATAGCATTTTATTTGTTTATTTGTCAAACAAATTTTCCGCTCCTCTACCAATTACAGAATACCTTATGCCACCAGACTTGAAACTCTATACCTAGAAAACCTAGAATTACGCCGCCTTCAATCCAATCTAAATATAGTACATAAAATCATACATTGCAATGTCCTACCTTCAGCTTCAATAATAACAATACAAGAACACACAATAGATAAAAACTCAAGGTTAACCGCACCAAACTTGATTGCAGGAAATACGAATTCAGCAACAGAGTGGTCAATGTTTGGAATACTCTACCTGACTGTGGTTTCTTCCCCAAACCCCAAAAACTTTAACCTTAGACTTTCTACTATTGACCTCACCCCTTTCCTAAGAGGTCTGTAGGGGGTGTGCATAAGCACACCAATTGTGCCTGCCGTCCCTGTCCTGTTGCTTCTTTTATTTTTCTTATATGTATCCATGTATTCATAACTATGTTTTTACTTATATCTATGATCTTGTAAGCAATTGACAAATCAAATAAATAAATAAAATAAATGTACAAGGAAACAAGTATAGGTATGAACCTAAACATGAACAAAGGAAATAAATACAGTTAAATGGGGACAGTAAGACATGGACGGTAGGCACGCTGGTTCACTTATGCACACACCCCTTAAGGACCTCTTAGGAATGAGATGAGGTCCACCCCACCTGTTTGAGGTTGAAGCTGTGAGGGTTTGAGGCTGTAACAATGGAGTTGGGTAGGGCGTTCCAGGTGTTGACCACTCTGTTGCTGTATTTTCTGCAATCGAATTTGGAGAGCTTTATTTTGAGTTTGTATCAGTTGTTTTCCCATGTATTATTGTGATTGAAGCTGAAGAAGTCGTTGACAGGCAAAATGTTATAGCAGACAGTTTTGTGAACTATGCTTAGATCAGACCGCAGGCAATGCAGTTCCAGATTGTCCAGGCTGAAAATTTCGAGCCTGCAGGCATAGAGAATTCTATTGTGAGTGGAGGCTTATATACCAGCCTTTAGAGCTTTACAGCACTTTCTGGGCAATTTAGAATGTAAGCATTATTTGCATATTGTCCCCAACAATCTGGGCTCTCATTTTACTGACCTTGGAAGGATGGAAAGCTGAGTTAACCTTGAGTTCCATCAGAATTGAACTCCAGGCCATGGACAGATTCAGCCTGCAATACTGCACTTTAATCACTCTGCCATCAAAAGTGTTAGGTGCTTCACCCAATCCTTCCTCTTGCTTTTGTAGTTAGAAAAGATTCTCCTTCTGTCACCATTTCTTATTCTTCTAAAACTCCTCCACCCTCAAAGAACTCCACACTTCTTCCTCTTCTTAATTCAGGGAAGCAGAAAGGGAGGGAATTTCAGGAACTCCTTACCCCTGCTTCAGCCCTCATTTTCATGAGGCAATCATGAAAGTGTTATTTACTTGGCAATTGTGAGGTTGTTTCCACTCATAATCAAGTCCCCCATCCCTTCAATGTCAGAACATCTAGCAGAGGCAGATACTTTTTCGTTCAACCTGTTTAGCCACTTTGGATTGTAGGGATCCTGTAGTGCAAATATGATTGTCAAAAGAGGCAAGGTTTATGTGGCTCACCTGTCACCACTCAAAAACATTCGGTTGTCCACCCAATGAATCAAATCAAAATTAAGTTTAACTCTCCTCTACAGAAAATCTAAATACCCTCTACCTTGAAGTCTTCCTCCATCCCCATCTCTTGCACCAAGCTGGCTGGTCAAGAAGAATAGATGTTATTTATGGGACTGCCTCTCTCTGAGGCAGATTGTATAGGCTGGGTTCAATCCAGGTCCTTCTTTGAAAATTGGCCACCTACTAGGAAGGTGGCCAGGAAGGATATCTTTTCCACAGCTGCCTTGTAGAACACCCTTCCCCAGTAATTCAGAAGTCCCCCATCACACAAATGCACTCTTTTTAGGTATCTTTAAGACAGTCTTGACTCCTGGTGGCTGCCTGAACAAGTTCCCCTAGTTTCTTTGGCAAGATTTTGGAAGTGGTTTGCCCTTGTCTGCTTCCTAGGCTTCCCAGGGCTAAGAGAGGGAAGGGGAGAGGGGAAGGGAGGGAGGGAGAGGGAGAGAGAGAGAGACTGGATGAACGTTCCCACTGGTTTTGTGCCCAAGGTGAAACTAGTACCCACAGTCTCCTGGTTTCTAGCCTGATGCCTTAATCAATCATCATACCAAATTGGTTCCTTCCCACTCTTTTAGCTTTTCAGAAGGTCATCAAGACTTGACTGTTCACACAGGCATTGTGGTTTAGTGAGGGATGTCTATGGATGATGTTGAGGAGATGACTGAGATGCCAGGGTTTTTTTCTCTTAATTTTGGTTTTAGTTTTGTATTTATGATTGTATGGTTTGCACTTATGTTATTTCTGTAAGAATGCCTAGAGTTGTGTCTTAAGATGAGTGGCAACCAACAAACAAAGGGCCTGTCACATTGGCCGACGGATGCAAAATGTTTGTAAAAAGGACACAGCGGATGAGAAAATGTTCCATCTGTTGTTATCCGCTCTCAAAAATGTCCCGAATTTGCATAAGCAGAGCGGACAACAACGGAAAGGAACGGACGGGGGAGGATGTAGAGGGGATGGAAAGCGGATGTTCCACGGAAGCCTAGCGGATGGAAGCGGATGGGAGCGGATGGCACATCCGCAAGGCTTCCGGGGGAGCACAGCGAAGCGGACGTGCAGCGGAAAGAGCGGATGCAGAGCGGAAACCTAGCGGAAGCCTAGCAGATGCCTAGCGGATGCACAGCGTTCACTGCACATGCAGGGAGGATGCATTGCGTCCGGCCCGCGGATATAAAGGGAAGCAGCTTGCAAGCAGGTCACCATTCAGAGGAAAGACCTGCTGCCAGACACAGCTCCAGCCAGCCAGCCAGCCAGCAAGCCAACAACCCAACAACCATGGGGAAGAAGAGAAAGCCTCTGCCATCTGCTGCCAGCCCTGGCAAGAGGGACAGGGCCACCATCCCACCTCCTGGCCCTGACTCTGCTTCTGCTGGGGCTTCTGCTGCTCGGGTTGACTCTTCTGGTGCTGCAGCTTCTGCTGGTGCTGCTCCTGGTGCTGGGGCTTCTGCTGGGGCTTACTCTGCTGGCGCTGCTCCTGGTGCTGGTGCTTCTGCTGGTGCTTACTCTGCTGGCACTGCTCCTGGTGCTGGGGCTTCTGCTAGTGCTTACTCTGCTGGTGCTGCTCCTGGTCCTGCTGGTCCTGCTGGTGCTCCTGGTGCTCCTGGTCCTGCTGATGCTGCTGGTGCTCCTGGTTCTGCTGGTGCTGCTGGCACTGCTGGTGCTTACTCTGCTGCTGCTGATTCTGGTCCTGCTGGTCCTGCTGGCACTGCTGGTGCTTAATCTGCTGGTCCTGCTGGTCCTGCTGGTCCTGCTTTTGCTGCTACTGTTGTTGTTGCTGGTGGTGGTGGTGGTGGTGTGGAGGAGCAGCCCCTACAACCTTGAAGCCCCTCTGATGAGGACCCATATGGCCCTGCCAGAGGGAGGAAGAGGCAGACGCATGAACGGGAGAGGAGGCAATACTCAATCGAAGAGGAACATGAGGATGAGGTGCTGGAATGGCTGAGGGAGAACAAGTATCTATGGAGGAAGGGACACAGGCTCTATCGAGACACCAAAAGGAAGCAGGCTGCTTGGAGAGAGAAGGCGGAGAGCCTGGGCTACACTTCAGAGGTGCTCCTCGGCTGGTGGAAGCACATGCACACCTGGTACGGGAAGCTGCACCTCAAGAAATCTGGCCAGGCCACAGTCAAGCTGATGGCCAAGTGCAGCTTCTTGGAGGGTGAGATCCACCACCGAGGAGCAGCCCCTCTGTCTACCCTCACTCTCAGGCAGCCTGCAGAGAACCAGTCCTCTTCTGGCCAAGAGTCAGCTCCTGTGTCCAGGCAGGTATCTGTGGAGCGTCCCACGATGAAGAACCCCCCGACAGCTGCACTACCCATGGTGGAGTGCGTGGAGGACCCCCTGACACAGTGGGAAAAAGTGGGAAAACTTCCACCACAGGCCAACCCACATCCACCCCCAGCTCCACCTCCACAGAAAGGCAGAGAAGCAGACCGGAGGGGCAGAGCCACACTGTCCTGCTGGAGATCAGAGACACCATCAGAAGCAACGTAGATCTCCTCTCTCAGCTGGTACACACTGACGTCCCATCCTCCAACCGCAAGCCCTTCCTCACCTACGCCAACCAGACCCTCATGAACATGTCAGAATCACAGTACCAGGTGGTAAAGGACAGGATCACCGATCTTCTTCACAACCCTCCAGACCCAGCTGAACCTGCTCCCACCCAGTCCAGGTCTGCTCCTCCACCCCAGGTGACGTCACTGCCCTTCCAAGGCTTTCCACAGGCCCTCACCTACCAGGGCTACGGCTACCAGGAGGTCCAGCAGCACAGACAGCAGCCCTTCCCAGTCCAGGCACAGGTACATCATACGCCACCAATGCCACCGATGCCACAGATGCCACCCACGCCTCACCTCGCTCAGCTGCAGACCAGACATCCCTACTACACTGCTCCTTCCTCCACCCCACAGCCCAGCCCGGCCTCAGAACATCTGTCATCGGTATTGGGGCTGAGACCCCATGTCATGGAGGAAGGGGCTCTCAACATCACGGGGCTGAGCCAGCTCTCTGAGAGCTTCCTCCACACACCATCCCCTGTTGTCCTCTCGGGCCAGACACCCCAATGACTCCTCAGACCAGCACTCCAGCAGCAGCCACCTCCACAGCACCTGGACCCTTCACCCCTGAGACGATGGAAATGCCTCAGACTGACTGAGAAGAATGCCAGAGCCTGGGTGGCCACCTGTTGACTTTATTTTTGCTTTGGACACTTGACTTGGGTCATTTTTCTTTTACAGCTTGTTATTAATAAAGATTATCTTTGCTTCACACACTTGCTTCATTTATTTTTGTAAATAAAGTCTTGGTGGAAACTTTTAGAAATGGTTTAAGCCTTTGCATGCTTGTGGGATGGGTTAAGATAGCAGTGGGATGGGCAGGGATACCTTTGGGATGGGTAATAGCTGTGGGATGGGCAGGGATACCTTTGGGATGGGTAATAGCTGTGGGATAGATCAACCTCCAGTGCAAGCATAGTGGGACTGTATGGTCCACCCTCCCTGGTGCCACACCTATGGCCCTTTATTTTCAATAACAATGTTATCATTGATCCACACATTTCAACATAAACACAACTCTTTATTAAATTCCCTGTTCATTGTAGGCCCACTCAACATACATGGCCCAATCTCATCAGTGTGATGAGACAGGCTGAAGGAAGCATCCATTAAGCATCTATCATCCTGTCTTGCCACTCCACTGCTCCAGCTGGGGAGTTGCACCAGTGTTTCAGGAGGTTGCGCTGCTTCTTCCCTTCATGTGAAGCTCTGTTGGGGCCTTGCACATCCAGAGTATCTATCAGGTTTCACCCTTGCCTCCATTCACCAGGCTCCATGTCCCCATTGCCTTGTTGGAGGTCCACGGGCCTGTTCTGCAAGACTGGGTAGCGGGTGCGCATGAGTTTGTGCAGGATGCAGCAAGCTTCCACAATCCTCCTCACGGTCTCTGGGCGATGCTGCATGGTGGTGAGAAGTACCTGGAACCTGTTGGCCAGGATGCCAAAGGCGTTCTCCACCACCCGCCTTGCCCTGGACAGCCTGTAGTTGAAGATCCTCTCTTCACGAGTGAGGCATCTGGAGGTGAAGGGCTTCATGAGGTAGGTTCTGAGGGAGAAGGCGTCATCCCTCACAATGAAGTAGGGCACACCTTGTGTGTTGTTGGGCAGGGGGTCTGGATCTGGGAAGCCCATGATGAGGTTGCGTTCCAGCCCCTCCTTGAGGTGACTGGCGTTGTATTCCTGGGCATCTGAAGCTGACCCATTGCCTGAAGCATTGATGTACATAAACTTGTAGTCAGCATCGACCATGGCGAAGAGGATGATGCTGAAGAAGCCCTTGCAGTTGAAATAAGTGGACCCTGACTTGGCTGGAGCTTTGCAGGCCACGTGCTTGCCATCTATGGCTCCAATGGTGTGGGGGAAGTTCCACTTCTGATACCACTGCTCTGCAACTTTCTTCCAGCCTTGTTCAGTGGAGGGGCACTGGAGGAGCTCCTCCTTGTATTCTTCGATGATGGCCTGCACCACTTCTCTGACCACAGTGCTGATGGTGTTGTGTGGCACTCACCAGCTGTACTGCATGCTCCTGTATGTGGTCCCTGAGGCCAGGTGGCACAGAGTCAGTGCCACCTTGAGCCCAGGGTCCAGGCTGGGCCAGAAGTTGGTGCTCTGCTTGGTCAACCTGGGTCTCAGCCGCTCCACAACTTTGTCAAACATGGCTGGAGGCATCCTCATGAAGTTCTGGAATGCACGAGGGTCTTCGTTCCTCAGATCCACCATCAGCTTGTTGTACAGTCCGTACTCTGCTCTTCTCCCGATCCATCTTTGGACCCAGACGCTTCTTGGCTGCCTCCTTTTCTTCCCGTAGAACAATTGAAAGAGCCTATAGATGGCTTCGCACTGTTGCAGAACGATGGTGGCTACCAAAAGGAGTTTGTTACGATCCATGGTGGACATCAATGGATGCTGTGGAAGAGCAAGAGCCAGATGAAGGCTGCAGAGGTCTGCACAGCAGGGCTGCTGGACTGAAAGTGAGATCCAGGTGAGTTGCTTCCCCTTTTTATAGGAAATATAGGTTTGCTGCTAGATGTCATTTTGCATCCTCTAGGCATCCTGCAGACATCCTAAATATCTGAGATAGGTCCCCTCTGCGAACGTTATTTCCGTTTTAAATGCTTTGTATGCGAGCTGCATCCGCTTTCATCCTTTCTCCGTCTGTGCTACTAACGCTGCGTGTCCGTTCCCTGTCTGTTTCGCTTCCTCCCTGTGTCCGTTTTCCACTGGAGCAGATTTGAGTTGCGCAGATGCACAGCGGATGCCTAGTGGATATAGCAGACACGTAACGGATGACGACGGATGTAGAACGGGTGTTCCCTGTATGCGTTGCGGATGCAGAACGGACGCGTTGGATACATTTTCCGCTCAAAAAGTTTTGAGCAGCTCAAAACTTTTTGAGCGGATGGAACCTCAGTCGACGGTTGCTGGACGGATAGAGAGGATGAAAAACGGAGGCAGTGAGTACAGAACAGAAGCATCACATTAACCAATGGATGGCAAGTGTTTCTCTCTGTTTTACATCCTCTTTCCATCCATTGGTGCAGTGTGACATGGGCTTAAGACAGGTGCACAAGGAGCAGGAAAAGCACAACAGAAGTAGAAAACTGGATGCAATGCAATTGGTAAATGAAGGGTTACAGGGTTAATCCGCCCCATGTGTATTAGTCCATTTAGACACCTTTTTAGCCACCATACTTCTCCATGTTTCAAATTCTAGAGCAGGAGTCAGAACTCTTTGGAGATCTGTTCTGTTATCTTGTGGTTTTGCAGCCCCAAAATTCACATTTTGCGAGAGCTCACAGTCTCATGCAAGAACCATAAAATCTTAAGACTGATCTTGCTGGATTTCAGCCAGGGGTGGGATTCTACAGGTTTGCACCAATTCGCTAGAACTGGTTGTTAACATTGTTAACTGGTTGTTAACATAACAAAATTCAGAGAACCAGTTATTAGAAGAAATTACTGGTCTAATCCTGTAAGGAAGGCAGGAAGGAAACATTCTGGTATTTCTTATAGAAACTGCCTCTCCATTAACCCATATTACATTCTTGGAAGGACTAGACTTCCTGTCTCTGGAACTTCTCTGGAGTTTTTTTCCTCTCCTTTGCTGGTACTTTGCTTGTGTGGAATGACCATTCAAAGTTACAATGGCACTGAAAAAAGTGACTTATGACCATTTTTCACACTTAAGACTGTTGTAGCATCCCCATAGTCACGAGAGGCCAGGCGAGGAGATGCATGCCTCGATGTGAGTGATATTGAGTTGGCCACACCCAACCAATAACATGACCACCAAGCCATGTCCACCCAGTCACATGACCACCAAGCCACGCCCACCATCTAAGCCATGCCCACGGAACCAGTTGTTAAAATTTTGAATCCCACCCCCGATTCCAGCATTTTCCTGCAAAATTGCTAAAGTCTTTTGAGATGTAACCATCTCATGAGATTTCCACCTTTTGCATTTTAAAAATATTTTAAATAAGTCTTGGAGAACCATAGGCATGTGTCAACAACGCAACAGATACCTAGTTGCTTATAGCTGAAAAATCTGGGTCCATTAAATCTTTCCTAGGATGAAACCATTTCTGTGGGGAGGAGGCTTAGGATCTCAGGCTTATCAGCTTGAAAACTTGGCAAACAAGGAAAATGAATGGGGAAGAAATCGCATTAAGATATCAGTTCTTATGAAAACAGTACAGACAGTATGGTGTAATGTCTGCCGCCAGGTGATAATCAGCAAAACCCTGAGGCATCTGGTTTCTCAGTAGATCTTTGATTTCTTTTCTCCTTCAGTTGTGTAGCATGTGGAAAGGAACCAACAGTTCCTTTCCAACAAATAGTGGCATAAGGTATTCTGCAACAAATAGTTTCTAAAACAATCTTAGTGATAACTCTGTTCTTATGCTTCGCTTGTAAATGTAACTAGCATCTATATTGCCTTTTTTTGAATATTTTTTTTCTTTACTATTTGTTTTGGATTAATAAGAATCAGACTGGGCTATCTATCCATTAACTGTTAAAGACAAAGTTGGCTTTAGATTTTAAATATAAATCAAACAAATTCTCAAATTCTCCTTGTTGCTCTTCCGCACGCCTATGTCACAACATAGCAGATAATAGTTCACAGAAAAATGCACTTCCAGTCGTTCACACCTTTATAACAAAACATCCTGATGCATCTTATGAGAAATGATTGTTCACGGGCATCAAAACCCTCCCATTTTTTCTGATATACTCACCAATCAATATATTCCAAGAGTTTCCAGATTACAATGATTCCCTAAATGTGGATTAATGAGTACTTTCTAATAGTTAATTCGTGCCACTTTTAATGCTACCAAAAGATTTTGAATAGCAATTCTACCAAATATTGCAGCATGAAGACTCCAGCCTCCATTCCATATTTATTTCATCTTCCATTTTTTAATTCCAATAAACAGAAACAAACAGCAACTTGGGCCTTAAAGGTTTGTCTTCATCCATCCATCACATTTCTACACAGCCGACCTATTCTATTCGATTCTATTCGATTCTCTATATCAGTCAAACAAACTTCCTCCACAAGTTGTGAATGCAATAACACTGGAGGTTTTCAAGAAAAGATTGGACCACGATTTGTCTGAAATGATACCGGCCAGTTTTCTGCCTGAGCAGGGGCTTGGACTAAGAGGCTTATAAGGTTCCCTCCAACTTTATTCTATTATTTTACCTCACCTAATTTACTCTGGGCTCCTTTTCACCTCAGCAAAAAATGTTTTGAACTTCTGAAAATGAGATTATTCTTCTTACACCTCTGCACTTGAAGTCACCATACACTAAATAAACAAGTTGGGAATGAACAGCATTATAATTGCTAGAAAATGACTCCTGTTTAGACAAGGATTGGGTTTAGCTACTCTTTCACTAAGCCATTATATGGCCCGTTTTTAAAATTCTCGCTCACCCCAGCCTTGTTATCAGACTTTTCTTACTAAAATTACTTATCTATTCAGAAGGACATTTTCCTTTTTTGACAAACTCAAGCATCAAAGGAGCCTTCCTTCCTTCCCTCTCCCCTTCCCTTTTTCTTCCTTCTTTCCTTCCTTCTTTCTTTGAAAGTCTTACCCCTAAAAGCTACCTTCAACAATTTCCTTTTTTCTTCTGGATCCTATGTATATTTCTTTTTCTTTATACTTTATATTACCAATATATAAAGGAGCAGTTACCAATTTGGTAATGATTCTCTGAAGAAGCACACAGAGTGTGCCTTTGCAAATGCAACCCTAACTTTCACAATAATGCATCCATCAAAATGTCAGAAATCTTGTCATTCATTAATAACTGTCTGTTCCATCCCTTCATGATCTGCATACTTCATTTGTTGGAGAGAGTTGTTGGCATTACATAAATTGTTACACCAAGGCTTGTTTTTCATAATGCCCAAAAATAGGCTAGGTAGCTTCAGACAATAAATATGCTACAGCCTATGATTGTTAAACATAATGGGTGGATGCCCATGAGAAGCGAAGCCAAAATTCAATAAAGGACATTATGTTTTAGTGGCATTGTGTAAACCTGGTTGAGTATTTTATTTTAATTTTTAATCTAGCTGATAATAAAATTCAAGATTATTGATGGTCTAAAAATAAGATTCATAGACTACAGGTAATAACAACAAAATAATGGGGCAAATAGAATTGATGGAATACAAATGAAGGAAAAAATAATATTAAGGGCCAAAACCAGAGGTGCTATTCGACTAGTTCGCACCTATTCGGGCAAACCAGTAGCCATTATTTGGCATGGGTCACCGAATCAGTGGCAATCCCTGGGTGGCCACGCCCCCAACCCAGTCGCCCAGTCGCTCACTTGCGATCGCTTTCCTAGCTTTCCATTCCCCATGTACTCTTTCTCCCCAGGGAAAAGGAAGAAAGGCATGGACGTTGCAAGTATCACTTTCCCCGTGTGAGTAAAGTGCCTGGAGTGAGAAGGAGGGCGGTCTGACAGAGGGGTTAGGGGTGAATTGAGCCTTGGAGCACTTTTGCAACAAAAATAATCCACTCAAGTCTTGGAGAAATTTAAAGGAGCTGCTTCCAAAATGCTTGTCTGTTAAGTGCTGTGTGTGTGTGTGTGAGAGAGAAAGAGAGAGAGAGAGAGAGAGAGAGAGAGAGAGAGAGAGAGAGAGAGAGAGAGAGAGAGAGAGAGGTAGATAAAGAAAAAAAAAATAGGAAAAGAGAGAGATAAAACTCTGTGCTATTATTTTTAATTGTTCCATTATTTATCATGTGTTAATATTTTACACTGTCCCTACATCTAGAGTGATTCTACTGCCTTTCTTTTGGCCAGGGCTACCACATATTTTTCAGGGTTTACATGCATTCAATGTCAAAAGTCCAGAGCATAAAATACACGTGTTTAATAAGAGTTGAAAGGGACCTTGGAGGTCTTTTTCTCAGGCAAGAAAACTGAGGATGCCAAACTCTGAGTAGAAATCCTGGAAAGGTGTCAGGATAATACTTAGAAGGGATCTTGGGGGGAACCCTATACCATTTCAGAGAAATGGCTTTCCAGTCTTTTCTTAAAAACTTCCAGTGATTGAGCACCCAGAACTTCTGGAGACAGGCAGTTCCACTGGTTAATTGTTCTCACTCTCAGGAAGTTTCTCCTTACTTTTAGGTTGCTTCTCTCTGTGTTCAGTTTCCATCCTTCTGGTGCTTTGGAAAATACATCCCCCCCCCTTTCTGGCAGCCCCTTAAAAGCCTGTTGCCTATCATCCTCTTGAGCAAAGCATGTGAGCCATTTCCTCTTTTCAGTGGTCCATGAAAGTACATCTATAGTGTGCAGATAATAAAGTCAAAAAAGGTGAACAACATTTTTACAGAACTACAGATAAGTTGAGGCTGGGTGACAAGAAATGGCTGAGAGGGGAGGGGCCAGGTGAGGCACCCCTTGATGTGAGTGACATTGAGTTGGCCACACCCACCTAGTCAAATGACCACCAAGCCATGCCCACTCAGTCACAGCACCACCAAGCATGACCACCTAGTCACATGACCGCATGCCACGCCCACCAAATAAGCCATGCCCACAGAACCGGGAGTAAACAAATTTGAATTCCACCACTGGCCAAAACTGCCTGTAGTTCAGAACCACTAAGATAAGAAATAAGAAAAATGCACAATGATCCAGTCTGATCAAAATTCTGGCATTCAAATGAGTCCTTTATTCCAATGGTGGAATTCAAAATTTTTTACTACCGGTTCTGTGGTGTGGCTTGGTGGGAGTGCAGGGGAAGGATGCTGTAAAATCTCCATTCCTACCCCACTCCAGGGGAAGGATACTACAAAATCTCCATTCGCGCCCCACCCCCATCTATTCTCTGTCTCCCAAGTCCCAGCTGATTGGCTGGATCTTCTTTTGTTGCCTTGCACAGGAGAATGGAGCTGGAAAGCAGGTTAGTGGGGTGGGGCCAGTCAGGGATGGTATTTGCCAGTTCTTCGAACTACTCAAAATTTCCACTACCAGTTCTTCACAACTGGTCAGAACCGGATGAATACCACTTCTGCTTTATTCTCCTTCTCCAAAACAAGAACTAAGTAACAGCAGAGCATTTCAACCTCCCATGATGCTCTATGGAAGACTTCAAAGTATGTGTTTTGGGGAAAAAAAAGGGACTTTAACAGTGCCATGGTATGAGAAATTGCTGAACTCACATCATTTAAACAGTTTCAGTTACTTTAAAACAGGGGTGTCAAACTCACATTGTCACGGCAGCGTCATGTGACATATCAGGCGTGGGCTTTTTATTTTTATTAATGTATTTATTTATTTGTCAAGGGATTGTAAGATAACAGATATAAGTATAAACATAGTTATGAATACATGAAATGGAAATACATGAAATATAAGAAAAATAAAAAGAAACAATAGGACAGGGACAGTAGACACATTGGTACGCTTATGCATACCCCCTACAGACCTCTTAGGAAAGGGGTGAAGTCAATAGTAGATAGTCTGAGGTTAAAGTTTTTGGGGTTCGGGGAAGAAACCACAGTGTCAGGTAGAGTATTCCAGACATTGACCATTCTGTTGCTGAAGTCATATTTTCTGCAATCAAGTTTAGTGCGGTTTACCTTGAGTTTGTATCTATTGAGTGCTCTTGTATTGTTATGGTTGAAGCTGAAGTATTCATTAATAGGTAGAACATTGCAATATATAATTTTATGCACTATACTTAGATTGGACCAAAGTCAGCATAGTTCTAGATTTTCTAGGTCTAGAATTTCAAGTCTAGTGGCATAAGGTATTCTGCAACAAGTAGAGGAATGGAGAATTCTTCTTGTGAAATATTTCTGGATTTTCTCAACTGTATTAATATCAGATACGTAATGTGGGGTCCAGACTGATGAGCTGTATTCAAGTGTTGGTCTGGCAAATGTTTCGTATGTTGTAGTTAGTAGTGTGATATTACCAGAGAAAAAGCTACACAGGATTAGGTTAACAACTTTTAATGCCTTTTTGGCTATGTAGATACAGTGGGCTTTAGCACTTAGAGCATTAGAAATGAGTACTCCGAGGTCCTTGATAGTCTTTGGATCATCAACAAGTTCTTTACTATTCAGCTTGTATTTTATTTTCTGATTTTTTTTTTTGCCAAGATGTAAGACAGAGCATTTATTTGTTGAGATTTGAGGTTGCCATTTGTTTGACCATTCTGATACATAGTCGAGGTCTTTTTGAAGGGGAGCAGTATTGTCTGTGGTGTTGAGTAGCTTTACATCATCAGTGAGGAGAACGCAGTTGCTCTTAATATGATCACAGAGGTCATTTATGTAGAGTATGAAGAGTTGGCCCTAAAACACTGCCTTGGGGGACACCACTGTTGACAGGTACAGAATTTGATAGGATGCTCCCAATTTTGACCATTTGTTGTCTGTTTGACAGGAATGCTTCTATCCAGTTATGCAGTTGTCCAGAGATACCATAAAGTTTTAGTTTTAGGAGTAGTTTGTTGTATACCACTGAATCAAAGGCTTTATAGAAGTCTATGCTTGGCCAGTGTCTGACGCATCTGGCCCATGGGCCAGGAGTTTGATAGCCTTGCTTTAAAAGAATAAATAATGGAGATTTGGACATTTAGCACAGATAATTAAATTCTTGCTTATGTTGTTAGAACAATCTAATGTTTTAAATATAATGTTTTCCATGGATAATTTCTAATCAAAGATATACTGAGCACAACTGTACAATCAGGGTAATTCCTTTGTACACTTGTAGATATTTTGTTTCTGTAGCCATTATTTTTTCTTCTTTTTTTCTTTGCTTGTTATTTGCCCTTTGGTTTTCTTTTTAAAAAGCTAAGTAAATAAATGGTTACAGGCAATCTCAGAAGATCTCAACAACACAACAGGTTTTTAACACATCACTAATTGATAAGATACTTGTAACATAGGGGTGTTAAACCAGAGGTGGGTATTCAGCAGGTTCTGACCAGTTCTGGAGAACCATTCGCAGAAATTTTGAGTAGTTTGGAGAACCGGCAAATCCCACCTCAGACTGGAGACTTTACAGTCTCCTTCCCCTGCCACACCCACCAAGCCAGAACCGGTAGTAAAAAATAATTGAATCCCACCACTGTGTCAAATTTGAAGCCCATGTGCACCCCCAGTTTAGCGAAGGGGAAAAAAGTCCTGCCATGTTACATGACGACAATGTGACAACGTGAGTTTGACACCCCTGTGTAACCTGATCTGCATTGCCAACTATCTTTTCTTCCCTTTCACCCCATTTCATCCTGGTTTATCCATCCTATCTCATTCGAACCAGTCTTTAAAATGAGCTGTATGAAAATTTATGCCTGCCCCAGATAGCATTCCCAATCTTAGAGGTTTGTGGGAGTTATAATCTAAAAGGCCTGGATTGTAACTCCAGGTTGTAAATGGCTGGCCCACATTGACTGATTGATCCAGTGTCTATGGAGATTCTCAGCCATCCAGGTCATGGTTGTCCCAAAGATGCTTTTTTTTCAAGAGGCAACTATACTTTCTGGTTCCTCTTCGAAGATGTTTCACTTCTCATCCAAGAAAATTCAGCTAGATTTTCTGTTCAAATATATTAAGTCTAATGTTAATGTCAAATATATTGAATGCCTATTAGCACTCATTCTGCATGGTGACAAATACTTTATGAGCCCTTTTCTCTAAACAGGACATTCAGCTTCTTAGTATTCTTCCAGTACACTATCTTCAAAAAGATATATATTATAAAAGAGTTCCTGCTGAATTCAGATCTACAAGAGGGGGTGCATTTTACCTTCCTAAATTTAAAAAAAAAAGGCCAAGAGAGAAGATACGATTAGCTTCTGCTCTGACCAGCAACTTCATACCACCTATTAGGTTAGTCATAGCCCATATAATAACAATCATGAGCTAAAGCTTGTTATACAGATGGAGTACACCCAGAGGTGGGATTCTACCGGTTCGGCCCAGTTCTATGGAACCGGTAGTTCTGAAGAACAGCTGACACCAAACCGGTTCGCTCCAAATATCTTCTTTTCTTCGATTGGGCCTACCCGCCCACCCAGGCTCTAGGCTGTCCTTTATTCCCTGCCAAAGTAACCTTATTTGCTTTGTGCAGCACAGCTGTGTGCCACACGTCAGCAGGAGAAGGTTATTCCTTCCAGGAAAAGTTGATTTACAAGTACTGTGCAGACGCGAAGCATGCACTCTCCGAACCAGTTGTTATGCCAGTAGGATCCCACCCCTGAGTAGACCTCTTTTGCCACCATCATGGTGGCTAGACAAAGATCCTAGAACTATGTGGTGAAACTGGTCAATCCACTTTATGAATTCTAGGACCTTAATGGCTAATCATATGGCCCTTCAGCACAAGGAGGGATTTAAACTGGCAGCCACATGGCAGTAGCCATACAGAGGCCTGTCTTTGGACAATTAAGTAGTTTTTTTTTTCATTTAATGTAGTGGCTGTGCTGCCTTAGAAACTCTAAGTGGACCTACCAGCACAACCACTGTACTAGCTACTATATATCTGATATTAAAAAGAAAAGATCTGTGGTTTGGCTTGCTTATAAGCTGGGTCAATAGTAAAGGGAAAGGATAACTTAGGCTGGTTAGGAACAATTGCTGTAATTTATATGTAGGCCCGTGATAGTGAGCCTATTGCACGCGTGCCACAGGTGGCATGCAGAGCTATTTGTGTGGGCACACAACCCCCAGGCAAACCTCATTGCACATGTGCATGCCTCCCAGCTGATTTTTGGACCTTTTTCGGCCTCCCAGAGGCTCAAGGGAAGCCTCTGCAGCCTTTGGAGGCCAAAAAAACTGACCCGTTTCATCACTTCCTATATTTCCAGAAATACCAGAAGTGACTAAACAGGCCCATTTTTTGACCTCCAAAGGCTGAAGAGACTTTCCTTGAGCCTCTGGGAGACTGAAAAAGACCAAAAATCAGCTGGGAGGTGCGCACATGTGCAGTGCAGGTAAGGAGGTGGTGGGGGGCTCATTGTCTTCTGGCTGTGGGCACGCAAGCAAGTGAGTGTGCAATGTTTGGCACAGGACCCCAGAAAGGTTCGCCACCACTGATCTAGGCTGTTTTTAATAAAGGGAATCTTTAAGGAATAGAAAACAAAAAAACCCCACAAGATTTAAGCTGTTGTACTATCCCAATCTGGCAACCTTCAGACACCCCAATAGTGAACTATGAGGTTCACCTTGTGGTATGTGTCTGGGAGACTGCTTGCATAAACCAGTTCAATCATCAATCACCTTTGCGTAATTTGGAAAGCTGCATATTGCAACTCAGACAAATTAAGGTTTCTTCTCTCCTCTGCTCGTATACCAGACATGTTCTTGACAATCTGCCACTATAAATTTCCATTTCCAAATTGCCCATTGAGAAAATAAAGGAGAATAATTATAAGCAGATTTTAGAGGACTAAACATAATATTTAGAAGACTAAAGGCATGCCCATCAAAATGTCTGTAATTTGTACTGTTGGCCTGAAAAAAACCTACTCATTCCCTGCCTAAGGACTGGAGTTGTCATTTAGGTTTCTTTATCAGCTTAATTAATTAAAATTAGATTGATGCCTTTTTAGTATGACTGATCCTTTGAATGATCCTATCCAGTTGTGTTAGTTCAGTAAAATAGGGGAAACAACTAATTTTATTTATCAAAATAAGCAAACAGATTCCCATCGTGGCTTTTTTTAACTACACATGGCTTTTAGAAAAGCAAAACATTTTGTGAACCAGGAATTTTGGATAAAGAATAACATCTAGTCTGCAAGTATTCAAAATGAGCAGACATCTCATGCCAAGAAAATTCTCTTAAGGCAGGTAAACTAGGGTGAAGATTGGGAATCAGCATTTTAAAGACGTATAATTTCCCTTTCTAAGTTTAATAGCTGATAAACAGGCACACAAGTAGTCCTCAGCTTACTATATTGTAAGTCATGATGATTGTTAAGCAAGTCATCATGTGATCACAGCCAATTTTATGATCTTTTTTTGTGGCAGTCATTAAGCGAACCAATTTTTTTTGCTGTTGGGATGGGTTTTTTTTTGCGAGAAACCAGAAGCAAATGCCAGTTTCCAACAAAACTGTTGCAAACTGTGTTCAGGTACCTGCAGGACAGAGGTGGTATTCAGCCAGTTTTGACAGGTTCTGGAGAACCGGAAGTGGAAATTTTGAGTAGTTTGGAGAACCAGCAGATACCACCCCTGACTGGCCCCGCCCCCATCTATTCTTTGCCTCCCGAGTCCCAGCTGATTGGCTGGGTCTTCTTTTGTTGCCCGGCACAGGAGAACAGAGCTGGAAAGCAGGTTAGTGGGGTGGGGAGGGAATGGGGATTTTGCAGTATCCTTCCCCTGCTATACCCACCAAGCCATGCCTACAAAACCAGTGGTAAAAAAATTTGAATGCCACCACTGCTGCAGGGATACTAAAGATGACTAAATGCAGGCTGGTTGTTTGGTGCTCAAAATACAGTCACATGACCACAGTGCGGGGGGAGGGGTTGCGAGCAACTGTCAGAACTTCAAATTGAGGTCATAAGTAGCTTTTTGGGGGTCCATCATAACTTCAAATGATTGCTAAGGGACCAGTCATACAATAAGGAATACCTGTAATACAAAATACAACAGTTCATTTAGTCACTGTTCAAAGTTACAACCACACCGAAAAAAGTGACTTATGACCATTTTTCACATAGCGACCGTTGCAGCATCCCCATGGTCACATGATCAAAATTCAGATGCTTGGCAACTGACTCGTATTTATAACGGTTGCAGTATCCCAGGGTCATGGGATTCCCCTTTTGTGACCTCCTGACATGCAAAGCCAATGGGAAAGCCAGATTCACTTAACAACCATATTACTCACTTAACAATGGCAGTAATTTACTGAACAACTCTGGAAGAAAGGTCGTAACATGGGTCAAATCTCACTTCACAAATGTCTCACTTAACAAAAATTTTGCGCTCAATTGTGGTCATAAGTTGAGGACTACCTATACAGAACCAATGACTAACTACAGTTTTTTCCTTCTTTTATCCAGTGAATAACTACAGTTCTTATATTATGAGCTGATACCTATAAATCCAAACACGGAAGCAATAAAACTCAGTTCTCCACTCG
Organism: Laticauda colubrina; assembly: GCA_015471245.1. Lineage (NCBI taxonomy): Eukaryota > Metazoa > Chordata > Lepidosauria > Squamata > Elapidae > Laticauda > Laticauda colubrina. The sequence continues at coordinate 6,934,127 of BLBF01000021.1, read as the reverse complement.
GAATAATCTCTGCAGATTGATGTAATTCAGAATGCAAATGGAACAAAATAGCAGCTGTTCCATTTCTGAGAACTTTCTTTCTTTCTTTTTAGTTCAATGTTGATATTTATAAAGAGTGACTTAGGACCCTTTTTCACCTTACGACCATTGCAGATGCTTGATAACTGACTCATATTTATGACAGTTGTAGTGTCTTGACACCATGCAATCCCCTTTTGTGACTTTCTGACATGCAAAGACAATGGGGAAGCCAGCTTCACTTAGCAACCACATTACTAACTTAACAACGGCAATGATTCACTTAACAAATGTGGCAAGAAAGGTTGTAAAATGGGGCAAAACTAACTTAACAACTGTCTAGCTTAGCAACAGAAATTTTGGGTTCAATTGTGGTCATATGTTGAGGACTACCAAACAAAAAGCAGCTGCTGAGAAATCATTGCAGGTGTTGGCAGATGAGAAATATCTGGCTAGCCAGTGGGGAAGGACACAGCTGAAGGTGTTTTTAGACTATATAAACCAACTGAGGAAAATTGGGGTGGGGGAGACATTAATTTCATCCCTAAATACAACATATAAATATTTTTCAGATGGTTTCATGTACACACACATACACACACATATACCCCATGGAATTCAGTGATAAATATTACTCAGAGATAAATATTTATCTGAAGCCTCCTCACCATGCATCCACTGCATAGTTCTCAGGAATAAGTATTGAATGAAAACTCACCCCAAGTAAGACGGTGAGTGTGATATATAGCTAAGGTGATGGACTGAGAGTCCAGTTGGGTGGCTTTGCACCAGTCACTCTCTCAACTTTGGATGGAGAAGTAAAGAAAAATAAATCTCCAAAGAGAATAGCAAACAACTTTTGTACAGTTGCCAAGGAAAGAGCATGCAGCTCTCCAGTGGTGGGATTCAAAAAATTTTACTACCAATTCTGTGGGTGTGGCTTGGTGGGAGTGGCAGGGGAAGGAGACTGTAAAATCTTCATTCCCTCCCCACTCGTGGGGGAAGATTATTGCAAAATCCCCATTCCCTCCCCACCACACTAACCTCCTTTCCAGCTCTGTTCTCCTGTGCAGGGCAACAAAAGAAGACCCAGCCAATCAGCTGGGACTTGGGAGGCAGAGAATAGATGGGGACGGTGCCAGTCATTGGTGGTATTTGCCAGTTCTCCGAACTACTCAAAATTTCCACTACCAGTTCTCTAGAACTGGTCAGAACTTGCTGAATCCCACCTCTGGAGCTCTCCATTAAGATGCCAGATGTTGGGATTGACTTGAAGCACACCCTCCCTCAAAACTCCCTTTAAAAACAGAAATTGTAGTGGGTTTTTGTTGTTGTTGTTGTTGTTGAATTGCTTCACATACTGCAAGAGAAGGATGACATCAGGCCACTTCCATTACAATTTCTGCTGTGGAGTGGGATTTTAAAAATGATCTCATAAATGCCTGGATGTTTGGCAACCTTAATCAAGGTTGCCAGAATTCTATTGAAATTATTATTATTATTTCATTGATCTCTGTCTCTGGGGTATGGATCTATTTAGTTAATTATTTAGTGGTCTTCAGATTCACTCTGAGCAGCTTAAAAAACAACAGTAAAAAGGAACTAGAGTGACTGCTTAATAATATCCGCCAACAAAACACCCAGACCTGGGGAAACAACCATGTTATTAAAGACCTCCAGAACCTCACTTGCATGGAAGCCATAACAATTTCTGATATGATATTATTCAGACAGCGTGAATGAGAAGGCATGCTTCCTATGTCCCGAATGATGGCATTGATTGAGAAGGGACCAAAAGCAAATCAACTTTGCCTGGCTAGGCAGAAAGTGTATGAAATAGACAGTCCTCAGTTAACCTGTCTCTCTACCAAAAAAGTCTGGTGTTATAACAGTGAGCACAGCAAAGTGAATTGGCTACCAGAAGCCCTTCAGTGATATATGCAACTTGTAGAGCAATGGAGTTATCTGAGCATGCCCAGCCAATGCCTGTACCACTGAACTTTGGACCAGCTTTTGCTTCCAAATGGCTTTCAAGGGTATATACAGTACATTGCAGGAATCCAATGTGTGGTGATTACGGCAGGAGTGACTGTCTGACTCTAAAACATGGGTGCCAAAATCGCTGCATCACATTGCCGTCACATGATGTTTTGTGACGTTTTCCCCATTCATGGAGCTGGAGTGGGCGTGGCCTCTGAGTGACACATCTGGCCTGCGGGCTGCCAGTTTGACACCCCTGATCTAAAGGGTCTCCCAATCCAAGAATGGGTGCAATTAGTACACAGGATGAAGATAGGATCTATTGGGCACATGGTCTTCAAGCAGGAGCTTCAAGTCAAAAATTATCCCCAGACCATCTACCTCACAACCTAGAGCAACTTAGATGGAACAAGATTTCCCACCAGTTTTCCCACTTTTGTTGTTCCTCCTTGGATAAATTTCTCTGGCTCATTTCCATCATTTAGTGCTTAACTTGAGGAAAGCATTCATTACTCTCAAATGACAAGCAAGCATGTCTTAGCTGGTTGCACTTCCATTTAGCCTTCATGTGGGGTGTGTATGGCAGGACAGACTGATGTCACCGTTCAAAAAAACCTTAGGGCATGCCCAGCGATATTTAATCAGAAAGATGATCAAGTGCAATAACAACCAATCCCACT
>BLBF01000021.1:6918267-6930333 GCA_015471245.1 Laticauda colubrina | reverse complement strand
TAGAATAGAATAGAATAGAATAGAATAGAATAGAATAGAATAGAATAATAGAATTCTTTATTGACCAAGTGTGATTGGACACACAAGGAATTTGTCTTGGTGCAAATGTTCTCAGCGTACTTTAAAGAAAAGATACATTCATCACAGTCAAGAATCATCAGGTACAACTCTTAATGATAGTCATAGGGTACAATGAGCAATCAAATCATACTAGGAAACAGTCCATATAATTCGTAAGGATACAAGCAACAAAGTTACAGTCATATAGTCACAAATAGGAGGGGATGGGTGATAAGGAGTGATGAAAATATTAATAGTAATAGTAGTGCAGACTTTGTAAATAGTTGGGCAGTGTTGATGGAATTATTTGTTTCGCAGAGTGATGGCTTTCGGGGAGAAAACTGTCCTTGTGTCTAATTGTTCTGGTGTGCAGTGCTCTATAGGGTTGTTTTGAGGATAGCAGTTGAAACAGTTTATGTCTGGGATATGAGGGGTCTGCAAATATTTTTACAGCCCTCTTTATGACTCGTGCAGTATACAGGTCCTCAGTTGAAGGCAGGTGGGTAGTAATTGTTTTTTCTGCAGTCCTAATTATCCTCTGAAGTCTCTGCCTGTCCTGTTGGGTTGCAGAACCAAACCAGACAGTTATAGAGGTGCAGATGATAGACTCAGTAATTCCTCTGTAGAACTGAATCAGCAGCTCCTTGGGCAATTTTAGCTTTCTGAGTTGGTGCAGAAAGAACATTCTTTGTTGTGCTTTTTTATGACATTTTTGATGTTAAGTGTTCATTTTAGGTCTTGTGATATGATAGAATCTAGAAATTTAAAAGGTCTCTACTGTTGATACTGTGTTGTCTAATATTGAAAGAGATGGTAGTATGGGAAGATTTCTCCTAAAGTCTTCCACTATATCTATGGTTTTGAGTGGATTCAGTTCCAGATTGTTCTGGTTACACCACGAGGCAAGTTGTACAACTTCCCATCTTTTTAAATTTAGTGTTAATTAATGTTGTATTTATTGGTGATATTATATTATACGCTGCCCAGAGTCCCTGTTTGAGGAGATGGGTGGTTTAGATTTATGAACTATAAATGAACAAATATAAGATTTGTGATGCAAAATGCCTTGAGGCACCAGATAGTGGGAGGCCAATAGACAAACTGATATATCCACTCTCACAAATGACTCCCTCAGTTAAATAATTAAATTATAGTAGCTGCTTTCCACTTTTTTTAGTATGAGGAACTCCAGGATACTGCTGGAAGGCACAATGATGATGTTCGTAATGCCAAGCATGAGATTTCAGAACTTAACCGACATGTCCAGAAACTGAAGGCAGAAATTGAAGGTGTGAAAAAGCAGGTAGGTTACTGCATTTTCCCAAAGTTATGATCATACAGTGGTACTGTTCAGCCACATTTCTGGCTTGAAAGAACATCATAATATGTCATCATATTACTTTCCCAACCGATTATTCCCAGGTTGAAATGCTTTCTTTTTTAATATTAATATATTGCTACATTTTTTGCATATATTTAACTTCAAAATTAGCAATACTTGTACATGAAACAGAGAGAAAATACTTATGGACAATTTACTATGACATTCATCCTCATAATTTTCACAAACCCAATTATTCTTTTACAAATAACTCTAAGTCTAATTCATTCATTAATAATTATTTAATTTTTATCTAATTGGTATTGTAAGTTACTAAAGTCACCTGGCTAGCATACAAATACTAGTAGCCATCTTTTTCCTGGATATCTTCTTTCCTTCCAACTTTCCATTTATATCACACTCCATCCTATCAAAGCAAAAAACAACAGCAACATGGTTGATCCTATTAGTGCACTAACTAGAAAAGGTTGAGAAAAAGGAAATCCTATCACTAGTTGCAATGCAACAGATCAGTTACTGTCTACAGGATACTGAAAATGTCCCATTTCACTGCAAGCTTAAATACTTCCTTCCCAGAGCTGTGGGTGGTTCATCACTGGACACTTTCAAGAAAAGGTTGGACAACAATTTGTCCAGGATGGTATAAAGACTCCTGCCTTGGGCAGGAGATTCAGTTAGAAGATTTTCAAGATCCCTTCCAGCTCTATGATTCTATACTCAAAGGAGCTCTTCTGGAATATTTTGCTCATGTTCACATTATTTCTTTAATACCATCCATGCTTACAATGTTTGGAACAGATGGCCTTTGACATTTTGGGTATGTCCTTGGAGATCCTACAAAAGTCCAAGGATGGGTCTTGGGCCAATATAAGTTTACCATATCTGCTTATGAGCAGGGGTGGGACTCAAATTTTTAAACAACCGGTTCTATGGGCGTGGCTTAGTTGGTAGGCGTGGCTTGAGGGCATGTTAACTCACTCACATCGAGGCACGCATCTCCTTGCCTGGCCTCTCATGACTGTGGGGATGCTGCAATAGTCGTAAGTGTGAAAAACGGTCATAAGTCACTTTTTTCAGTGCCATTGTAACTTTGAATGGTCACTCCACACAAGCAAAGTACCAGAAAAGGAGGGAAAAAAACTCCAGAGAAGTTCCTGAGACAGGAAGTCTAGTCCTGCCAAGAATGTAATAAGGGTTAATGGAGAGGCAGTTTCTGTAAGCAACACCAGAATGTTTCCTTCCTGCCTTCCTTACAGGATTAGGCCAGTAATTTCTTCTAACTTCTGGTTTCTGAACTGCTTAGAATGTTAACAACCGGTTCTAGCGAATAGGTGCGAACTGGCAGAATCCCACCACTGCTTATGAGGTAATATAACTGAAGATATTTTCCTCTATTCTAAGGAGATGGCCTTCTGTGCTAATTTCTCTTTCCTTCCTCCCTTAAGTGTGCTAACCTAAAGGGGAAGATTGCTGAAGCAGAAGAACAAGGTGAACTGGCACTCAAAGACGCAAGGCAGAAATTGGCTGAACTGGAGGATGCCCTTCAGAAAACCAAGCAAGAGATGGCCAGGCAACTCAAGGAATACCAAGAGCTACTGAATGTGAAGATCTCCCTGGATATTGAGATTGCTACCTACAGAAAGCTCCTGGAAGGAGAAGAATATCGGTCAGTGACAGCCCATCTAAGTGGAATCTTTACAGATCTGTACAAGTCTTTGTACTGAAAGTCTGCCTTTTTACTATAATTACTTGAATAATGAAATAATGTGTATGGTGTGGGCTCCAGAAGCCTTGGGTTCAGTCCACAATCCCCCCCCAAACAATTCCATTCCCATTAGCGTCTGGTTCTGTGGGCATAGTGAGTCTTTTTCTCTTGAAGTTCATCCTTCAGTGTCTTTAAGGTCTTTGCAACAATAGTCATACAATATTAGCTTTCTTTCAGTTAACAAGGAGACATTTGAATTCTTACCATGTTGACTTCTGTTTTGTTTCCTGCAGATTGGCAAATGATGCAGCAGATGCAGTGAACATCTGTAAGTATACTGAAGAATATTCACATTATAAGACCCTTGCTGTAGAGCGCTGATTAAGAGGCTCATTGCCTCTATTTAGATGAAGAGAAATGTACTTTGTGCTGTCCTTCAACTCTCCTGCCCTGCATCTTCCCCTACAATTGTGAGTTTTGCAATTACAACTGCAACAATTATACTTACCAGCAACACAGCAAAGTGTGTTAATATGCCAAATATAGTGCCACAGGCATGTGCTGAAAATCCACATCTATAAACATTTTAAACACCCTGTAGAATGCCACAGGACAAAATTCAACCAATTTTTCAGAAAAAAAGCAAATTTGTAGGGACTCTGATCATCACCAAATCTCACAACTTATTAATAATTTCATCCTCAGATCTCATATGACCTTGGAATTCTTGCATTTGATCTCAAGCGAGATCATAATACTCTTTCATCTGACCTTTGGCACCATTGACAAGTAAAATAAATAAAGATATTTTAAAATCATTTCATTTGGGGGAAATGTTTGAAGGTCTCATTTTAGGAAGGATGGACTTGACAGAGTCCAAAGACGGAGTACCCTTCTCATAATTTCTACAAAGGTGCTGCCTTTCTCAGAATGGAAAATGCCCAGATTCTTCTCTGTCTCTTCTTTTCACAGCTGTTATCTCTCCGCGTATTTCAAGAGAATCTGCTGCCGGCAGTGGCCTTGGCTATGGAAGTGGTCTCAGCATGGGTGGAGGTCGTTGTTTTGCAGTAGGAGGCGGTGGCAGCTGCAGCAACATTGTAGATCTTGGAGATGGCAGCTGTTCTAGCATGAAATTTGTTTCCTGTCCTCCAACAAGTTACATAAGCTAAAGGTCCAATTCCTTGTACTTTAAAAAATGAAACATGTGCACCATGTGTTCCCTGGACCTCTCCGTGCAGTATTCATACACCTGCCCTTTGCTCCATGTTCACATTTTGTAAGACATGCCATTTCTTTGATTGCATGTAGACAGCACTCTGCTTTTCACATGAGTCAAACTCTACAGAGGACAGGCTGGTTCTTATTTTTCCTTTTTTCACCCAGGTCAGATTTCTACATTTTTCAAGGTTTGTGTAAACTGGATAATCTTCTGTACTGTTTTTTATGCTTGAAATCTGTACTTTGAAATATGGCTTTACTTTTCGGTGTGCATATCCAATAAAAAGATGAGGCAATTCATTTAAAATTAGTCTCAGCATCATTGTAGCAGGCCAGAATCATGATACCACACAATGGGAGATTTGGACAGCTATGATCTTCAAGGGGATATGTTTTGGGAAGATCTGAACAATGGTCAACCCAATTCTTATACATTAATTTTTTCTTTTCTTTTGTTTCAAGTCAATGTTGATAACTGGCAACTGCCTGAAGCTCTTTTTTTTGTTAGATTTCAGAAGAGATTTGCCAGTGTCCACTTCCTAGGGCTGAGAAAAAGTGACTGGCACAACATGGTCACCAAATTGGATTTATTTCTAAGGCATTACTGTAACTTACAAACTGGTGTCTTAACACTACATCAAACTGGCTTTTAGAAGAACAGCGTTGCTAGTTTTTCAATCGAAAAATATAGTGCAGTTGTTTATCTAGAAAAAAATAAGTTTGCATTATATATTAGATATATGACTTACTGCAACCACATAAGAAACTGAAGGAAGCAAGTTCCTCCCCACAATAAACTTCTTATACTGTAAGAAGCTTCTGCTACCTTTTGCAAATCTATCAGAAGACATATATCATTCTTAAATATAGAACAGATAAGAGAAAGTGATATGTTGTCTGGTGGAAGAACACATCAATATGTTGGTGATATCTTAAGTTATTTCCATATACTGGGTGATCTTTTTAGACAAACTCTTCCAGATTCTCCATGGAGGAAACTTATAAGGTTTCAAACAATGTTGTATCAATATCAATATTGGTTATGATAAGCATGAGATACTATATGGATTCAGCTTTCTTTTCTCACAATAGCTGATCAACTTCCTCTGGGATGCCTGCAGAGCATAAATATTTCCCCTGAAAAATGCATTGGCTCTGATGTTGGAACTAATTTACCGCTTACTAATAATCACCAATACCTTGGTACTATCATGTTTCCCCCAAAATAAGACCAATCCTGAAAATAATATCTAGCATGTTTTACCCTACTCCCAAAATAAGCCCTACTTAAGTGCCTGCACATCTGGCCAGGTAGCCGTCCATTCCGTCTGGTTGCTAGCAGTTTCGTTGACCCGAGATGAGGCAGGAGGGAGATGCCCCACGCACCCTGCAGCAGCTTACCTCAGGGCCTCTGCAGCCAGGCCATCCATGCCCTGACAACTGCCTTGTGGCTAAGGCATGTGACTTGTCCCCCTGCTCTGTTGCAGCTCCAAGCAAGCAGAAAAAGTGGGCTGGTGGCCAAGTGGGATCCTGCTAGACAGGCTTGCTAGAGCTGCCACTGCCACTGCCTCCTGCCCCGCTGCAAGCAAGCAGAAGAAGTGAGCCTCTTCCAACATGGAAAAATAAGACAACCCCTTAAAATAAGCTCTAGTTATTATTTTGGAGCCCAAAAGAAAATAAGACTGGGTCTTATTTTCAGGGAAACATGGTATATGTACAAAATCTATTCCTCTTTTAAAAGTCCATTGTATAAAGAATTTTATGACATAATTTTATTCTGTTTGAAAAAGTTCCAAAATGAGTGATTTGTTTCTTTCCCATCTATTTTTTCCACATAACATATAATAACTTTCTTGCCTTCTAACCAAGAAAACTCCCACATTCAAGAAGGTATCCCACGTTGTTCTAGACCTTTGATAATTGTGATTGTCATTTTCTCTATCTTATCCATCATTAGCTCATCCTTCTTGATGTTTTGTAGGCAATCATTTATAATTTATAATTTTTATAATTTTGTGGTGAACAAATGGTACAAGAAAACAGATGTATTGTAGGCAACCATTTGTAACTATTATATGCAAGACTGTTAAAGTTGGCAGATTTTTTACACCTTTTCTCACCCTGAACCCATTCTGTTGTTCAACATCATAAACATTAATGAGAAAGATGGAAGGGCCATTATCTAGAATAGATGGACCTCAACTTAACAGTTCACTTAGTAACCGTTTAAAGTTAACAACAGCACTGAACAAAGTGACTCATAACTATTTTTCACACGACATTGCAGCATCCCCATAGTCACAGGATTTATATTCAGATGCTTGACAACTGACTCACAAGTATCACAGTTTCAGTGACCCAGGAATTGTAATCAACTTTTGCAACCTTCTGAAAAGCAAAGTCTATGGGGAAACCAGGTTCATTTAACAACCATGTTACTAAACTAACAGTTGCGGTGATTCGCTTAACAAATGTGGTGAGAAAAGTCATAAATGGGGCAAAACTCACTGAACAAATGTCTCACTTAGCAACATAAAATTTGGGCTCAGTTGTGGTCATTAAGTCGAGGACTACCTGTACTAAAGTTTTAATGGATAAGAAAAAAAATAGTCTAGTCTTATTTTTGCATGAAAAGTCATAGTTTGAGAAGTGAAAGATCTGGGGACTGAGCATCATGCACTATTGTCCTAGAACAGGGGTGTCAAGCTCGATTTCATTGAGGGCCACTTCAGGGTTATGTTTGACTTCAGGGGTCCAGGGTGGGCATGGCCAGCTCAGCGTCACTCACTGAGGCTCTGTTTTAGGCCACGATGGCCTCCTGCAGCTCTTTACCAGCAAAAACAGAGCCTGAGGGGCAGAGCACAGCCTGCCTGGGCTTTGTTTTCAGCCACAACAGCCTCCTGCAGCCCTTTGCCAGCAAAAAATGAGCCCAGGTAGGCCGTGCTTGGTCCTCCCAAGCTCCATTTCCACTAGCAGAGGTACCACAGACCAGTCCTTGCTCTTTCCAGGGCAGGCCCATGGGTCAAATCTAAGCACAACATGGGCCGACTCCAGCCCGTAGCCTTGAGTTTGACACCCCTGTTCTAGAAGCAATGCACATCTACAAAGAGTATCCTCACCAATCCATAGCTTAAGGGGAGTTTCTTCATAACAGACTGGTTTTTCATCCTAAACAATAAGAATACACATCATCAATTTAATTAAATGGGCACACCTATCTAATTTATCTCAGTTCTATGAATTCTAAAACTATTTTTTAAAAATATTATAGCATAATGAGTGTGTCCTCATGAAGGCAGATAAGAAAACATGTAAGATGGCCTTACCCCACAAATATGGTAATTTACATACTTGTATCAGGTGTTCAGATGAAAATGCCCAATCATGGCATTTATGCAATTACGGCAGTATATTATTACAGTAATTAATATTTTATGATCTACTGTGGGTACCTCAAATTTCAAAAAATGTACATCCTGATCTTCAGTTACACCTAAGCCTAAAGTAGACATATGATACAAATAATTAGCTGTAATATTGTTCAAATGCTACAAGTTGGACAATGTAAGGAAGATGGAGGACAGCCATGTAGAAAAGTAGACTTCTTTATAAAGCCCAGCTATTCTTTGACCTTGTCCCATCTGGGATGGAAATACCTGCCACCAAATCTGAAGTTCTTGAACTACCCTGGATCCAACAGTAAGGGAGTGGCCCTTGGGGATAGGAGTCTTGTTGACTTAAGAAGAAGAATCATTTTGAAGAACCACTTCATGATCTTCCTCCTCCATTAGTTCTCCCTTCAATCCATTTAAAGGCCTGGGGGAAAGAGAGTCATGGGATAAGCCAATGCCCAAGAAACCTGTGCTTTGTGTCCTCTTCCCATTACACCTAACCAACAGAATGAGCAATCTATTCTAACTATAAAAATGAAGACCCAAGGAGATGTGTCAGCATTTTCATTGGAAGAAGTCTCTCATGGACCTCTCCATGAAAGAAGCCAAAGTGTTCTCAACTAGGTGGCCAGAGTTACCTTTTCAGGGTCCCAGTTGTTTAAATCCTGGGCATCCTCCCCCCATTTTTTTTTAACTGTTACTCTCTGGCAAGGGGTAGAGGATATTAAAGACAAGGATAAATAGGCTGAAAAACAGCTTCTATCCCAGAGCAGTAACTATATTGAATTCTACTATATAGTGCAATATTAATGCAATATCAGGGGTTTTCAATTCAACTGTATAGAATGTGAAGGATGTGTATTTTGTTTTGTTTTTATAATTTTCTTATGTATGATGTACACTGAAGATGGCATTTAATTTAATTGTACAAGGTGCAAGGACAATAAAGTACTCCCACTAAAGAAGCACTGGATGAGGGAAAGAGCTTATCAAGTGTTGTGGTTCACTGGCAGCCTGTGCAGACAACAGGGGAATTGGACAGTGGGGAAGAGTGGGGACCAGTCTGGGAGTCTGGAGAGGACTTGGACAAGGGTCTTGCATCCAATGCAGAGATGGGGCCAGGACCATCTGGAATGGTATGCTGACTCTGGAGCCTCTGGAATCTAGAAGCAGCGAGGCAGAGGAACAAGGGGACCCTGTTCCCAGTGTGCATGTGCGCAGAGCTGCTAGAAGGCAAGAGCAGCTGAGGCAAAAGGGGCAACTCAGGAGTAAGGCTTGGAAGCAGTTGCCCCTCCCATAAGGTATAAAGGACATGCAAAGGTAAAGATACCTTTGTAAGAAGCAAAGTTGTTTGTTCTGTTCAGATTAATCCTGAAAGCTCTGTGTGGACTTTGTACTTCAGTTGGTTTTTTATAGTTCATTTGGCACTTTAATTGTTGACAGCAATTCAAAGGAAAGAAAGGTGGTTGCTTATCTCGAGGGACTGTTTGGGACTCATTATAGGCTGGGAATGAATATAATTCCCAGCATTAAAATAAAACAAGAGTTGTTTTAACTGTGTGCTTAATTATGATCTCAGGAAGTCTTGGTCAGAACATCAAGAATGTTGTCTTATCCATCACAAAGACAAAGTCCCATGAATCACTGGGAAAAAGGAAAACAAATCTTCCAACCTTCTGCTTCAGCTCCTTCAAGCCAGCAGTCTTTGGTCCCAAAGACAGGAAGGTGGATTTTATTACCTCTGCAGAAGGGGCACAGTGAGTCTGCTTCTTCCCAAGTTCAGCAGAGGACAGATCTCTCCAGTTGAACTTCCTGGCAAAGCCCATGCTCAATGGCCAGAGACTATAAATGTCTCAGTAAGCCTAATCAATCTCCTAATGGGTCTGGGTACAAAGAAGGACTTTTTAGAACTCCAGAGATCACAATATTTCCCGTAATGATGGGTGGTTTGGAAAAAGGAAGGATCAAATATGTGGGATGCAGATCTCTATTCTTTCTGGGGACATAAAAGGAAAAAAATATAACTGTAGCATCCCACTACAGTTTCAGAAAGCCCTCTGAATATTTCCACATCCCATAATTCAGTGGAAAAGGGTGAATGGTTGTTTAATGCAGAATGCCAAAATAGGCAAAGCTGGCCTAGTGGTAAGGTCTATAGTAGCATGGAAAGTCTATTGCATGTGCATGCAAAATGTAGTCACCGGTAGTAACACCAGTTGAATCCCTCCCAATTGGTTGTGCTTATGAGTGAGCAATGGCAGAGCATTGAAGTGTTCATAGGATTGCCAAGAGTCGAGACTGACCTGCTCCCTTTAAATTCCAATAAACACATGTGATTGCAGTGCTTATTTTTTTATTATTGAATTGCTTCACATGCTGCAAGGGTGAGGGCATCAGGCCACTGCCAACACAATTTCTGCTGAGGAGTTGCTTTTTAAAATGATTTCATAAATGCCTGGGTGTGTGGCAACATTATGCAGGGTTGCCAGGATTCTATCAACATTATTATTTTTTAATTGATTTCCTAGGACCGGGACTTCGAGAATCAGTTAATTAAAAATATAGCCTAGAAGCAACTTAAATGAGTAAAACAGAATGTCCATTTCTGATTAGATTCACAAATGGTATTATTCAAGGTTTGCTTGTGCATACTTTGTTCAATAAGTGGTTGGGTTCAAAAAAATTCTCTTAAATTCAGATTTAGAAATTTATAAGTATTTTCTGATATTGAATATTGTAAACTGTAGTAATTTCTGAGATGATATAATTGATTAGTTTTTTCTCTTGCTTGCTTTTGTTTTTTAAACTTGTGTTTTCCTTCTCATTTTTGTTTTTGTTTTGTATGTTTTTTAACTTGTTATAATAAACTTAAAAGCAACAGCTGATAGGTTGACCATGATGATAAGCCCTTACCCATGGTGTGCAACTCACAGGGATGGGATTGTACGATGTACTAAGCCATAAATCATGGTGTGCAAATATTCACAAATTCTCGATTAAACGAAGTGTGCTAGGTTCAAAACAAACAAGTCACATAATGGTGAATGGGCTTGCAGGAACCCAGGTTGCATCAATTGAGAACAGACTGCAGAACAGTGCTGTCCTGCAGGGTTCAAGAACCCAAATCTCTCCCCCAAACCTCAAATTGTGGTGCAAGTGAAAGATACAGGATATGGCCATTGCTTCCCACCAACTCTCCCTTAAGGACAAGCCTTTCAATGGCCTGCTTGCCTAGCACTACAAGTCCTGGATAAGTCTGTAATTCAATTCTGCAAAATATCCCCAACTTGTGGAAGATACTATTCTGGAGCCCCTGGTTTTATTTCCAGAGTTCTGAAATTTTATTCTGCTTGGCATTTAGACAATGAAGGCGGGATGTCTCCATCCATGTTGTGAATTTTTTTCCCTGAAGGAAAATGACAAAAAAAAAAAAAGACCATCATCCTCACAGGCACAAGTAACTATTTGGAGCACAATCTCACATCAGTTCTTGTTATTTAGCTTGATCACAAATTAGGCTCATTTCCCTGGCCCATCTTCATCATCAAGTGTAGGGGTGTTAAACTCAAGGCCCTTGGATCCAGCCTGCAGGATGCTTAGATCTGGCCCATGGGGCCACCCTGGAAACAGTGAAGGACTAGTCCGTGGTGCCTCTGCCAGAGAAAACAGCACTCAGGAAGGCCATGTGTGGCCCTCTTGACCTCCATTTTCCCTGCATAGGGTCACAGGAGGCCATTGCACCAAAAATGGAGATTCAGGAGCCCATTTTTGCTGACAGAGCACTCAGATCACCACATGCACCCCTGACACGAGTGACATCAAGCTGACCCTGCCCAGCCTGGCCCTCCGAGGTCAAACACAACCCTGATGCAGTCCTCAAAGAAATAGTTTGATATCCCTGATCTAGGGGAAAACCTGAGGAAATTATTATTCCCAAATGACAACTAACAAAAGCTTAGACTGGTGGTAAGCCATATTTCTAAGGGTTCACAATAGGATTCTGAGAGGACCACCCAAATTTTTCTGGCAGGCAAATAATCAGTAGGTCGTTATTCTCACAGTTTACTATCTGTGCTAATCTCAGCAGCATACATACTGAAAGTTACTACTGTTTGTCATAAATAAAAGCAGATGTGAGGGGGAGCCAGAGATAAATGAGCCTCAGAAGGGGGCCACAAGCAAGAAAACATGGAGAACCCTGGACTTAGAGGGTTGCACCACCATTTAGCCTTAGTGTGGAGCATGCATGGCAAAACAGTGATGTCATATTTTTTTAAAAAAAGCTTTAGGGCATGCCCAGCAATATTTAATCAGAAAGATGATCAAGTGCAATAACAACCAATCCCACT
>BLBF01000021.1:6701435-6913267 GCA_015471245.1 Laticauda colubrina | reverse complement strand
TATGTATGTATATATGTATATATATACACACACACACACACACATACACACACGCTCACAAACTGACTCAATTAATTAATAATTAACACCACAGTGGCTGCTTTCTACTTTTTTTAGTATAAAGAACTCCAGAGTACTGCTGGAAGGCACAATGATGATCTTCGTAACGCCAAGCATGAGATTTCAGAACTTGACCGACATGTCCAGAGGCTGAAGGCTGAAATTGAAAGTGTGAAAAAGCAGGTAGGTTACTGTGTTATCCCAAAGTTGTGATCATACAGTGGTTCTGCTCCGCCATATTTCTGGCCAGAAAGAATATCCATTTCATGATCTTCCCATTCATTTCTAAAGTGCAGATTATTCCCCAGCTGAAATATTTTATTTTTCCATCCTTAAAATAATACTACCTTTTACCACGTATTTATCCTCAAAATTAGCAACACCTGTGTAGTGGTACTCAAGGTCAATTGGTTCTAAAAGGCACAATGGGTACTAAAAACTAAGAGTGCCAAACAAACAGGAGACTTACCACATGATTCTTTGTTTTGGCCAGGTACAAAATCTTCTACGTATCCTTTTTCTTGTCAATGACCTTTCCAGCATGGCCCATCCCCTATCCACCCTCTGTGGTCATTCCCCTCTTCCTTTTGCAACATGCCAAATACCAAAGAAAGTACGAGTACATTTTTGCATCAAAATGCATCAAGTACCAAATTCAATGAGTTTTGAAGTAGTCAAATACCCAGGTACCACTACATATGAAACACAATAGGACACGCACAGATCATCTACCTGTTTACATTACCTGCCCGCAAAACAAAGTATAACACAGCATCTATGATGCTTATCCACATAATTTCCCCGTACCATTTTTTTCCCAAACAGCTGTAAATTTTCTGGCTTGCGTGCAATTGCAAACCCATCTTTTGAAAATGACCTTGGAAAAGTCATCTTTTCCCTGGTCTGCACACTTCTTTCCACTTCCCATTTACAGGTAGCCCTTGACATATGATAGTAATGAAGCCTGCCAGTTGCAAGTTGTTACAGTTGTCAGGTGAGGTGATGTAATTGCCTCACTTAACAATTTTGTGATTGACTTGCTTAATGAACCTACCCCAGGTTTCCCCAATATTGTCATTAAGCAGAACATCGGGTGCCTCAGGTGTGGGAGGCCTCGCATACACCCAGGAATGCCTGCCTTGTTTTCTTAAGGTTTCCTGACTCCCTGAGGCACCCTCCCTCAGGGTCCCTACCAGTGGGATTCAGCAGCTTCTGACCAGTTCTGGAGAACTGATAGTGGAAATTTTGAGTAGTTCAGAAAACCAGCAAATACCACTTCTGACTGGCCCTGCCCCCATCTATTCTCTGCCTCCTGAATCCCAGCTGGTCGGCTGAGTCTTCTTTTGTTGCCCTGCACAGGAGAACGGAGCTGGAAAGCAGGTGTGGGGAGGGGTGGGGAGGGAATAGGATTTTGCAGTATCCTTCCCCTGCCACGCCCAACAAGCCACGCCCACAGAACTGGTAGTAAAAAAGTTTGAATCCCACCACTGGTCCCCACATACCTTAGGCTTGCTTCCCACCCCACCAGGCACCACATCCTTTTCCTCACACCAATCAAACACTTTAGAAAAGCCCTGGAGCTTGCATTGGGGCAGAAGGGCAGGATGTTCTACCCCACAGCATCCCTGGGCTATGTGAAGTCATCCCATAAGGGGGCACCATTTTCAGAAGAGCCACAATTCATGTGGGGTATATGGGGCCTGGGGAGATGGGAAGCAGGCTCTGGACAGTGCAGGGGGTGGAAGATAGATAGAGGGGGTCGTTGCAGCACACCTACAGTCAATCATAAAGGCCATAACTGGGTTGTAAGTAACTTTGGGGAGGAGGCGCTGTCTGTCATAACTTCAAAGTGTCATTAATCAAGGACTACATGTACTTCATGACACGATACTTCATCCTGTCAAGTATAAAGCAGCAGTAACATGGCTGACCCTAATAATGCTAATTATCCTGGGAAATTGTTGGAAAGAAGGCAATCCTGTCACTAGTCATGAAATAACAGACCAGTTGCTGCATAGAGGATATTGAAAATTTCCCATTGCAAATTTGAATACTTCCCTCCCAGAGTTGTGGGTGCTTCATCACTGGAGGTTTTCAAGAAAAGATTTGTCCAGGATAGTATAAAGACTCCTGACGTGGACAGGAGGTTCAAGTAGAAGACTTCCAAGGTCCTTTCCAGCTGTATCATTGTATACTCAAAGGTGCTCTTCCAAAGTTGGAATACTTCTGCACATATTATTTCATTAGTACCATCCATGCTTACAATGTTTGGAGCAGGTGGCCCTTGACATTTTGGGTATGTCCTTGGAGATCCTACAAATGTCCAAGGATAGGTCTTGGGCCAAATATAAGTTTACCATATCTTCTTATGGATAATATAACTGAAGATATTTTCCTCTATTCTAAGGAGATGGCCTTCTGTGCTAATTTCTCTTTCCTTCCTCCCTTAAGTGTGCTAACCTAAAGGGGAAGATTGCTGAAGCAGAAGAACAAGGTGAACTGGCACTCAAAGACGCAAGGCAGAAATTGGCTGAACTGGAGGATGCCCTTCAGAAAACCAAGCAAGAGATGGCCAGGCAACTCAAGGAATACCAAGAGCTACTGAATGTGAAGATCTCCCTGGATATTGAGATTGCTACCTACAGAAAGCTCCTGGAAGGAGAAGAATATCGGTCAGTGACAGCCCATCTAAATAGACCTTTACAGGTTTTGCTGGGGTTTTTTTTGTGGAAATCCTCAAACTCCATCAAAACAATCCCCATTAGCATCTAGTCCTGTGGGCACAGTGAGCCTTTTCCCCTTTAAGTTTATCCTTCAGTGTCTCTAAAGATTTGATGACTTTGCAACAATTGTCCTACAGCATTGGTTTGGCTTTCAGTCAGCTGTATATGCTCAGAATACATTTGGATTCTGATCCATGCTTGGCTTCTGCTTTGTTTCCTGACAGATTCCTGAAAAATGATGCAGCAGGTGCGGTGAATATCTGTAAGTATAGCGAAGAATACTCACATTATAGAATCTTAGCTGTCCAGTGCTATTTCAGAGGCTCCTTGCCTCTATTTAGACAGAGGGAATTGCACTTTGTGCTGCCCTTCCATCCTCCTGTCTCTTCCACTACAATTGTAGATTTTGCAGTTGTAACTGCGGCATTTAGACTAGCAGAAGCACAGCAAAGTTCTTGGTGTTATGTCAACATAGTACCATAAGTATGGGGTGAACATCTGCATCTGCTTCCTTGTACCTTTTTTTAACACCTGTAGAATTTCATAGGACAGAATTCAACCAACTTTTCAGGCCTCAAGACAACAACTTACAAATCTGTAGGAACTCTGATCCATCATCAAATCTCACAACATGTTAGTAATTTCATCCTGTGGTCTCAATATGGCTTTGGAATTCTTGCATTTGATCTCAAGCAAGCTCATCATATGCTCTTTCATCTGACCTTTGGCACCATTGAGAAGTAAAATAGAGAAGTTTTAAAATCATTTCATACTGAATTTTGGAAGGTCCTATAGGAAGGATGGACTTGACAAGGGTCCATAGTGATTACCCTTCCTGTAATTTCTACAAGGCAGCTGCCTTTCTTAGAACAGAAATTGCTCATCATCTTCTCTGTCTCTTCTTTTCGCAGCTGTTATCTCTTCACGTATTTCACGAGGTTCAGCTACTGGTAGTGGTCTTGGCTACAGAAGTGGCCTTAGCCAGGGTGGAGGTAGTTTCTTTATAGTAGGAGGTGGTGGTGGCAGCAACATCGAAAATACGAACCACGGAGATGGCAGCAGCAACAATGAAAGTGCGAACAATGGAGATGGCAGCAACATCGAAAGTGTAGACCATGGAGATGGCAGCAGCAACGTCGAAAGCATGGATCATGGAGATGGCAGTCCTCTAGCATGAATTTAGCCTCTTCTCCTCCAACAAGTCATATAAGCTAAGCTTCCAATCCCTTGCCCTTTTGAAAATGAAATATGTGAATAATGTCTTCTCTGGACTTCTCTCTCTGTGAAGTATAACTAGTCCTCACTACCAGAATTGAGCCTGCAAATTACAACCATGACAAATTATGGTTGTAATTGAGTCCACATAATTGCCTCACTTAATGACCACCATGCATTGTGGTTATTAAGTGGAACAATGGGTCCCTTAGAGACTGGTTAAGGTCCTGGGAGGCCAGATGCAGGTCCACATTAGAGCACATCCCCAAATGATACTTGTCCCTCTTCTGAAAGGCCTCCCTTGAACAGCTTCCCACCACTCTTGGAAATCTCTTCCTCCGCTCTATTTGCTTTTTCTGAAAGTCAAATTTCCCAAAGAGTTCCCTTTGTGCAGTCTCCTTCACAGAAACCATGGGATACTATCCTGAAAGCCGGTGCCATTTTGGAAGCAAGAAGAATGTGAGAATTGCACCAGCTCCCAATATGGCACTTGCTTCCAGGATGGCATCCGTGGCCTCTATGTAGGAAGACCACAAGGCACATTGGCTGTTTCACTTTTGGAAAGGTGATCATTGGAAAAGTTGTGGAACAAGTCATGAGTGTCGGGAAGGAGCCCTAAGGATGTGGGACCCAGCAGGGCAGGAAGCAGGCCAAGGGACCCAACGGGGCGAGATGAGAGGGAAGATAGACAGGTAGGAACAACTGGAGTGTTCCTGTGGTCCGTCTTAAGGGTGGAAAATTGCAAAGCACCTAAATACTGTTCATGTGCCTGCCAATCATACAGCAGTCATAACTTCAGATATAGGTTGTAAATCCCTTTATTCGTTGCCATTGTAATTTCAAATTTGAATGAATGGATGTAATTCAAGTTTTATCTATATTCATACATAATAGAGACATGATTATAAGGGAGGTCATTAAAAACAGTCTTCATACTACTGCAATAGTTAGGAAGCAGGCTAGAATTATAATGATACTGTCAACTCGTAAAATATTCCTATGTCTGTTTTCGAGTTGCCATAAACAAGGGGGGGTGCGAATGTGAAGGAGCAGTATGGCAGTTTAAAACCAGAAGTACGTTCCACACTTATCTTACGATTGTACCTAGGCTACCGGATCTTCTTCCCCCCAAATCCTTCATTGGATAATGTGATTGATGACACCCAGCCAGTGCTTCATTGGAGAATCTGATTTATGAAACACTCAGGGGGAGGGGGGAACAGGGTCACAGGTGACTGTAAATTACATATGCCAGAGGTGGCTTCATTTAGGTTAATGCCGACATGTTGCTCCTAATAAATCTTTTGGATTCTTTGGAAGCTTGGCTCGAGGCTCATAATTTAATAAGAGCAATCGCTGGAACCCTGATTGTTGCAGATGGGTGAGTTCGAACACCTATGATTTTCAGGGTGTTTTGAGATAACCTCAAAACCCAATTCAACCCAATTCTTGGTCATTAGAGGACGTTTTGGAGGGGGAATGATTCAAGTTAGTACTGTCTCCTGACGACTGCTTGGATGAAAAGATGTTTTGCATATAGTTTAGCCATAATTCCAGTAAGGTTTATCAGTCTATCATTTTTGGGTCACTTTCATCTCCTTTTTTATAGGAACTATGGGATGAAAACTTTATTACTTATGTATGGGAGAATAGCCTTGCCAACAATAGGGCCCACCAATCAATATACACTGCTCAAAAAAATAAAGGGAACACAAAAATGAGACATCCTAGATCTGAATGAATGAAATATTCTTATTAAATACTTCGTTCATTACATAGTTGAATGTGCTGACAACAAAATCACACAAAAATTATCAGTGAAAATCAAATTTAGCAACCCGTGGAGGTCTGGATTTGGAGTTACACTCAAAATTAAAGTGGAAAAAAACACTACAGGCTGATCCAACTTTGATGTAATGTCCTTCAAACAAGTCAAAATGAGGCTCAGTAGTGTGTGGGGCCTCCACGTGCTTGTATGACCTCCCTACAATGCCTGGGCAGGCTCCTGATGAGGTGGCGGATGATCTCCTGAGGAATCTTCTCCCACACCTGGATTAAAGCATCCCCCAACTCCTGGACAGTCTGTGGTGCAACATGGCGTTGGTGGATGGAGCAAGACATGATGTCCCAGATGTGCTCAATTGGATTCAGGTCTGGGGAACAGGCTGGCCAGTCCCTAGCATCAATGCCTTCATCTTGCAGAAACTGCTGACACACTCCAGCCACGAGGTCGAGCATTGTCTTGCATTAGGAGGAACCCAGGGCCAACCACACCAGCATATGGTCTCACAAGAGGTCTGAGATCTCATCTCGGTACCTAATGGCAGGCAGGCTACCTCTGGCGAGCACATGGAGGGCTGTGCGCCCCCCTAAAGAAATGCCACTCCACACCATTACTGACCCACTGCCAAACCGGTCATGCTGGAGGATGTTGCAGGCAGCAGAATGTTCTCCACGGTGTCTCCAGACCCTGTCACGTCTGCTCAGTGTGAATCTGCTTTCATCTGTGAAGAGCACAGGGTGCCAGTGGCAAATTTGCCAATCTTGGTGTTCTCTAGCAAATGCCAAACGTCTTGCACGGTGTTGGGCTGTAAGCACAACCCCCACCTGTGAACGTCAGGCCCTCATACCACCCTCATGGAGTCTGTTTCTGACTGTTTGAGCAGCCACATGCACATTTGTGGCCCACTGGAGGTCATTTTGCAGGACTCTGGTAGTGCTCCTCCTGTCCCTCCTTGCACAAAGGCGGAGGTAGCGGTCCTGATGCTGGGTTGTTGCCCTCCTACGGCCTCCTCTATGTCTCCTGATGGACTGGCCTGTCTCCTGGTAGCGCCTCCATGCTCTGGACACTATGCTGACAGACACAGGAAAACCTTCTTGCCACAGCTCGCACTGATGCGCGGATGAGCTGCACTACCTGAGCCACTTGTGTGGGTTACCACTAGAGTGAAAGCACCACCAGCATTCAAAAGTGACCAAACCAATCAGGCAGAAAGCATAGGGACTGAGAAGTGGTCTGTGGTCACCACCTGCAGAACCACTCCTTTATTGGGGATGTCTTGCTAACTGCCTCTGCTTTCCACTTGTTGTCTATTCCATTTGCACAACAGCATGTGAAATTGATTGTCAATCTGTGTTGCTACCTAAGTGGACGGTTTGATTTCACAGAAGTGTGATTGACTTGGAGTAACATTGTGTTGTTTAAGTGTTCCCTTTATTTTTTTGAGCAGTGTATGTCTTAAAAAGTTCTGGAAGTAAACAAATCTTCTCCAGATGCTTTATTAGATCTCAGATAATGAATTTAAGTTCTGACACTAACATTGGAGGACAGAGAGTACAGTAATTTGCTTACATGGGAGGCCCTGGTTAGGTTTAGTAAATAGATAAAAATAGTAAATGCATAAAAATTCTCCCAAACTGAAGTGGGAATTGGAGAATTGAATTGGAATACACCTGATAAAATATTCCATTTGTCCCTTTCACTGAAAAATCCAGATCTGACTGTATTTTTTAACCGTGTATGAAACTGTTTTAGAGGCATCCTTTTATGGTGTGATGTCTCTGGGGCTGGTTTATCTTGTACAAGATATATTACTTGCTGTAATCACATAAGAATCTAGAAGAATTAGTTTCCTTGTAACATCTCCTCACAATAAACATCCTAAAGTGTGAGAAACTAGAGCTACTTTTGTAAATCAGAAGACCATTGCTTCTAAGTCAATAGTGCATGAAACTCAATCCTCAACTCTTGTCTTATGATGCAGAAAAAAGACTTTTTTTTTTCTTACTGAAGATGAATAGGCCCTATAATTAGGGACCAGCTATCATCTCCCTGACCTCTGTTTATTATGTTAAGCGACAGAACGGAAGAATAGAACAGCCTGGGAAGTCACCAACACACTGATACATACTTCCAACAGAGAGCAGATCACTTTCACTTCTGTGAAGAGGTAACAATACTACAGTGGTTAGGTTCTGGTGATATATTAGACAAGAGTATAATCAGAGAAATTGCTATCAGTTTAATCACAATTTACAGCATGTATATAATTTACAGTGATAAATAAATGATAGAAAATGTTCACATGCTTTTACTACAGAATCAGTCCTTTGTAATGCAGTGGTAAAATAAAATTAAAATGGAACCAAGCTGTGAGTTACATTCAAGGATCACTATTAAATGTTTACATTATTGGTACACACTTTAAAGCTTGGACTGTTGTCATTTATGACCTCAGAACCAACAAAATGCTCATTACAAAATTTAAAGACTAATGTTGCATGGGAAATGGACTAAATGACCAGCATAGAATTTAATTAATTAATTCAACTGGGATATTGGTCTTCTCAAACATTGCAAAGTAAGAATTGACACATTATGTTTCATGGGGAACAACAAATGTCAATTGCATGGTTCAATTAAAAAAAGAATTGATATCAGTTAAATAGATCTAATATCCCAAATCCAAATAAATAATTTATAAAAAAAATAAACAGTTATAAGCAATAGTGTTTCCAAAAAGGAGGGAAGGAAGGAAATTCAAAAGCAATTAATACTGCCATTCTGTAGAAGAATAAAGACAGCGGTAGGAGAAGAAATTGGCAGTACACTTCAATATAGACATATATTTTAGTGACAATTATTCCGCTGCCCACCTGCCATTAATTCTTCTGTACTGAAAAGTACTCAAGTAGGTGCAGCATTTTTGAACAGTGCTTCCATTTTACACTTTCTTCGCTGAAGAGCTTCTTGCTTTTTCCGTGCAATTTCTTCTTGAGAACACCTACTTTTATATTCTGCAAAGAGAAGACAAATGATCTGAAGTAGCCACATTTACCTAGTACCTTATGTTTCTACTGATCAGGTGTAAGAGGAACTTTATTAATAATATTTTAGAATAACTATTGCCCTAATTCTTGCAAAAATACCTACCAAGTAAAAGGAAAGGGGGAGGGTCATTTGTGTCAAGGGCAATTAAAAATGTTGCCCTCTTCAAGAATCTAAGGAAGTGAAGCAGGAAGAACAATTATTAAAAATCCAACTGTAATTGTAAGTATAACTTGCATTCATTTCTGAACATAGGTTTTGACAATCTTGCTAAACAATTGATATCATCCTGTAATGATTTTAAAAAGGCAGAATGAAATTAGCCCTAGCTACATCTAAAGATCAGAACACATAGCATTAATGCCAGCATTAATAAAATAAATATACACCATGGAGAAAACAAAGTTTGTAGGGAGGAACTAGCTCATGTAGCACAAATAAACTTGAACCCACATAGTTCTCCTTATAGGATGTCTGCATTTTGTCAAGTTTTATTTTACAATATAAAGCCCAAATGATACCAAAGTGACTTTCACTTGTAAGAAATCACTGTATTCATGCTCCAATAGTGGGTGTGTCAGGGAGTCTAACTGATCAATAGAGAAACAAAAATTCATTATTGGATGAAAAGCATCCTTCCTCTCATCTAACAATGCCTTTATTCAGATGTAGTATCTTATCCATGACAGAACAAACTTCAAATTTAAATAATGTTGCAGTGCCAGTGTGCATTCCATACAGATCCAAGGATCCCCAGAGGATTCCATGAGTGAAGATGGCTTACCAGCTACTTATAAGAACTGTGTTATTTTGAGAAGAATTCAGCAACACCTACCTTTCTCAGATGGTGCAAAATCAATGCTCTTAACTGGCTTGCCATTCATGACTTTCTGAAATGGAACATTTGGTGCATTCTTGCTTTCCCACAGCCCCTTGTTAGTTCTAGGAAGACTGCCTACATTCACATTTTCCAAAACAAGGATTTGAGAACTACTGTTTTTTTTGAACGTATATTTGGATTTTTCAGAAGATAACTGATTGCATTTAGTTTTTATTTTGCCCACATCATGCCCATTTTGCCATTGCTTATTATTAATATTTATTTGCACACTGGACATAGTAGGTATGCCAGTTCCAGATGCAAAGGTGCCTTCAAATACTGGAGAAATTTTTACAGAATTTTCATTCTTCCTTACTGCAATGGGCAAATCCAACGAAAAAGTCTTCCTGCCTGCACAATTCTTCTCAGTCTGCAGGCAAATGGAAAGTCCTTGACCAAGCCCTGGCTGATGAAGGCTCTGAGACAAATTGGAAGTATTCTTTGCCACTGATTTAGCTTTTCTAGTTTCCTTTATACCCATTTGGCTCTGGGTTTTCCTTTCTACATCATCACAAACTTGATAAAGCAAGTCGTCATCATCGTCACAGTGGGTGCCCCAAGAGGTATTAGATTCACAAAACAATTCTAGAACTTCGTCTGAAAATTTGGGCTCGTTCCAATCATCAAACGAAAACATCCCTTTCTTTGCCACAGATGTCTCTTGTGGACAATCAGAGCTTCCTTGGTTAACTGCTGTCTTTAGATCAGGATGGTTTTTCTTGGCAGAAACAACTGAGACCTTGTGGCTTTTGAATTTCCCAGTCGATAGTTTAGCAAGATCAGAATGAGGCACATTACTATTTTTAGATTTCACAGAAGTAAAATTATAGTCCAGAGTGTTGTGTTGCCTAGTTTTAGCAAATGAATCCACCTTGTTGGTTTTTAATGAGCTATCTTCATGAAAAGGAATAATCTTGGCTTTTTCTGTCTGAATGTTTTGGTTTGACATGGAAACACACGATACTGGTATGGTAATGGAAGAATTATCAACTCCAGCCTGGGTGATAGATGGCTTCTTGGAATCTACAGTCCATTTTTTTGATTCTCCCCTTTCCTCAGAAATACGAGCATCTTCTGCACTCTTCATCAGTTCAGGCTCCTGAGTAATTTGCATGAGAAGTGAATCATCAGGTAACAAATCAGCATCCCAGTCACAGTTGTCATCACTGAAAGGATTATCAGGATTATTATTAGAAAGCTCTGCACCTGAAAATGTTTGTACAGGAGTTCTTCTAGCTTTTTGAGTTAGAAGGAATTTGGAATGCTGTTTAAGATGCATGGCACCTTGCCCTTGAGCTTCATCACTAAGCAAAAGCTTCTCTGCCTCCAGCAAAATATCCTTATCCTGTACAGAATAGTTTAACACACCTTGGCTCAACCAGCCACTACACTTTTGGGTAGAACAATCAAAAAGCTCATTTAGTGCCCCTTCAGCATCCAGATCTATGGATTTCTGACTAGTGCTCTTAGGACTCTTAGCTGTCCCAGCATTATCCTTAAGTCTTCCATGGGACAAAGTAGAGTTAATTGTAGGATGTTCATTCAGTAATTGGCATTGATCTTCTCTTTGGATCTTGATATGATGGTCAGTTGATGGTATTGCTGCTGCTGAAACATGGATAGAATATGGCTGCAAAAAGTTTTGTTCCTGGACTGCATCAATCAGATTTTTATCAAACTGCTTTGCTAACTTCATAAGTTCCTCTTCTCCATGTTTTAATTGATGATCTCTACATGAACAAGCAATGGAAAAAAAAACATTACCAACATAAAGTATTTGGAAATGGCTCATTTTATAATTATTGGAAGATGAATCAATGTATTACAATAAGATTTAACTCCTGCAAAAAAGTAACTTTTTAAAAATAGTTCTTCATTTTTCAACAACATCACCACTACATCAAACTGTTCTCTGGTTTTCCTCCATAGAAATTTTGTGATGATTCCAAAAGCAAACAGCAAGTTTTCCAACATACCTTGCAGTATTTATTTTTGTTCTAGATCTTGCTTTTGTTACTCCAGGAGTACAAGGAATTGCATCTTCGCCAATCCATAGCCCAAGAAGAGATCCTTCATAATAGGCAGGTTTTTCATCCTAAATAGTTAAGAATAAACATTTATCAATTTGATTAAATGGACACACAGCACCTATTTAATTTACCTCAGTGTTATGAATTCTAAAAGTATTTCTGAATTTTCCAATAGTGAGATTGTCCTCAGGAGGGCAAATGACAAACATGCATATAATACATATACTGCATTTTACATATTTGTATTATATATTAGGATACATAATCATGGCATTTTTGCAAATGTATCTTTGAACATATATATTTCTTCTGGCATCATCATGTTCCATTGTGGACACTGCTATTTTCAGACATTTATACCCCAATTTTCTGTCAAACCTAATCTCAAAGTACCTGAGTGATTAGCTTTAATACGATTACATGGAATTATCGCATTTCCTTGGACACAAAGCACAAGTTTCCTGGACACTGGCTTATCCCATGGATGGCTCTTTCCCCTGGCATTTAAATAAATTGAAGTGAGAGCCAATGGAGAGCGAAGATCATGAAGTGGTCCTTCAAAATGATTCCTCCTTCCAAGGCAAGAAGGCCTGTAAGACCCTTGTCCCCAACAAGTTCCAGTCCGTCACACTGGAACCAGGCTAACCCAAGATTTCCCAGAAATATCAGGCTTGGTGGCAAGTATTTCTATGCCAGATGGAAAAAGATCATCTCCCACCCACCCACCCCCAAAATAGCTGAAGTTTTGTTCTCTACATAGAAATATATATATTTTTTACATTATCCATCCTGTATTATAATAATATAATAGTTACCAGTATATCTTTCAACTGCACCTAAACAACTGAATGAGCAATCCACTCTGGCTATAAAAATGAAGATTCAAGGAGAAGTATCTTCTCAAAGTCACATATATAGACTGAATATATTTCCATCTCTTGAACCTTTCTATGATAGAAGCCAAGGTGTTCTTTCCAGCTGACTAGCTTTCCTGGAATACAGAATCACCTTTTGGGGTCCCAGGTGATTAAAGAAGTAATGGGATATGAAGGGGAGAGCTTAGCAAGAACATCTGCCTTATCTACTGGATAGAAAACAACCCATGAGTCACAAGGAAAAAGGAAAATAAATCTTTTGTTCTGTTTCATCTCTTCCAAGCCACCAATGCTGCATGCCAAAGGGAATGATTTCACTATCTTTGCAGAAGGGGCACAGTCTGTTTCTCTTCCCTGAGACCAATGATGTTGTGGTTAGCCGGCAGCAGGTGAGGACAGTGGAGGAGAGCAAAGATTCGGAGGAGGGGCCAGGACCATCAGGAAGTGGACTGCTGCCTTCAAGGATGGTGGGGACTGGCAGCAGTGATGAGGAGGTTCCCGAGGAGCCTGTGCCAAGTGCGCATGAGCATAGGATGATTCGTAGAAGAGAACAGCTGAAGCTGTACAGACGACTCGAGAGTAAGGATGCAACATAATGGCCCCTTCCTCCAGGAAATATAAGCCTGGTTTCAAATGGTTTTTGCCTTTGCAAACAAAAGGCAAAAACGTTCGAAGGACTCTCAGTGTTGTGATTCAAGACTCTGGTTTATTTGAAGACTTCTGCCCAGGTTTTTCTCATTGGACTAATTGGCTGCAAGCCATTTGTTATCTACAAAGAGGTTTATTTGTAGATTAAAGCCGTGAAAGTTTGAGTTACTGAGTTTATCTGTGTTTGCTCTTTGGGAACCCAGCTGGGTCTGAACAAATGAGGAATAGAACTCCCCAACTGTATTTCCTGGAGCCCATATATAGTTGTCCATACAGATAACTATAAAATAGCAGACACAAGCAGCCAAAAAGTCTCCTAATGTATCCAGTACAAAAAGGAACTTCTTGGGCCTTCAGCGACCAGCGTTTCCCAAAGATGGATGGAAGTATATAAACTGCGGTGCTGACCTCTATTCTCTTTGGAGAACATAAAAAAAAGTAAAAATGATTCTATTCCAGTCCTATGGCAGAAACAATCTTTCAATCAATTTAAAAGAGCACCTTACATTTCCACATCCCATAACTCCACTGCTGAATGCGGAATGTCAAAATAGGCAGAACTGGGATACTGCTAAGGTCTATAGCAACATGGAAAGTCCACTGTCATTTTTTGTTAGCACAAACTGGGAGAAGAGGAACATGGCAAGCACATTTGTACCACTACCCTGAATTCATATGGCTTATTTTCTGAATTCATATAATGAAAATTAAGTTCCAATGTGTTCAAATAATGTTTTTTTGAAGGATTGTCATCTTTATTTTTAATAAAGGAAAGCCAAATAACCTCACATTCAGAAGGATCAGGATGTGAATGTTGTCTGATAATCTAAATCAGTAATTTAAGCATATCCTTGAGGAAAGGAAGCAATTTATAATTGCTTATTTGTGAGTCAAAAATCCAATTTATGACTTCCGCTGCTGAGAAGCTTTGATAAAAAAACAAGGTTTGCGTGAATGACATTGAGCCTATGAAAAAAGGTAATTTATTCAAGCAATTTATCAAACACTGGTCTATATATCTATGGAGATTCTCAGTCATCCAGGCCTTGGTTTTCCCAAAGGTGCTTTTTTAAAAGGCAACTCGAGTTTGTTTGTTTGTTTTGGATGTTTTGCTTCATCCAAGAAGCTTATTCAGTTCTGACTGAATGGTGGGGAATGGAAGGATTTGTATTCCTTGCAGTCATGTGGTTGTCAGTCATTAGCTCTCTGAGAGTAGTCACGGCCACTTGGGTGTTTATTTGTGTCCTTAGGGTAATCTGAATCAGAGTGCAAAAAGGTGTAGAGCCTTCTTGGAACTGCTGAAAAGACTGTTGTAAACAGGACATAGGTGATGTCATATCCCTCCCCCTCAATATGTTCAGTTTTGACATAGACAGTGTTGAGTTATTCCCCATTAGGAGAATGAGTGAACTCAAGGAAACGTAGTGAGTAGTGATGAATAACACACAACCAGCACACAGATACACTGAATAGTAAAATGTAGGCTTTACTTCCAGTAAATGGGTAAACAAAGTCCAACAAACAGTCCAAATCATACACGGTTAAAGCAGTTAGTGTTCAAAACAATCAGTCCAGGGATAATTCAAAAATGAAGTCCAATATCATAAACAAAGTTCAGTAAATGGAGTTTGCTAACAGTTGCAAGACTCACAGCAATTCCAGCAGAATGATCAGGCAAAAGGCAACAAGGAAATGCAAAAAGAGAACAAACCAGGTTTCTGGCTCCATCTTATGGCCGTTGGAGGAACCTCAGCCAATCACAATTACAATATTCTCTTAAAGATACAACAGTATTAAATGACTATCCTGGTTTATATATTGCCAACCCCACTGTTAGGTGTCTATCATTCCTAAAAGACAGCCCTTTTATCCCTCTTTCAAACCAGTGATCTCTCTGCCCAGAATATGGATGTACTCTGTTGTCTTCAAAAGAGTGACTTTTGTCTTTCAAACACAGATGGACTGAAAGATGGTTTGAAAAAAAGCATGGTACAACATAAAGAACAAATCTATTAGGACAAGATTCAGCAGTCCATCTGCACTTGAAAGAGTTTTGAAAAAACATCTTTGGGACTGATCTAAATATATTTTTTTCTCTCAAAGTAGGCTTTTTTATTTTTTTGTTGGACATATAGTATAAGCTAATCAGATGCAAATTCATGTAAAAGAAAGTACAAAATACCAAGTGTATAGAGTTACATCTTAGGAAAATCATTACCTGAGGAGCAATTCGATTAACAATCTCTGAGATCTCGACTGTATGTCTACCAACTGTCAGTTTCCTTTGAGTGTTGCCTAAAAAAAGAAGAAATTTGTGAATTGGAATAAGGGAACTCATTGTTTCCCAATGAAGAAATACATTAAGCTCAAGGAGAATGACAAAAATAGGACAACAATTAAACATTAAAAACAACTACCCAACAACCACCAGAACTTATAATGAAGACATCATAGCACTCAAGAAATATGCTGCAGACTAGCACAAGATAGAATAGCCACAAAAGCCTTGGAAAAGGTATCTGGATTTCATGATGTTTATACCTGCAAAGCTCAAAATAGTGCATGTAATGGTATTATCTGTGAAACTCTATAGAAGGAAAGTTTGAAAAAGTCAGATAGATAAAATTTTGAAGTCTTTGAACTTTGGTATTGAAGAAGACTTCAATGTGATAAAATGTTAGGGGCCAAGGAAACAAATAATGGATCATTGAACAAATCAACCCAAATATTTTTTGGTTTTTGTTATTCTGTGTGTGCTACACAGTTACCAATGTCACACGGGTAGCTATAAAACTTAATAAAAAAATCCCATTTACCATTACAAACCCATTAGAGTAAGGAAAAAAATAAAACAGCAAAAGGACAGTAAAAATAATTAAAGTAAGCAAGGCTGTTTCTATTTTGCAAACTTAACAAGCTTAAGGCTAGGTCCCACTGGCCGACGGATGCAAAACATATGCAAAAAGGACAGAGTGGATGAGCAAAATTTCGGGGGTGCTCCATCCGTTGTCATCCGCTCCAAAAAGTGGCAAAAATTTGCATAAACAGAACGGAAAAGAAAGGAAAAGAACGGATGGGTAGGTAGTATGTAGTGGGGATGTTAAACGGATGTTCATAGGAAGCCTAGAGGATGTATATAGGATGCAAATCGTTCACTGCTCATCCTTTCTATTTCTGTGCTACTAACGCTGTGTAGACGTTCTGTGTACCTTTTGTTTCCTCCCTCTTTCCCTTTTCAGCTGCAGCGGATGTGAGTTGAGGGGATGGCCAGAGGATGCAGAAAGGATACAGCAGACGTTTAACGGATGATAAACGGACATAGAACGTTTGTTGCTCGTATGTCACGGATTTACATCGTACATAGCAGAAAGTTCATCCGTTCACAAAGTTTTGTGCAGCTCAAAACTTCTTGAGCGGATGAAATCTCAGTGGACGGATGCTCAAAGGATAGAGCGTATGAAACACACATGCAATGAGTACACAACGGATGCATAGCGTTTTCCAATGTTTTTTAACGTTTTACATCCTCTTTGCATCCGTTGGTGCAGTGGGACAGGGGCTTTAATTCCTGGTAGGACAAGCTGGGGAGAATGCTTTGTATTAAGGTTCCACCACAAGTTGACTCACTTCACACTGGAAGATGGGAGTTCAAGAGTAAAGCAGTGAAGTCTTTAATAGGCTACACAAGTATATTAAACAGCAGACTTTTTTTTAACAACCTGCTCCTGGGCAATAGCATAGAGATTACTAAATTATAAGTATACAGTTACCCTGTTTTGGAAATGCTTTAATGGAAAATGGGCTCAAGTATTTATAAAGATGTAGATTACTATGGTTCAGCATCATGTATAGTTAGGATGTTCCAAGGCTTTTGGAAGCACATTTTGGAAGATAAATTACTTAGAAAACATTTTTAATATATCAATAATTACCTAGTTTATATGTTGTAGGTGATTGAGGATCCCAAAAGATCTCTTGCTGCATATCCAATTCATTTGTAGGAGAACTGAAAGTAGGAAACCGTGATCTGCTCACCTGAGTTCTCTTTGGTGTCTTATACGAAGATCTTTCTATAAAAAATGTAAAACAAGCAAAACATCTACTCAAAATGGACATGTATACCCACTTTATGAGCTTTGGAAAAATGAAACTATGGAAGTTGTGAGAAATTATCTAAGCAACTGGTAGCCAAAATTGCTCCCAAGTGTTTGGAGTTCCACGCCAGCTGAACAAGTTCTGATGAGAAAAGCTTGCTTGGTCACCTACATTTGAGTTAAAGGAGGTAAGATTGTGTGATATCAGCTCCCCCACCTGCAATTTGGAGCCCTATCCCTCCAGATTAGGGAAAGCTTCTATTAAGTACTTAGTCATGAAGCTGGAAAATGCATCCCTGGGAGACCAGTTTATGCATCCTACCTTGTTTAATCCAGAAATTCTGGATTAACCTGTTTCAAACATCCTTTCATGGAAGAGTGTTAAAAAAGTGCAGATAATCCTGGAGGAAATGGATTATCTAAGCCCCATTTCATTCACATTTCAGGTCCGGGCATGGCACTGAAATATTAATTTGATTTATGGATAACATGTGGCAAAACAAAGGTTGGTGTGATTCTCCTGGAGCTGCTTGATTCCTCAGGTCTTTGATACCATTTATCACAAATATCCTTTTGGACTGTCTCTGAAGGTTGGGAAGACAGCACTATTTTGCTTATAGTGCTTTTCCTCCTTACAATGGAAGTGCTAATCAATGGTAATGGGAGGTACAGCTGTGTGATACTACAAGCCTTAATGTTCCTGAAGAAAAAAGGCCTTCATTTTGTAGTCCATACAAAAATATGTCCTTGGAGATCCTTGCAGACCCACAGGATAAGAACTTTATTTTTTCTGAAGCTGTAGTAAGTGTTTTAAGTGCAACGCCATTAACTGCCCATTTAAAAGTCCTACTTGCAGATCCAGTAGGAAAAAGTGTAAATATTCTAGAAACAATGGGAAACAAATATTATAAATTAGGAAAGTATTGTTAACAGGAGGCTGGGGAGAGGGACTATGGATTTAAATGTGGTACCCGATCGCCAACCTTCCTGTTACCTCCAGGTGCTTCTGATTAAACTTCCCATCAGTCCCAGCTGGCGTTCCAAACTCGCCACCATTCCTTGGGAATAAACCACGGGATCCAGTGCAAAATTCTACTTTTTGCTCAAGATGAAACTAACGTGACGCGCAGGCAGAAGAGCCGCGTTGCCCAAAGCTGGGCTGAAAGATGCAAAATGCCAAGTATACACGGGGGGCGGGGGAGGCTTCTCACCCTCTGCTCTGTTTTCGCTACAGGGACTCTCGCCACGTTGGGCACTTTCAACAGCAGCTCTTCGTGTATTGCTCCGCCTCGCCGGGCTCGTTACCATCAGCTTTTCAGTTACCGATACCGCTTGCCGCCGTTTGTTTGCCATGGAGGAGTCCGTCCGCCACCGCCGACTCCATATCCCACTAAACCGTTCGCAAAGCCGCCATCTTTCTCAGAGCGGAGGAGGACTCGCTGATTGGCCGAATCGGATCCTGCGGAAGCAGGGGATTGGCCGCGCTCGCTTTAAGAGGAAAAAAGGAAGAAAGAGGCGTGGCCTCCTAAACGCGCGCGCGGTTTGGTTTCAAATTGAAGTGGCGGCTCTCTAGTTTTTCCCTACTTCGATGAAAGAGAGAGAATGCCCGCTTAGAGGATGCTGTGAGTACAGTGAATTAGGGGCTTTAACAGAAACTTGGATGTCGAATGAACTCCAGAGGGGACTGTTTGTCAGCCGCGAGAGCCTGGCACTCAACCATGCGTTTCAGAATATCTTTCTTATGAGAAAAATAACAAGAGGAAGGCGGAAGGCAACATCTTACATACTCCGACTGAGTGCCTGCTGCTGGAAAGCGCTATTCATATTTAAAAACTAGTTTGCTGATTAAAACTTGCATGCACTTTTGTAAACACCACTACCACTTTTCCCAACGAATTTATTCCACTAGGTAGGGCCTCCCCACCCCCCAAAAAATCCTGTGTAGATTTTAACTAACATTGAGAAATAATGTGGTTTTCTGGCATATTCCATTATTCCTAAAACTCGCTTACAATCAAAGTACAAAAGGGAAGTGGTTTTATGCCACCGGAACGTTAGTAAGGAATTCAGGACAGATAAAAGACAAATTTGAAAATGATCTTCTAATCCCAGCAATGCCCGTGTTGTCTCAGGATGGAGAATATTAATGTTCCAGGACATCTGAATGATGTGTGAGGAAATCACAAATGTTGCTGTGTAGAAGGATCTTTCACTGGATTGCAGGTGCTGGGTTGTGGATTTTGCTCTGAATGGTATCCTGCCTGAAAAATATATGGAAGCATTCATATTCATAAATGATCTTTTATTTTTATATAATTAATGATGCTATTTTGAAAATCCTTTGATAGGTGTTAACTGTGAGAAGAGACACTTGAGATTTACAGATTGCTCTTCAGGGTGTCTGCATGTGTATACAGGTTGTCCTTGCTTAATGACTGCTTTGTTTAATAACCTTTCCAAATTATGATGGTGCTGAAAAAAGTAAATTTCGGACTGATCCTTCCACTTATGACCATCACAGCATTCCTGTGATCATGTGATCGAGATTTAGGTGTTTTGCAAGCGGCCTGCATTTACAGTAGTTGCAATATCCCACAGTCACGTGATTACCATCATTTTGCATACTTCACAGCAGCTTCTAACAAGCAGAGTCAATGGAAAAGCCAGTAGTAAAAGCACAATTCAGTCTGGTGATATCTCGCTTAATGGCTGTGTCCTTAGTGATAGAGTTGCCAGTTACAACTGTGTTTGTTAGGCGAAGACTATTTGCGTATCTGTCTGTCATACAGACGGCTATATCATGGAATATAAAACATAACTGAAATGTCTGCACAAAATAAATGATACAAGAGAAAGGGTCTTGGAGACTTGCAGCCATAATGTACTTCTTTGTGGAACATGAGGCCATTTTAATGTGAAACCATTTTAATTTGTGCCACATACTCTCGAACGAGTCCCTGTCTCATCTCATTTTCAAATGGAAGATTTAAACTGATGGTACTAGAATCGTTTTGCTCCCTTTGGATTCTGAGGACTAAGTGTACATATTAATCTGAAGCTCTCCTTTTCTATTCTTTTTCTCAGTTAAAATATGCTGTTTAGCTGTTAAGGATAACTTTCCATGCATCTGTGGTTTGAGTTATTCCCATTCCACTTGCCCCCCCCCCCTCCCGATGTAGAAATAACCCTGTTTTTATAAAGTATATTTCTGAAGGACGTATCAAGATTGTATTTTAAAGGTGGTGTGGTTGTTGTAATTCTTCTAGTGGGGAGCAACAATGGGTTTTTTTTTTTCCCACCAAATGTTAGATTTCTGAACAAAAATCCCATTTTTTGCATCTGATGAAATGAACTGTGGTCTGTTAGGTGAGGGTCAAAGGAAGAGGCAGGACTCTCAGCTAGTGACAAACAGCTCTTTATTTGGTAGACTGGTACAAAGAAGTGAAATGGCTGTTTGGCAGCTCCCTCTTTTAAAGGGAGCAGTCAGGCAGCCCAGCCAATGAGGTTCCTCTAATTTCCCACTGGCGGGGCAGACCGATCGTTTTAAATTATTATTTTTCCTGCCAGAAAGGCAGACTGGAGAGAAACCTTCATTCTTTGATTTCCCTCCTTATTGGCATATTCAACACTGTCCATGAATGCTTATTTTGTTACTTGTCATGTGCCCTCAAACCTTTCTTATGAGACAAATAGATTGGACTGTCAATATAAAATTGTAGTAAACTTAAAATGATAATTACTATAGAAATTAATGCAACATTATGCAAGATTGTTGAGGAATTCCTTCTTCCATACTGGGGAGCCCACTTGCTTGTAAACCCTTCTTGTTTCTACTTTGCTGCTCATGACAATGGGCTCAATCTAATTGATTTAGATTGTGATTTCTTCATTAAATTTATGTCCTACATTTCATACAAAAGCTGAGGGGTGCATATTTATTTATTAGGTATTTATCCTGCCTTTATTGCTTGATAAATAATCCAAGGAGGTGACCATACACAATATTCCTTCCTCCAACTCTTTTTCCCCACAACAACCCTGTGAGGTGGGCTGGGCTGAGAGAGAGTGACTGGCCCAAAGTTACATAGTAGTTGGCTTTCATGCCTAAGGTGAGACTCGCAGTCTCCTGATTTTAAGCCCAGCTTCTTAAACAAATACCAAACTGACTTTCCTGCCTCAATTTTTTCCCCTCAACAATCCTCGCTAGTATGTCAGGCTGAGAGGAAATAACATGTCCAAGGTCACTCTGTGAGATTTTATGCCCAAGATTTTATTATGACATAGGAACCAAAATTGTAATTTGTTTGTTTTGTGAATTCGTGAGAAAAATAGTTATTCTGGGGAAAAAATATATCATTTCATTAGGCAATTACTTGCTTTAGGAGGTGAAGTGTTATATGTGTGCAGACTAATGCTAGAATCTGTATTTCACAAATTCTGTGAATCATTCCACAGAAGTTACCCAGCTAAAGTTATTAATGATTTTTTTAGGTTTGGAACAAATGTTTAATCTAAAACTGTGATGTATTGAACAAAATTTTAAAATATAAGATAAGTTTAGATGTGAATTTGAGAACTATAATGGTTTCCCCATAACATTTACAAATTGGGAGGGCCCAAAATGCTGGTTAAAAAAAAACCTGACATTTTGAATTTGTTACATAAGTGTCTGATGGAGGGAAAGAAACTTTCAAGATTTCATACAACAATGATTTTGAAGGAGATAAATCTTATAATCTGCTTACCTTTGTATATGTTGCTGTGTGGAAAACAGAAAGCAGCATTGTTTATTATACTAGGATAGGATTTCGTGGCTGATATCTGCTTAAAAATATGCTTTTTAGACCACAGAATCTAAACACTGAAACTCAACACTGTCCAATGGTATTAGGTTAGTTCACTTCCTAGAGAGAGCGAACTAAAGAGAGAAAAGTGAAGGAAAATATAATAATAATGACAATAATAATTCAAACAGACTACTATTGCCTGCCACATAACACCCCTTGTTAATAATTGTTGATAAGAAAGACAAAGAAAGTGAATGGTGGACATTGCAGTATCTGGAGACAGCAGAAGAGAAGAGAGAACTGGGGAGAATTGCACAATATAAAGACCTGGAAATAGAAGAACTGTGGCTAAAGAAAACAAAGATAGTTCCAACAGTAATCGTGTCTTGGTTTCAATTCCAAAACCTCTGGAACACCACTTGAACACCTTCGGCTTTGACAAAACCACCATCAGTCAATTGCAAAAGGCAGCTTTACTTAGAACAGTTTACATCCGACAATGATACCTTTAACGCTATCAGACAAAATCTGCCGATCCCAGATTCTTAGGAGGGACGTAATAAGCAGATAAAAATGCTAAATTCAGCCTAAACATCTGACTGAATCTACAACCAAACATAATAATAAATCACAACCAAATTGACTATTTTTTTCTGCCCAGGAATAGGGCTGCAAGCTGTATAGTCCCCCTAATAATTTAATTTTACATTGTAATGAGGGAAAAAGATGCCCTCAGGGGTTTGAACCAGCCCATCCCCTAACTCCCATCAATCCTGAGGTAATCCACATCTGAGGAGGAACAATGACTGGAAAAGCCCCTTGCTGCCAATCCCTCCTTCAGCCCCTTTGTTATATAAGCCATTTTCTCCCTTCCTCACCAGCCTTCTGGAGATTGAAATCCTCGCCCCGCTCTCGGTCTGGCTAAATTGTAGAAAGTTGATGGATTAGCTCTGGAATTAGGAGGGAGCCATCTCAAGAAATAATGTGTATGTGTGCTATGTGCCTGGTTGAGCAGAAAGAGATAAGATATGTGCCTGGCAGAGCAGAGGGAATTAATAAATAAATGTTTGAAGGATGGTGTGATTCTGTACAAGTAGGGGGCCTCAGGCGGTCTGTCCACTTGACGTTTCATATAAGGCAAATTATGTATGTTTAACCAATGAAAATTTGTAAAACAGGCTGTTTTCTTGCTTTGAACTGTATAAAAGTAATTGGAAAACAACACTCTGGATCTTGGTTCCTTTTGCTGGAGTACTCAAAAAAAAGAAGCTGAAAATGCCATTACTTGTGTCTGGTGGTCTATTCACTTTGGAGCAAGGCTAGGATCCGTTTTGGGTACAACAAAGGGAAACCAAATAAAACTTCAGGGGATCATTTGAGGCAGGTGTTGTTAGGCCACCAGTCAACTCCAGGATTTAACCCAAATCATGCTATTCCAACTACAAGTAAACAACTCAACATCCAGGTTTGTCACCCTCTCGTACAGGACTACAGTTAATCCCACAAACCCATAATCTCTTCCCCCAATTTATTTTCCTTTAGAGGTCACTTGACCTTAGAGGTCAGGTGACTCACTTTGGGCATATGACTGATTTGTTTTTTGAAGGACCAGGTACTCCCCACTACCTGTTCATTTCAGGTAGGTTAAAATTGTCACTAGTGACAGTCTTAAATAGCAGCAGGAGGACCCCAAAAATGATGGTTTTGTACAAAGAAAATTCCTTTAACCTCATGATTTCAGCAACTTCATCTTGCAGTCCAATGCAGTTTCAGCATTCTTGTCATCATCGATGGATAAAGTTTATCAATGCTTGAGGTTAATTAAGCCATATTAGAAAACTTGAAACTCAAGAGCAATATAATATAGATTTACCATTTTGTAAAATCTGTACACTATCTTGTACAAGAGGAGAAATACTTTAGAACGCTAATTTTATATGTTGAGAAAGTACCAGCTGGGAAGTGTTCTTATGGAATTAGTACTTACAATATACTGTCAGAGTGCTGCTGCATCGCAAATTAAATGTAACTCAGTATGATCCTTATTCAGTAATTAAAAATAAAAATGTCCATTCAGATGCCCTGTTCATTTCATCCCTAGAAGAACAGAGGCCCCGAATGGTGGCACTGGGAAATAACACAGGAAATGTATTTAGGATTTCGATATAAGAATGAAGAAATTAACAAGTGGAGATGCTTCTGAAATTTTCATATTGGTTTCTACTCAAAATTGGGATTATTCAATTATTCATTTTCCTTTGGAAGGGGAAACTTGATATTTTCAAAATTTTCCATTCCTTCATTAATAATTTTGGAGCAACTGGACATTGTGGCCCTTACTTTATATTATTTCACCCACACTTTGTTACTGATGTGCTTTTGCATGCATATACAATTTCGTATAATTGTGTAGATTAGTTGTGTTGATATATTTTTTGCACGGTGTTTTTATTACTATATTGGAACATAACTGCATAGTAAGCAAAACATTCAAGTGCTATTTTGAATCGTATTCAAAAGTTTGGGTGCAGTCAGAATGCACCTCTCTCCTCCCAATATAATCTTTCCCTTAACTCACATACTCCAAACATGCCATCATGTTTCTCCCAAGACCCCCAGTCATTTTTTAAAAAGCCCTTCCAACAGTCCAATACTTGGACTCTTGGTCTGTTCCTATTTTACTTTTTTTCCTCCCTATCTTTTTTTCC
The DNA here is from genome assembly GCA_015471245.1 of Laticauda colubrina. Lineage (NCBI taxonomy): Eukaryota > Metazoa > Chordata > Lepidosauria > Squamata > Elapidae > Laticauda > Laticauda colubrina. The sequence continues at coordinate 6,888,419 of BLBF01000021.1, read as the reverse complement.
TTTTATCCTCTTCCATCCACCATGAGCCTCGCTCACTGTCAGATGAGTAATATTGACCTTAATAAACATTGCCTAGCAGTGTCTGAACTAAATAAACAACATGCTTCAATTATTAGGAATCTTGAAGCTTCAATATCATGTGTAAAGGCACTAGAATGAGCTGGTGGATGTGCAATACATTGGCCTTCTGCCTTATGAACATTTGTGGATAATCCTCAAAGCATGTACTAGGAAAGATAAACCTGTAAGGGATCTCATACCTTCACTCCCTTCTGTAGCATCCAGAGCCATCAGGATTTCAGTAAGCAAGTTGTCAGCTAGCTGCTACATATAACATAATTTTCTATTATAACATAATTTTCGAATTTAAGTGCAATTAAAGAAATGTGTTTTTAAAAAAACCATGGAAAAGAGAAAGGGGGGAGCTGAAATTTCTGGCCCTACCCCTAATGAAGTTCTAGTGTTATCCCCACATTTCCAGTGAGCTTCCGCATGCTAAATAATGAAGAGGAGGCACACACCAGCCTCAAAACAGTAGCATATCCCTATGAGGAGGAGGATGACCTCGAACTAATAGGAGATGTTTCCAGATGTTCCCTGCAGCTGAGGATCCAGGGCACTGATGTCTCTAGGATGTGATGAAATGTTTTGCCAATCCAAGCACTGAGATGTTGAAAAGGAAAATCAATTTTCTTCCTGTCGAACCTAGGGATGGGTTGTCTCCTGGCATGAAATAGGGTGGTATATCTAAGTGGGTGTTATCCAAGCCCAGTTTTGAAATTCAATTCCCATTACATTCTTGAGAATCTCAGGAGCACAGTGAGGGCCCAAATACTTCTTGACCCTTGCCGCTCCTTTTCCATCCAATTATTCAGCATTGTCAGGGCCATAGGGAGGTCACAGCCTCTCTGTGATGTTGGTATGTTCCGGGTTGTTTATTCTGACCAATCCCATGGTCCATGCTGAGGTTTCCTGATCAGGAGTGGCTCAGGAATTTGTTGTTACCATAGCAACTACCATTGTAACTTTGGTCACTCCACACAAGCAACGTAGCAGCAAAGGAGGGGAAAAAAACTCCAGAGAAGTTCCTGAGACAGAAAGTCTAGTTCTGCCAAGAATGTAATAAGGGTTAATGGGGAGGCAGTTTCTGTAAGCAACACCAGAATGTTTCCTTCCTGCCTTCCTTTCAGGATTAATTTCTTCTAACAACCGATTCTCCAAACTGCTTAGAAGGTTAACAACCGGTTCTAGCAAATAGGTGCTATTTGCTATTCTATTCTACCAGTGCAAACTGGTAGAATCCCACCCAGAGATGCATGGCGTGCACAGGGGGTCGTGCGTGCATGCAAAGGGGCATGAGGAGACCTGCACGCATTGCCTTCTGGATGCTGACATGCAAGTGCTCACACAATTTTCAGGACAGCAGCCCAAAAAGGTTAGCCACCACTGGCTTAGGAGGTTTTCCTCTATCGTGTTCTTTCACACAATATGAAGAATCTACAGAACTGTTAGGACACATGGTGATGAGCTGCACAACGTAAAGAACAAGATCTCAGAGCTGAATTGACTAATCCAGAGGCTTCAAGTGGAAAATGATACTGTGAAAAAACAAGTATGGCCAAGCAGAATTACCAGAAAATTAATGGGAACCAGGATACTATACCAAAAGGCCTGTTTGTTTTTTAATGTCCCTGCGAACACTCCTGAAGTTTTCTTGGTTTCCTTGTAAGCAGTTTAATTAATCTTGTTAATTAGACCAATTTGACTCAGATTGGTGTAAAACAGATAAGGGAATAATGCAGATGTTGTATGTGTGGAAGATTAGACCATAACCACTTTTGTGCATAGGCTCATAGACAACTAGTCTGGTGTAAAGATTAAGATCCTGGATTAGAAACTGGAAGATTGGTAATGCTAATCCTCCTTTAGGCATAAAAAGTCACTCACTGAATAATCATGGGTGAGTGGCTCTCTTTTAGCCCAATCCACCTCACAGGATTGTTGTAATGGATCTAATAACAACAATAATAGGCTTGCATCTTGTTTTTCTGTGCCAGTGGTAAAAGAAAATTAATCTAGATATTTTTATTTGGAATAACAAAACTGAAGATTTTTCTATGTGGTAAGATGTTTTGAGCTGAATCCTAGCTGTTCTTGCAGTGTGCCACTATGCAACCAGTCATTGAGGATGTGAAAGAACCTGGAGAATTTGCTCTTAAGGACATCACACTGAAGCTTGCTGAACTGGAGAAGGCACTCAAAGGCCAAAGCAGAGATATCCTGTCAGCTGAAGGAATACCAGGACCTGCTGAATATCAGGTTGGCTCTGGATATTGAAATATTTACCTACAGAAAGCTATAGAAGGAGCTTCTACAGGAGGAGAGCAGGTAAGCTGAAAGCTAATCAAGAGATTGCAACAGCCCTGCCAACTCTCACGGTTCTGCCGTGAGTCTCACGATTTTTTGTCATTTCTCATGGTCTCACGACAAGGCTCCTCAATCTCACGCCGAATTTAAAACGCTTTTTGTTTTCAAATTTGGGGGTCGGCTTATATGCAAGATCGGCTTATATGCGAGTATATACGGTAATCGTTTTTCTTCGTGTCTGTCCGTCATTTTGAAAGGGGAGTAGGCCCTGGGAACGAGGCTAGTTTCCCAGTAGTCTTTGTAAGTTCAGTGCGGGAAAGCGATCGCAATCGTATAAACATGGCGAAAAGAGGTGGTGATTTTTCAATAGAAGAAAGAAAGCTGCATCTTCTTACAACAGAGAACACAAATAAAACATTTAAATAAACTGTTAATGACTTTCCTCAATGGAAAAGGGGTTTGTTTAATCTTGATGGGGAAAAAATAGAATCTCACTATTTTTTATAGAATCTCCAGATTTTTTTTCATGGGTCTCCAGATTTTCCTTTATCAGGGGTTGGCAGGTCTGTTGCAAAGAGTGTGCTATTTTCTATATCAAAAAATATTTAAATTTTATTTTATTCAAAAGTTAAAATCAAACTCAAAAAACCCCCAAGAACAGAAGAAAACCAAACAAGATAAAAAGAAAAGAAAGAAAGAAAAAATGCATCTATATTTTCCCCTCTAGTTGAATGTAGTATAAATACTGTATATTTCAGGATAGTAATTTTATCCCTTGCAGAACAGGTCTACAATATATCAGCTTCTACAACTCTATTTATTCAGGCAATTTGACCAATGATCTATCTACTGTAAAAAAAAAAAAATTAACAGCTACATCCAACCACAAAAACTAACTTCAAAACCCTCTGTTAACCATCTATTATTGTATTTACCTCACAGAAAGTCCTCAATGGCTTCAGTTTCAGCCTTATAGTAATAGCACTTAGATTATATACCGCTTTATAGTGCTCTACAGCCCTCTCAAAGCTGTTTACAGAGAGTCAGCCTATTACACTCAACAATTTGGGTCCTCATTTTACCCACCTCCAAAGGATGGAAGGCTGAGTCAACCGTGAACCTGGTGGGATTCGATCTGCCAAATTGCAGTAGGAGTAGCTTGTAGTACTGCACTCTAACTACTGCACCACCGAGGCTCATAATCCACTACAGTCATTGCCTCTAGTCCATCCAGGATCAAGTATCCTTGTTTGATTTGTAATAATAAAATTTTTTCCTTAAATTACTTGGATCTTTTCATGCAATTACATTTCATTTCCCAAAGTCATACATCTCTGTTATAGATATCTCCACACATTTGTTTTTCAAAAAATCCATAAGAGGGTCCAATTTATTACTGATCTACTTTGTCATCTCTAGATCTCTTGGATTCATAGCTCTTTCAGTCTTATCCACCAAACCTGTATTTTTCGAACCAAGTTCTTTCTCCTCCAATTCTGTTAGCAATAAATTAATTTCCAATCCATCCAATTGCAAATCTGATTTGTTATTGCCTGCATCTGAATATTCTTTTTAGGTTGATTTATAATTGCTGGTACTTCATTGAACCTATTATCTAAATTTTCAAAAAGATCTTGTAAGTTAAGAAGCATTCTTTTGAAGGTTTCCAAGAAAACTTTTGTTGTTTGCATTTTTACTGTAATCCAAAAACATAAGCAATTCCTCTCAAGGACAATTTTCCACAAATAGCTAACTACAGGAGGGATTAGAATAATTTTTCCCATAAAAAATAAATAAATAGAAAATGTTTATAAATATTGCAAATTAGCAGAAGCACAAGGGAGGAATAGGTAATCAAATATGTTTATTTTTCCATTCTTCCTTTTTTTCTCTTTGCTTTCTAATTATTCTAATTGTCAAATTTGCTATCTTCATCTTTTCTTCTTGACGTGGACATTAATATTCAGTATCAATACAGTGAAGTTCTTAATTCCAAAATATCAGTTTAAGATAAAAAATGTTTATAACAAATCCCTGGATGTAATCTGCAACATTTTTTATTCAGATCTGGATGTAATAGGTAAATAATCTGATGGTAATTAATATTGACATTTTAAATCATAATTAACACCAATATAATATTTTACACTCCTTTATCTTTAATGGTTCAAGTTATCTAAACATCTAATGTGTTAGCAATCTTTAGGCTATATTGTATAAATACCACTGTATCAAAATAATGTATATGTGTCTTCATCATTTACTCCAACTAATTTCAGTGATTTTCAGTTCAGGATATACTTCAGTGCATTTTGAAATTTACCTGATTTATCCATATTCATAATAAGATGGATCTCATTTTATAGTCAAGTGTTCTGAGATAAAACATAAGTGAGGAAATAGTTCTTAGCTATATATGGGTTTTTTTATTTTTAAATGTAATCTAAATAAAACTAATCCATATCCATGTATTCTATATGAAAAATCTGTCACTTGAAATTATTTTCATCTTGCCAAATTTATAGAGTATGCTCAAACTGTTCTGTATAAAATAGTCTACTCCAAATCCTCGATTGTGATTGGCTAGAAAAGCCAGCATAGGGATTGGTTCACTAGGAACCAATCCAAAAGAGCTTCCAAAAGGCGGCAAAACCAAGTAACTGTCATTGGCTACAAGCCGACAGGCAAGCCGTATATAAAGGCTACCGCGGCAAGAGCCAAACTGTTCCGTTTTCACTTAACTGTTGAAATAAAGACTTTTACTGCTGGAACCCGGTCTACCTCACGTTTTTCCGGATGGAACACTGGCGACGAAGGTGGGATCGTCCTAAAACGTGAGACTGTGCATGCGGCGAATTGAAACCCAGACTTGAAGCGATGGCCGGAAATAATGCACCACCCTCACCCTTCAACCCCAATGAAGAAGATTGGGAATACTACATAGACCATTTCCAAATGTACTTAGAAAGTAACGAGATGGAAGAGATCTCAGACCAGCGTAAGAGGGCTGTCTTCTTAACGCATTGCGGACCAACGATATTCAAAATGGCCAAGGCATTGGCGAAGCCCAGAGACATAAAGCAAATGACCTGGCCCAAACTCCAGCGAATGTTGAAGGCTCATTACACACCAGTGGTGTCAAATCTCATCAAACGGCACGAATTCTACTGAAGGGACCAAAAAGAACGCGAGACCATCGCTGATTTTGATGAAGCCATGCGAGATCGAGTAGTATTGGGTTTAAAAGACTCTAATTTACAAAGTAAATTGCTAAATAAACCCAACATAACCATGGCTGAAGCAATCGCAGAAGCCACAGCTGCAGAAGCCGGAAAAAGTCAGCAGCCACCATGAAATGAATGAACGCGAACAACAATGAAACGAGCCTAACCAGAGGGAAGAAGCAATTTCCCACCACCACACACCATGAAGATTTTGACGAGACATTAGAATCTGGAGAGGAAGACAATGAGGTCCACCGCCTATACACCAACAAAAAAAGGCACAAAAAAAGAAACTGGCGGGAATGCGCCGGTTGCGGAGGAAACCACCCTCGAGCCGATTGCAAATTTCTTGATGCCATCTGCAGAGCTTGTAAGAAAAGGGGACACATCGAGAAGGTCTGTAGGAATCAAAAAAATAATAGCCCTAACAGACGCAGTAACTCTCCCCCACAAGCTGAATCAAAACAAGCCGAGAGAAAGTGGGAGCGCAACAAACGAGCCAGTAACCGAGAAAAGACCCATCAAACTGTCACTATCGGAAGCGCTCAGACGGAAAGCGGAAAAAAAGTTAAAATCATCGTGAAAATCAAAGGCAGCCCCTGTGAGATGGAGGTCGATTCAGGGTCTTTCCTGTCAATGGTGTCATGGGACACAATCAGACAACTGGTCCCAAATATTAAACTAAAAGAGCTCCAGAAACAAAAATTAACGCTGAAGGACTACCAAGGGAATCGAATCCCTGTGGTAGGTCTAGGACATTTCCGAGTCGCTTACAAGCAGCATGTCGAAGTCCTGCCTCTGACAATAGTCGACCAAGACCGACCCAGCCTCCTGGGCATCGAATGGTTCACACCATTGGGCATCGGAATGACCGGAGTAGACCGAGTGGCCGCAACCGATTGGGAAGAAAACCTGATCCATGAGTTCCAGGACATTTTCGATGGCTCCCTAGGCAGGTATCAGGTAAATTTCCTAAATTTACTTTAGCTTAGACCCCCAGGTGGCCCCTAGAAGATTAAAGGCCAGACGAGTTCCCTTTGCATTAAAAGCAAAAATAGAGGAACAATTGAATAAATTAAGTGACCAAGGGCTTTTGGAACCTGTTGACCATGCTAAATGGGAGACGCCAATAGTAACACTGGTTAAACCTGACGGGTTGGTACGCATCTGCGGAGACTATAAGGCTACCCTGAACCATGCGCTGCAACAAAGCGCATACCCGGTGCCAGTCGTACAACATTTGCTACTCACTCGGGGGAGGAAAATTTTTTGCTAAACTAGATCTAGCACAAGCTTAACAGCTTCCAGTAGATCCTTTAATGGCTGAGGCACAGACAATAGTGACTCACAAAGGGGCATTCAAGTATAACAGACTTCAGTTTGGAGTGAGTGTGGCCCCAGGCGTTTTCCAAAGCCTCATGGAACGCCTATTAAATGGAATAAAAGGGGTCGTATCATATTTTGACGACGTCCTGATTTCGGCTAAAGATACAACCCAACTAGAAAAAAGACTAAGAAATGTACTAACAAAATTTAGAGAATCCGGTCTGAAAGTTAAAAAAGAAAAATGCTGCTTAATGACTGATCGTGTCAAATTTCTGGGCTACTTAATTGACGGAGAGGGTATACACCCTACTGAAAAAAAAGTCAAAGCCATTAAAGACGCACCACAGCCAAAAAACAAAACGGAATTGCAGGCATTTTTGGGTCTAATAAATTTCTATAACGTATTCCTCCTCCACAAAGCAACAATAGCGGAACCATTACACCGTTTGCTGGATAAGAAAACTAATTGGACTTGGGGTCATAGAGAGCAAAAAGCATTCCAGAAAAAAAAAAGATTAACATCAAACACCGTTCTTTTCCAGTTTAGTAACACACTTCCATTGACGGTAACCTGCGACGCCTCACCGTTTGGAGTCGGTGCCATCCTGAGCCACCAATTGCCAGATGGGAGAGAGGCACCCGTCGCTTATTACTCAAAGACTCTGTCTAAAACAGAATGTAACTATAGTCAACTAGACAGAGAAGCCCTGGCAATCGTCGCCGGAGTGAAATGTTTTCACGAATACCTTTATGGAAGAACATTTTTGATTGTAACGGACCATAAACCATTGCTAGGAATTCTGCCGGGAAACAAGCCTACACCAAACATTTTATCCCTGCGGATGACTAGATGGTCAGAATTCCTTGCAGCATACTCTTACACATTGACACATCGACCCGGGAAGGCCTGGTTTAGACAAAGATATCGGATATTGGGTTGCCACTTGCACTAAATGTCAGAAAACCAGGCCTTCCCCACCACAAGCACCCATAAGGGACTGGGAGACCCCACGAGGCCCCTGGTCTCGGATCCACATTGATTTCGCGGGTCCTACTAGGGGGCATACCTTTTTAATTGTCGTGGATGCATACTCAAATTGGCTGGAGGTTGTAGTAATGTCATCTACGACAACCAAGGCGGTCATTAAACAACTTAACAAACTTTTCGCAACCCATGGATTGCCGGACGTCCAACGGGCCACAATTAACTGCCATCCAATTTGAACAATACCTAGCCTCCCTAGGCATACGCCATGCACTGACCGCACCGGCCCACCCGGCAGCAAATGTAAGGCGGAGAGAATGGTCAGGTTTACCAAAGAGGGTTTAGAGAAAATGGACCTTGGGGATGTCCAGGATAAAATCAACTGTCTACTCACCCTCCAACATATCACATCCAGCACCGTAACCAACAAAAGCCCAGCGGAGTTATTAATGGGAAGAAAACTTAGGTCACAATTAGACAGGTTGCACCCAAATTACACGTTGGAAAGACCCCCCGACTCCTCCAGCCGTTGCCGAACATTTGAAATCGGCGACCTAGTCTATGCAAAAAATTTTACCAGGGACCCCCTGTGGCTTCCAGCCACAATCACACAACTCACAGGCCCCCGGTGCTACCGACTAACCGTAGACGATGGCAGGGAATGGAAGCGGCACATAGACCAGCTTCGTTCCCGAAACATTGAAAGAAATACAAACGCACAAACACAAAAAATAAAAATTGACGAAAACAAAACCAAAGAGGGGGGGGAAATACAAGAAAATAATAAAGAACCTTTAAAAATAAACCCAGAACATCTAACCAATCAAAAAGAGCAAAAAGGAAATTTACGGTTAGATAAGACTTGCTAAAATAATCCAGACGAAGGGGCCAGCCAAGCCAGCTCGACCTGCCCAGAGAAACCAGGAGGGAGCGGCAAAACCACCGGCCTGAGAAACTCAAGCGGTAGCAAAATGGCCGACTCACCCTTCCAGGCGGTTCCATGGAGAAGAGCCAGAGAGACAGCAACCCCATCCAAACCGGTTGAAGTCTCCAGCGAAAATGAACCACACAAGTCCAGTAGAATCCGAAGAAGCCCCACCTACCTGCGCGACTACGTCACCACATAGGACTAAACCAAGGGGGGAGGGGTGTTCTGTATAAAATAGTCTACTCCAAATCCTCGATTGTGATTGGCTAGAAAAGCCAGCATAGGGATTGGTTCACTAGGAACCAATCCAAAAGAGCTGCCAAAAGGCGACAAAACCAAGTAACTGTCATTGGCTACAAGCCGACAGGCAAGCCGTATATAAAGGCTACCGCGGCAAGAGCCAAACTGTTCCGTTTTCACTTATCTGATAAAATAAAGACTTTTACTGCTGGAACCCGGTCTACCTCGCGTTTTTCCGGACGGAACACAAACAAATAGAAAAAAAAGAGTAAATATGCTCCTATGTGGCAGGTTCAGGGTACAGCACCTTGTAAACTTCCCAAAAAGTAAATTATAGGCTTTGTAAATTTTATAACCAAATGTCATTTTACAATCATGATTCAGTGGGAAAAGATACTCTGCAATCTGATTGCAAAATACTAGGTAGGTACAGATAATCTGCAACTCTAACCTATTTAGCCATGGTTAGCAACTTGCTTGCCAGACCTGAAAATACTGGATATGTTCAACTTACACATTTTCCATTGTCAAAAGTGCTTTGGGTAAAATCCAGGGATCATACACTTTTTTTTTTAATTTGGACTATGCCTGAACCACCATCCAGCACTGAATGTGGTTCTTGAGACTGAGGTGATTGCCCTGCCCTGCTATAAATATTCGGCGGCAAGATGTCTTCCTTTCTGCAGATTTATTGCTGTGAGTATGTGCTCATTGCATGGTGCATGAACTTCTGCTTTCTCAGCAGCTTAGGGATTTGGCAAAGGAGCCCATGCGTTCCCGCAGTAAGCAAACGCTTTGCAAGATCAAAGCTGCAGATTACTAGCCTAGGCAGGAAAAGGAGATTAAAACCAGGCCCCAACCATGTACTCAGTCTCTGTGCTGAGTACAAGGTTTGTTTCATTTGTGTATAAAAAGGGAGGGGAGAATAAGCTCTTTAATATGTGGTGCTTTTTTAAGTATAATAAAGAATGTTTGTGAAATACCTGAAACCTAAAAGCCATGCCAGCTGGAAAGATGGTGGGAAACCATGATAGCAATAGCATTTATATACTGTTTCATAGTGCTTTACAGCCCTATGGTTTACAGAGTCCACATATTGCCCCCAACAATCTGGATCCTCATTTTACCCAACTCGGAAGGATGGAAGGCTGAGTCAGCCTTGAGCCTGGTGAGATTTGAACTGTCAAATTGTAGTCAGCCGGCAGTCAAAAGAAGTAGCCTGCATTACTGCATTCTAACCACTGTGCCACCATGGCTCATTATGGTTATTCCATGATGCTGGAATAACCACCTGTGGCCAAAGCAGAGATGTGTGGACAGAGGCCACATCTCTTTGCAGAAATGCAGGGAGAAGCCTTGCTTCCCACCTTTATGACTTACTCACATGCTCCCCTCCAGGTGGCTTCAGATATGGGAGGGGAAGGGGATCCAGTGTCCAATTTCTGACACCCATGGCCAATTGTCTATATGGTCTTTAGGAAACCAATATGCAAGACCCACAATAGTTTGGAAAACTGATACGAAGACCAAAAATAATATTACTGTCTATAAATAACAATGGTTGCTTCACAGAGGGTCAGATTAGGTAATCATAACTCTTCAGACCTTATTCTTAACACTGGTACACCACAGGGTTGTGTGTTGAGTCCCTTACTCTATCCTCTTTATGTACATGACTGCATTCCCACTCACACTAGTAATACTATTGCTAAATTTGCAGATGATACAACAGTTGTGGGACTCATCTCCAGGGGGGAATGAGTCTGCCTATCGAGATTAGGTGGACTGGTTGCTTTCGTGGTGTGGAGACAATAACTTGGTCCTCAACAGCAATAAGACCAAGGAGCTTATAGTGGATTATAGAAGGAACAGATCAGACATCCAGCCCTTGCTTATCAATGGAGACTGAGTGGAGCAAGTGGCCAGTTTTAAGTTTCTGGGTGTTACCCTAAAAGAGGACCTGACCTGGGGTGCTCACATTGCAGCACTGGTCAAAGGGGCCCAGCAGAGATTATACTACCTGAGACTTCTCAGAAAATAACAACTGAATGAAAAACTGCTGGTGACCTTCGACCACTGGATCATAGAGAGCATTTTAACTTACTGCACCTCTGTATGGTTTGCCAATTGCACAGCGGCATATAGGAAAGCACTCCAGAGGGTTAATGTCGTTGCCCAGAAGATCATTGGTTGCCTTCTCCCTTCTTTGGAAGAGCTTTATAGCTCCTGCTACCTTAAAAAAGTTCAAAACATTCTCCAAGATCCATCTCATCCTGGGCACCCTTTTTTTGAACTATTACCACCTGGCAGACGGTACAGAATAATAAAAACAAGGACAAATAGGCTGGAAAAAAAAAAGCTTCTATCCCAGGGTAGTAGCTCCTTTGAATTCTACTGTATAGTGCAGTGGTCCCCAACCTTTTTTGTACCAGGGACCAGTTTCACGTAAAAACACTTTTTCAAGAACCGGCAAAATCAATTCTTCCCCAATAGTAAAGGGCTTCTTTACTATTTCTTTACTAAAAACATATTTTTATATATATATTAATCACGATTATTCATTCTTTGCGGCCCGGTACAAAATGATCCACGGACTGATACCGGTCCGGGGCCCGGTGGTTGGGGACCCCTGGTATAGTGCAGTATTGGTGCGGTGTTGGGTGTTTTCGGTTCAATGTGTAGAGAGTGAAGGATGTGTGTTTGTGTTTATTTTCATGGTCATGATGTGCACTGAAGATGGTGTTTGGTTTCGTTGTACGAGGTGCAATGACAATAAAGTAAACTAAACTAAATTATACAAACAAGCACAACTCCTTTCTCATGCCTTGTTGCCAATAGAAGGGTTGTTCAGAAATGCTAAATTAATAGTTCTCACTTTATCTTCTCTAAGGTGAGAGAAAACCTGAGGGTTGCAACAGAAATGTCTCTTCTCAGATATCTTGGCTGATCGCTTTAGTTTTCCTGACTTTCCTGCAGGAGACTGGGATGACCTGCAACTTCTACCTCTGGTTCCTATCAGGAGAAAGAGTTATCAAAGCTTCCCAGGTTTGAAGTCAAATCAGTCTACATGCTTATAGAGATAGTCCTCACTTGTTGACCATTCATTCAGCGACCATTGGAAATTGTGTCAGCACTGAATGAGCGGAACCCATGACCAGTCCTTGAAGATCTGGTCATTGCAGCAACCCCACAGTCATGCAGTTGCAATTGGGGTGCTTGGCAACCATCTCATATTGATGAGGGTTGCAGCATCCTGTAATTAAGTGGTCACCATTTGTGACCCACTTGGCTGGCCTCTCACAAAGCAAAGTCAATGGGAAAGCAGCTGGTGAAAGTTGCAATTTGCTCTGGTAAATCTTCCTGCGCAACACCTTGTGCCCTTCCCTCAACTTCCCCCTGCTTGCACCCACTTGCACTCCCACATCCTTCTTCCCTCAGGGGCCCTGCACTTCTACCTGGTTGCACCATGCCATTCCCTTCTTCCCTTTGCTTCCTGCGCTCAAATGTGCTCACACCACAGTCACACTCCTTGCTTCCCTGCACTTGTACGTGTTTGCACTGCACCATGCCCTTCTTCCTTTGGTTTCTTTGCACTCATACATTCTTCCACGGCATTGCACTCTCCTTCCCTCAGGCCCCTTGCACTCACACATGCTGACACTGGCCTACACCGCCCTCCCCTTGGCCTCCCTGAATTCACTGCGCACTGGAGCCCAACTTACTTGTGGCCTGTGCTGGGCTTCCCAGGACCTCTTATATCCCTTTGGGGTACTCCTGCACGCTTTACCTGGGATTCCAGGCACTTCCTGCTTAACAATCTTAACATATTTTGTGGTTATGATGGCAACTGGGGCTGCCTGGACTGTTGTCACTAAGCAAAGCAGCCATGTGACATTGTGTTTTACAACCACATCACTCAGCGATAGCAATCCTGATCCAATTGCTGTCCTAATTTGAGGATTACCTGTACATGGCAAGAAAATAACATGAAAAATAAATGCAATGAAAGAATTCAGTCTTCCAGACATAATACTCATGAATCTCCCTCTCTTTCTTTCCATGTAGTTAGGAATTACAATAAGTGTGAAAGCTTATATGTTTTTTCCCAAAGTACCAAAAAAGGCATTTTCATGATGTTATAATGCTACAATAATGATGTCATATCATTATCATTATTATCTGCTGAAGACTTGACTGGGCATGGGCCACCTGGAATACAAAGGGATTTACATCAGGGAAAATGTGATTTCATTGCAAATTTGCTGACTGCTTATGTGAGATTCCTAAGATTAATATGCTTCTCCTTTCCTTTTGTTCTTTTGTCTTGAGGATGAGCATTCTCTGTATGAGAGAGGCTTGCTTGTAGGCAGAGGTGTTATTCAGCAGGTTTCTGACCAGTTCTGGAGAAATTTTGATTAGTTCAAAGAACCACCAAATCCCACCTCTGATTGGAGATTTTACAGTATCCTTCCCAAGCCATGGCCACAGAACTGGTAGTAAAAAAATTTGAATCCCACCACTGCTTGTAGGTATTTTATATGATCTGTTTGTGTATGATCTGTATGTGTTTGTCTGGCTATTCCCTGTGAAAAACTGACTTGTTATAGCTTCTCTTGTTTCTGCTTTATATCTTCAGCTGCAATGTGGAGCATCTCCTTGCAAATCTTGCAAAATCCAATAACTACAACATTTGAAGATGAAAGCCTTGCCTCTCCTTTAAAATCCTAGAAAAGCCTATTTTCACTATCAAAAATAAAAAAATGTACACCGTGACACAAAATTTGCCTCTTTGAAATTTGTACCCATCTGATCTCCACTTAGGCTTAGAGGTGTCCAGCATGAATGAAGAATTGAAATGCAATCCTTGCCTCTTTCTGTATTTTTTGTTAATAGCAATTTTAATTAGAAAATATGATTATAACAATAAAAACTAAAAGAAACAAAAAGAAAAAGCAAAATTAGAAAGTGCAGAATAGAAAGATGAAAAAGAGAAAATACTGTAAAGAAAAAGAAAAGAAACATATAAAGAATTAACTTCCCCCTTCATCAATAATTTTAGTAATTTATCACCTTCTCTTAAAATACAGTGAATCATCTTCTTCCCACACGCCATCTCTTATCTATAAATAAATCCATATAGCCTTGTTGTTTCAGCCCTGATGTTTTTTTTTTTTTAAAGTCCATTAAGGAGTGCCAGAAATAACGTATGTACCAGAAATTAAAACAAATATATGTGTCCCAAGATAATGTTGCAGGATCCAATTTGGTTTGATCATTGGGACCAGAGGTTTAGTCTTCCGAGCTTTTGGATTCATGCTCTGGAGTCCATCACCAGGGAACTTCTTTCTACTGGAATGTCACATTCTGGAGAGAGAGAGACAGAGAGAGAGAGAGAAGTTCCCTGAGGATGGGTTCCAGCATGAGTCCAAAAGCTCAAAAGACTAAACCTCTGGTTCCAATGACCAAACCAGATTGGATTCCGCAACATAGCTATTTTAATCTCGATCAAATAAATGAAATTTATATTCTTCCTTTTACTTGTAACAATCCTGATTTTTAGTCCTTTTAAGTCATGTCATAGAACTTGATTTCTTAACATTTTACTTTGTCCTTTCCTCACAAAATTCTTCAAAACTCTAACAAGCTTCTTTTGTAAATCCAATGGAGGAAAATTATCCAGGTCATTCTCTTGAATTGTTATTTGTACAGTTGGATCGCTTTGTGTGTGTAACACCTTTCTCCATGGCACACTCAGGGTGGGGTGGGGGGCTGCCAGACTTAGGTTACATAGTGCCCACCCTTATTAAGATTGATATGAGAGATGTAACTTCAATTGTCTCCAGTTAGAAATATTCTGTGCCTTCTCAGTAGCCAGCCCTGAGCTCTGAAATGCTGTTCTCTGGAAACCTGGAGAATGTTAATGATGCCTAGTAATTAAAGGCTAGGTCCCATTGGCCAACGGATGCAAAACGGATGCAAAAAGGACACAGCGGAGGAGCAAAATTTCGGGGGTGGCTCCATCCATTGTTATCTGCTCCAAAAAGTGCCCCAAATTTGCATAAACAGAACGGAAAAGAATGGAAAGGAACGGACGGGGATAGTACGTAGCGAGGATGTTAAGCGGATATTCGTAGGAAGCCTAGCGGATGGAAGCGGATGACACATCCGAAGGGCATCCGGGGGAGAATTGTGAAGCGGACGCATAACGGAAGGAGCGGAAGCATAGCGGATGACACGGATGCATCACGGACGCCTAGAGGATGCATAGCGGATGCAAACCGTTCACTGCGCATGTGGGGAGTATGAATTGCGTCAGCTCCGCAGATATAAAAGGATGCAGCTCGCAAGCAGTCAGCATTCAGACAAAAGACATGCTGCCACAGACATCTTCGAATAACACCATGGTTCGTCAGTCAGGGAAGAAGAGAAAGCCTGTGCCTACTCCTGCCAGCCCTGGAAAGAAGGACAGAACCACCATCCCACCCCCTGGCACTGACTCTGAAGCTGCTGGTGCTTCTCCTGCTGCTGGTACTGCTGCTGCTGGTGGTGTTGCTGGTGCTTCTCCTGCTGGTGCTGTTGGTGCTGCTGGTGCTTCTCCTGCTGCTGGTGGTGCTGCTGGTGCTTCTTCTGCTGCTGGTGCTGCTGCTGCTGCTACTGCTACTGCTACTGCTGCTGCTGCTGTGGTGGACCAGCCCCAAGGCCCTCAAAGCCCTGCTGCTCAAGCCCCTGAAGTACCTGCTGCTCAAGCCCCTGCCAGAGGGAGGAAGAGGCAAGGGAAGGAGAAGGGAGAGAGGAAACAGTGCACCCTTTCCAAGGACCATGAGCAGGAGGTGCTGGAATGGCTGAGGGAGAATGAGTAACTCTGGAGAAAGGGCCACAGACTCTATTGCAACACCAAGAGGAAGCAGGCAGCTTGGAGAGACAAGGCAGAGAGCCTGGGCTACACTTCAGAACTACTCCTGGGATGGTGGAAGCATATGCACACCTGGTATGGCAAGCTACACCTTAGTAATCTGGCCAGGCCGCTGTCAAGCTCACTGACCGGGAGATGTACGTCATGGCCAAGTGCAGCTTCCTGGAGGGTGACGTCCGCCACCGAGGAGCAGCCCCTCTGACACCACTCTCCCTCAGACAGCCCACAGACAGCCAGTCCTCTTCCAGACAGGAGACAGCTACCGTGTCCAGGCAGGTGTCTTTGGAGGGCCCCACGGCAGAGACCCCCCTGACAGCTGCACTCCCCATGCCAGAGAACGTGGAGGATCCCCTGTCACAAATGGAGGAAGAAGCGGCAGCCACCAGAGACCAACCCACACCCACACCCAGCTCCACCTCCACAGAAAGCAGGCAGAGAGGCAGACTGGAAGGCCAGAGCCACACTGTCCTGTTGGAGATCAGGGACACAATCAAAACCAGCACAGATCTTCTCTCTCAGCTGGTCCACAGTGACATCCTCGAACCAGAAGCCCTTCATCACCTACGTGAGCCAGACCCTCATGGACCTGCCCGAGGCCCAGTACCAGGTGATGAAGCAGAAGATAACAGTACTTCTGCACAAACCTCCAGGCCCAGCTGAACCTGTTCCGACCCAGTCCAGGGCTGCTCCTCTACCCCAGGCA
Organism: Laticauda colubrina; assembly: GCA_015471245.1. NCBI lineage: Eukaryota > Metazoa > Chordata > Lepidosauria > Squamata > Elapidae > Laticauda > Laticauda colubrina. The sequence continues at coordinate 6,871,733 of BLBF01000021.1, read as the reverse complement.
ATGTCACAGCCCTTCCACAGCTTTCAACAGCCCCTCAACGAAAAAGGCTATGAGTACCAGGACTTCCCACAGCAGAGGTCTCAGGTTCATTGCATGCCACAGACGCCTTACCTCGCCCAGCTGCAGACCAGACAGCCCCACTACACTCCTCCTTCCTCCACCCCACAGCCAAGCCCCTCAATGGACAATCTGTCATCAGTCTTGGGGACATCCCAGGTCCTTGATGAAGGGCCTCTCAACCTCACGGGACTGAGTCAGGTCTCTGAAAGCTTCCTGAACACACCATCCCCTGTTGTACTCTCGGGGCCAAGCACCCCAATGGTGCCTCAGACCAGCACTCCAGCCACAGCCACCTCCACAGTCCCTGGCTGCTTGACAGCTGAGATCATGGACATGCCTCAGAGTGACTGAGAATAGTGCCAGAGACTGAGTTGTTACCTGTTCACTTTATCTTTGCTTAAGACACTTTACTTGGTTCATTTTGCTTTTTTAACAAAGTCATACAGTTTACTTAAGACAGTTATAAATAAAGGTTATCTTTGCTTAACACATTTGGTTCATTTTATTTACTTAATAAAGTGTTGGTGAAAACTTTGAAAAAAGGGTTAATCCTTTGCATGCTTGTGGGATGGGTAAGGATAGTTGTGGGATGGGTAAAGATAGTTGTGGGATAGGTAAGGATAGTTGTGGGATGGGTAAGGATAGTTGTGGGATAGGTAAGGATAGCTACGGGGTAGGTAAGGATACTTCTGGGATGGGTAAGGATAGCTGTGGGATAGGTAAGGATAGCTGTGGGATAGGTAAGGATAGTTGTGGGATAGGTAAGGATAGTTGTGGGATGGGTAAGGATAGTTGTGGGATAGGTAAGGATAGCTACGTGTTAGGTAAGGATACTTCTGGGATGGGTAAGGATAGCTGTGGGATAGGTAAGGATAGCTGTGGGATAGGTAAGGATAGTTGTGGGATAGGTAAGGATAGTTGCGGGATGGGGAAGGATAGTTGTGGGATAGGTAAGAATAGCTGTGGGATAGATAAACCTCCAGTGCAAGCATAGTGGGACTGTATGGTCCACCCTCCCAGCTGCCACACATATGGCCCTTTTTTATCAATAACAATTTATTCATTGATCAACACATTTCAAAATAAACAAAGCTCTTTATTAATGCCCTATTCACTATAGTACCACTCAACATACATGGCACAATCTCATCAGTGTTATGAGACAGGCTCAAGGAAGCATCCATTAACCATCTATCCTGTCTTGCCACTCCACTGCTCCAGCTGGGGAGTTGCACCAGTGTTTCAGGAGGTTGCGCTGCTTCTTCCCTTCACGTGAAGCTTGTTGGGGCCTTGTACATCCACAGTGTCTATCAGGTTTCGTCCTTGCCTCCATTCACCAGGGTCCATGTCCCCATTCCCTTGTTGATGGTCCACAAGCCTGTTCTGCAACACTGGGTAGCGGGTGCACATGAGATTGTGCAGGATGCAGCAAGCTTCCACGATGCTCCTCACAGTCTGTGGGTTATGCTGCATGGTGGTGAGAAGTACCTGGCACCTGTTGGCCAGGATGCCAAAGGCGTTCTCCACCACCCATCTTGCCCTGGACAGACTGTAGTTGAAGATCCTCTCTTCACGGGTGAGGTATCTTGAAGTGTAGGGCTTCATGAGGTAGGTTCTGAGGGAGAAGGCGTCATCACCCACGATGAAGTAGGGCACATCTTGTGTGTCATTGGGTAGGGGGTCTGGATCTGGAAAACCCATGATGAGGTTGTGTTCCAGCCCATCCTTGAGGTCACTGGCGTTGTATACCTGGCTATCTGAAGCTGACCCGTTGTCTGAAGCATCGATGTAGATGAACTTGTAGTCAGCATCAACCATGGCAAAGAGGATGATACTGAAGAAGCCCTTGTAGTTGTAATAATTGGACCCTGAGTTGGCTGGAGCTTTGCAGGCCACGTGCTTCCCATCTATGGCTCCAACGGTGTGGGGAAAGTTCCACCTCTGATACCACTCTTCTGCAAGTTTTCTCCAGCCTTGTTCAGTGGTGGGGCACTTGAGGAGCTCCTCCACGTATTCTTTGATGATGGCCTGCACCACTTCTCTGACCACTTTGCTGATGGTTTTGTGTGGCACCCTCCAGGCATACTGCATGTCTCTGTATGTGATTCCAGAGGCCAGGTGCCGCAGAGTCAGTGCCACCTTGAGCACAGGGTCCAGGTTGTGACGGAAGTTGGGGCTTGGCTTGGTCAACCTGGGTCTTAGATGCTCTACAATTTCGTCAAACATGGCTGGAGGTATCCTCATGAAGTGCTGGAATGCACAAGGGTCTTCATTCCTCAACTCCACCATCAGCTTGTCATAGAATCCAAACTCCACTCTTCTCCTGATCCATCGTCGGACCCATACAGCTCTTGAACGTCTCCTTCTTCTGCTTGTGTAGAAAAGGTGAAACAGTCTGAACAGGGCTTGGTTCTGGTGATGAATGATCGCAGCTACCATAAGGACTGTGTTATGATCCATGGTGGAGATCAATGGATGATGTGGAAGAGCAAGACCAAGGGTGAAGAGGTCTGTACACCACGGCTGCTGGACTCATACTGAGATCCAGGTGATTTCCTCCCCCCTTTTATAGGAAATATTGGTTTTCCACTAGGTGTCTTTCCACATACTCTAGGCATACTCCAGACATCCTAAATATCCGAGATACATCCCATATACAAACGTTTTGTCCATTTTAATGCTTTATATACGAGATGCATCCACTTTCATCCTTTCTATGTTCGTGCTACTAATGCTGTGTGGACGTTCCGTGTACCTTTCGCTTCCTCCCTCTTTCTGTTTTCAGCTGCAGTGGATGTGAGTTGTGAGGATGCCCAGAGGATGCAGAGAGGATACAGTGGATGTTTAACGGATGATAATGGACATAGAACGTTTGTTGCCCATATGTGTCGCAGATGTTCATCGTACGCAGCGGAAAGTTCATCCGCTCAAAAAGTTTTGTGCAGTTCAAAACTTCTTGCGCGGATGAAATCTCAGTGGACGGATGCTCGATGGATAGAGCGTATGAAACACGTATGCAGTGAGTACACAATGGATGCATCGCGTTTTCCAATGGATGGCAAGCTTTTTTGTCTGTTTTACATCCTCTTTGCATCTGTTGGTGCAGTGGGACATGGGCTTAAGAAAGATTTGGAAGTAAAAACTTTCAGTCAAGTTTTTTCCCTCACCTGGAATTTGAATATTTATAGGCATTTTACTCTGCTGCTTATATCATATTTGGGAAGTGCTGTCACACATTTAGTCTTTTTTCTTTTCTTTTTACAATTAACCTTAATTCAGGTTAGAGTCAGGGCGACCAAATGAAACTGATGCCCTTCCTGATGCCTACTTGAAGTTTGCAGCAGATATTTTCTCTTTGAGTCCTGAGAGAGAAACCATCTGCTGCTATCTAGGATTGAACTTTCAACCTTATGAATGGGAGGAGAGCACCCTCACCACTAACCCACCATGCCACTCTAATTAATTATAGGAAGTAATTAACTTTTCATAATGTAATGAACAGATGAAGATGGGAGGAAATACTTAGAAAGAAGACATGAATGGATAATAGTATTATATCACCAAAAGAGTAACATGGAAATAATACTTGTTTTGTCTCTCCATCCTTCCAAATTGATAAAATATTGATTCGATAGAAGCACAGTCTGAATCCTCACATACCATGTGATATTTTCCAGTTCTGCCAGACAGATATTTTTCTTGCTGTAACAATGTTATGTGCATTAGAGATCTGCATATTTTGAGACTGCTCCAGAAATGTTTTGGGACTTGAAAAAAGGCTGTAATTGCTACTTTAAATCTGGCATTAATTTTAACGAATTGATTCCTTGAAGAATCAATAGTGTCTTTTCTCTGCATTTGTGTGAAAACCTGAAAAGAGTCGGGACAAAGAACTGTTATACTCATGGGAGTGCAAAGCACTTCTTTTGAACTGTGTTTGAAGTGTGCAGAGCTTCAAAATACAATTTTGTACAATAGCAATAGACAGATGAAGAGTGAAACAAATCTTCAGTTCATTTATGTATTGATGCAGTGTTGTCTAGAGCTGGAAGGCAAAACAATTGGCTGTATAATACTTCAGCCTGCAGACAATAATACTTTGGTCACTGGATCAGGGGAGAGTCTCTGCATCTCCTTTGGCGATTGAGTCACAAATGTTTATCTTATTAAACAATTGCTGGCAAATTTGGAAAAGCAGGACTTATTGCATGTCCCAGGGATGAAATTGGTTGTGGGAGAGGATCCATTACCATCTAGGCAGAAGTTCCCCAAGAGATTTTCCATTTTCTTTTGATTCTATAATGGTGGGAATATTCTTGGTGGGAATAAAAAAGGAAGCAAGTCAGGACAAGTCCTCCAGCTTAGCAGATAATTATGCAGACAAACATAACAATTACAAAGATTCTCCTCTGAACCTCACACACGGTTCTGATCCCAAGGATGTCATAAGGATTGGGTGGAGAAAACAGAGAAGAACAGTTGCAGAACCAGCATAATCACCAGAAAAGGCAACTTGCTCTCATGTGTGGTTGGTTATTTCTTAGTTCTTCAGGCCAGCTTGAGGAACATCTATGCGACATTTCATATGAACAGGAGTGGGATTCAAATTTTTTAACAACCAGTTCTGTGGGCGTGGCTTAGTTGGTGGGTGTGGCTTGGTGGTCATGTGACTGATTTAGCATGGCCAACTCAACATCACTCACATCAAGGCACACATCTCGCCTGGCCTCTTTTGACTGTAGGGATGCTGCAACAGTTGTAAGTGTGAAAAACCGTCATAAGTCACTTTTTTCAGTGCCATTGTAACTTTAAATGGTCACCCCACACAAACAAAGTACCAGCAAAGGAGGGGGAAAAAACTCCAGAGAAATTCCAGAGACAGGAAGTCCAGTCCTACCAAGAACGTAATAAGGGTTAACAGAGAGGCAGTTTCTGTAAGCAACACCAGAATGTTTCCTTCCTGCCTTCCTTACAGGATTAGGCCAGTAATTTATTCTAACAACCGGTTCTCCAAACTGCTTAGGATGTTAACAACCAGTTCTAGTGAATAGTGAATAGGTGCGAACTGGTAGAATCCCATCCCTGTATATGAAGCAGGAGAGAGACAATCAGACCTCCTGACACTTTGGAGATGTTGGGGATCTTGATATATAATACATACAAAAAAAGGCAGGGCTTTGATCATGCTCCTGTAACTTTTTTTGAAACCCTTGCCCCCATCCCAGTGCTAGTTCCTTATTGTATTGGATATATATTGTTTGGGTACGACACAGTACAATATCCGTGATGGTGAATCTATGGCATGCATGCCAGAAGTGGCATTCAGAGCCCTCTCTGCCAGCACACAAGCGTTCACTCCAGAGCAGGTTCATTGCACAGGCGCGCGCACCACCCACCCTCCAGCTGATCATCTGCCAGCTGCTGCGCATGTGTGGGGAACGGGGTGCTTGCAGGAGATGTGTGTACATGCGCAGAAACATGCGGCATGCATGGGGGGTTGCGTGCGCATGTGCAGGGGGTGGAGCACCTGCGTGCATTGCCTTATGGGTGCTAGCAAATGGGTGTGCACACTTTTGGCACACAAAGATGGAAAGGTTCACCATCACTGTAGAATATTGATTGTACAGTAATAATTCATAGGCCTGTACCATACCTTTATCTTCCATTTGCTATTACTGTGTGAATCAGGCTTGCTATGCTTATTGCTTTCAAATAGTAATTAATATGCATTTCTTCCTCTCTTCCTGTGCTTATTCAGTAATAGCATGTTGGTTGAATTGATTAGCTTTGCATAATGTCTACTGAATGTTGAATCAGAATATACAGCCCTGACTGGCTTTCATTATTATTAGTTTTATGAAGCAAACTATCTTTCAGGCTAATGTGTTCATTTCTAATCCTGTGTGTGTGTGTTCCTCTCAGGAACAGAACTATAGTAATCTCCGTATATTTTGAAAGTAAGGTGTGATAAGAACAAAGAGCCTGACTGATATCAATTCGGAGTCTAGAGGTTATAGACCTTCAGAATGTCATGATTTAACATCCTTTTCAGCCAATCATACAGATGCAGAAGTTGGAACATGACCCAAAGGAGCCAATTCTAAGCTGGAGAGTGTGTTGGGATATCAGTTTGGAGTAGCTGAACAACCAAAGTGAAAATGGACAAAAACCAATCAGCACCAGGGGGCCAATGATGAATTTTGATACTATGTTACTCCCAGTCTATCATCTACATCCTGATATGACTTCTCTCAAGGGACTTCCAGCATTTTCTTCAGAAAATGGGATTCAGCAGGTTCTGACTAGTTCTGGAGATCTGGTAGCGGAAATTTTGAGTAGTTCGGAGAACTGGCAAATGCCACCTCTGACTGGATATTTTACAGTATCCTTCCCCTGTCATGGCCACCAAGCCATGCCCACAGAACCAGTTATAAGAAAAGTTGAATCCCACCACTAATTTTCTTGCTTCTTTTGTCTATTAATCTTTCTTTCCTAGCTAGGCTGAAGGTAGAGCAGAACTGGCTAAATAACTCCCATGTCTGCATCAAAGTTGATCCTTATGCATGTAATTTTTCTTGATATTGTTCATGTCTTACACATTATTAGCCAGTCTTATCCAGCAAAAGTTTTGCAAAGTTCCTTCAGCAAGCAGAGAAAAGAGTAAGTGAATGCGTTCTCATTTTGTATTTTACCTTTTAAAACTGCATCAAGGTAATTTCAGAGGGACTTACTTTCTGAATGTGTTACCATGGATGCATGAGTGAATAACAGAGTTGGAAGGGACTTGGGAGGTCTTCTAGTCCAACCCCATGCTCACACAGGAGACCCTGTACCATTTATGATAAATGGTTTAGTTATCTATGGGACAATGATACCTGGATATGAGTTTTGGATCCTAAGAATAACATCTTGATGGGACATCTTGCATGTGTTCAAGTAAGAGAGAGCACATAGTGTGAAGGTGAACTGTACCAGTGCTTCAAATTAGAGGAAAGAAAGACAAATGGCTGTCCATGTAAATTTGATAGGGACAATTTAAGATACAATACTATGGCCTTAGAGGCATAGGATTTTTAATTTTCCAACCTCCTAGAAGAAGATACCCCACCTTGGATACAGAAAGATTATCTTATACATTCTTCAGTTTTAGAAATTAATGTTATAAAGTACAGTAAAAGGAAAAAGAGAAAAGATGCATCCCATAGATCAGCAGCCACCAATTTTTGGGGCATCAGGGACCGGTTCTCTGGAAAGAGGTTTTTCCGTGGACCAGCTGGGCGTAGTTTCTCATGCTCCCTGCATCCCACAGATGGGATTTCACTTGTTTGCGTGATCCAGTTTCTGGCATGCCATAGACCAGTGCTGGTCTATGCACCAGAGGTTAGGGACCGCTGCCATAGATCACCTGGGAAAGGTTGGAAAAGGCTTCTCAACCTGTGAGGTAGTCTGACATTAGCTGCTGATAAAACTGTGTCCTGGAACAGATGCCAAGCCATAAACATCATCATAATCTCAGATGAGATGAGATGAGAAAAAGAATAAGTGCAAATATCTCTGCTCTTACCTCTCTCCCAACTTCCAGGCTGACGTTGACAGAGCTTTGGATTAGGTACAAGCTCTCTGCATTATCAGGTAGGGTGGTTCAGTTGGGTGGCCAGAACTATGCATTGAGAAAGTTTAGCCTGGTTTAACTATGCTGAGACTGCACCATTTTGTAGGTGCTATTTTCACATGATTAGGAGAAAATCTTCCCCGGTTTCTTGTTTAAAGTTTAAGCTCTTAACTATAGACCAATTTACTGTCCCTTGTGGATGTCCTATTCATTAATCTTCCTAGGACAAGGAGAGACATGAAGCCCTAAATACTTAATCTCACTCAATGATCTCAAACTCAAGAATTATTTCTAAGCATTGAGGTTATTTCCTATCCAATGGGAGAAATCCTATGCCCACAGACAAACTGTAGCACTGAACACATTGTATGGCTCACAAAGAAGCAAGGTAAGGTAGATGTGACAGAGATAGATAAAAAGATACACAGCATGGAAGCTGGGAACGAGGAAAGTTTTTCTCCTTTGCTCATGATGTCAGAATGCAAGATCAAACACGAAATAAATGTGGGAAGATCCAGATTTAATAAAAGAAAACCCTTTTTTTACAGTACATAGTTCTTAAAAATACAGCTGCCAGAAGATGCAACAAAGGCTCTCATTTTAGGTGCTTTTTATAAGGTCTAGACACACCCATACAGGATAGGCCTATTAGAATCAATGACTGCTATTGTCAATGGATATACTATACTCTTGAATCTTGTACATCCTATCAGTGAGTCTCCAGGGAACCTCTGCTGGATTAATGTGGAAAAGTTGGTCTGTTCCAGCATCTTATGATCTTAACACACCTTAACACAAAGTTATATCTTGCTGCCAAATCATATTAAATAAGTCTCCACCCATTTCAATAATGTATTTGTTTGCAGAGTAACCAGGAAAAGTAATATGTGTGTTTGAGTGTAGGTATGGGTATGTGGCTGCGTAGGTATAGGTATGTAGGTGTGGGTATGCACGAGGAGCAATAATAATTACCCTTAAATAATATATTTGTAATGACACTACTAATTTCAATTATGGTGTCAGATTTTTCAAAACCATTCAATACATATTTTTAAAGTGTTACTTTGTTAAATTGCTAAATGGTTTACTGTAGATTTTTAGTGTTAAATATTCCATAAATGTTATTATCTGGTAGATATAGAAGTATCTTATATACCAGCAGGGCCCCTCAACCCTTTGGGCACCAGGGAATACCATGGCCTGGTGCCAATCCATGGACTGGGGATTGGGGACCCCTGTTATATACTAAATTTGTATTTTCCTTGACATCTGAAGCAGTAAAAGAAGAAGTAAAGAATAAGAAGTATTTTTTACTGCTGCAGTTATATTGCTTTATGTTGTTATGTATCCCATGGACTTTAACAGTTCTTGTAAGCTGCTATGAGCTGGAATGAATCAGGCACATATCAAATTAATAAATAATATGAAATGTGTTAGCATTAACACTGGCCTGATTTCTTCCCTGCAAGGAAAGGTGTCTTATTAAGGATGGTGAACTAATGCTTACTTGGAAGAGCCTGCAACAGTAGTGGTATACTACCAGTTCGGCCCGGTTTTGATAAACCAGTAGTAAAAATCACTACTGGTGGCTGAACTGGTAATTAAAAAAAGCCTCCAATCAGCTGAGAGGAGGGGCAAAAAGCCTCCAACAAGCATCTGAGAGGATAAAAGACCAAAAAGCACATGGGAGGTGTAGTGTTCGTGAAGAATGAGACTCGAGACCAGCGTAACTTCAGCTCTTTTATTTAGTTGCTAGATTCCATTTGAGCCAGGAGCCGCGGCAGCTCCTTTTTTATAGAGAGGCTGCTCATGGCTCGCGGCCAATGACGGCTCCTTGATTCTCCCACCGCTGAGGCGGCCAATCTTAGGCTAGCTATTTTTGACCAACCACCGTCAAGTAGAACACCAATCAGATTCTAGAATTTGTGGATCAATGGGAATAGAGTATTTGGAGTATGCTAATATGTAACACCCCTCCCCTCTTGGTTTGGTCCTACATGATGTAGTCATGTAAGTAGACAGGGCTTTTATGTTGTCTAGTTGACCTGCGCAGTTTAGTCGTGCTGTTGTCTTCGGTGGGTTCGGATGGAAATACTGTTTCTCCCGTCCTTCTCTGTGGAACCTCCTGGAAGGTGGAGTCAGCCATGCCACTCCCGCCTAGCCTACCCAGGCTAGTATAGTTGGCTCGGCTGCTCCCTTCCGGAGTGGCTTCTTGGTCTTCTTGTGCCTCCTGTTCCTCTTCACCGAAGTCTTCTTCAGGTATGTAGTTGTTTCTTTCTGAGTTTATTTGAGAATGTGGTTTGTGGGTTGTGTTTTGATTTTGCGGTGTTTCTTGTTCTGATGGAGGGTCTCCCCCTCCACTCTTATTTGTGTTTGAGGGGTCTCCCCCCTCTCTGGTTGGATTATTATTGTTTTTGTTTAGTGTTTGCTGTGGTTCTGGTGTGTGTGTGTGTGTTGTCCTTCGTGCCTGGGTGTGTCAGTGGTTAGTTCCAATGTTCTTGATCTTAATTGATCAATGTGTCTCCTCCAGCTTCTTCCATTGTCCATTTCTAATCTATATGACCGGGGTCCTGTTATTTGTGTTATTTTTGCCAGTACCCACAGCGGTTGCCCTGTGAGATTTTTAGCATAGACTAGGTTCCCTGGTTCGAATGTGCGGTGTTTGCTGGAGGAGTCTGTTAGTTTTTCAGGGCTGTATGTGGGGTGTAATCTATCCAGATGTGATCCTAATTTTCTGCCTATTAATAATTCTGCTGGGCTTTTATTTGTAGTAGAGTTAGGTGTGATGTGTTGTATGGTGAGCATTTTATAAATCTTCTCTTGTATGTCTCCCGTGTCTAATTTTTCTATAGTTTCTTTGATATACCGGACCATGCATTCTGCCCACCTGTTCGTAGCCAGTCAGCCCAGTGCTGTCAAAGCATGCCTTATTCCGTGTTCGGTGAGGAACTTTTCAAATGTCAATGCTGTGAACTGTGGCCCGTTATCTGAAACTAATAAGTCCGGTAACCCATGTGTGGTGAAAAATTTTCTCAGTTGTTTGATAACTGCTTCTGTAGTTGTTGAGTTCATGATGCTTACTTCCAGCCAATTTGAGTAAGCATCTACTTTGATTAAAAATGTGTGTCCTTTTGTAGGCCCTGCGAAATCTATGTGAATTCTTGACCAGGGTCCCCTCGGTGTTTCCCAGTCAAGTATAGGTGCTGAAGGAGGTGCAGGTCGGGATCTTTGGCATTTAGCGCAGGTTTCTACCCATCTCCCAATATCCTGATCCTTCCCTAGCCACCATACATAACTCCTGGCCAGGGATTTCATTCATACGATATCTGGATGTCCTTCATGTAAAATATTCAGTACTCACTCTTGTAATGCTTCCGGTATTACCACCCGATCCCCCCATAGAATGCAACCTTTTAATAATGACAGTTCAGTTTGCCTTTTCTTGAACGGTTTAAAATTCACGTCTGTCTCATTTTCCGGCCACCCTTTTCCTACCCAGTTTAAAACCTGTGACAATTTTTTGTCTCTTGTGGTTTCTTTCACAATGTCCGCTGCGGTTATGGGTAAGTTTGGTAGTGTCTCAATCTGTAGGGTGGATGTGGTTGGTGCCAGGTCACTCCCTAGTTCAGGTAGGGGAGTACGGCTCAGCGCATCGGCGTGTGAAATGTCCTTGCCTGGCTGATGAATTAATTTATAATTGTATGCGGCAAGGAACTCGGACCATCTTGTCATTTGTGGGGAGAATATGTTTGGAGTGGCCCTGTTCCCTGCTAATATTCCTAATAGGGGCTTGTGGTCTCTAATGAGTGTAAAGGTCCTACCATAGAGGTATTCATGGAACCGTTTGACACCGGATATTGCTGCTAACGCTTCTCTGTCCAACTGACTGTAGTTCCTTTCCATTTTGGATAGTGTTTTGGAGTAGAATGCAATCGGTGCTTCTCTCCCATCTGGCAGCATGTGGCTGAGTACGGCTCCAATGCCAAACAGTGATGTGTCGCAGGTGACTGTCAATGGTAGTGTCTCGCTGTATTGTATTAATACAGATTCGGATGTTATTAAATCTTTTATTTTCTGGAATGCTGTCTCTTCTCGTCATCCCCAGGTCCAGGTGGCTGTCTTGTCCAGTAATCTATGTAGTGGTTCCGCTGTCATTGCCTTCTGTGGCAGAAAAACATAATAAAAATTGATAAGTCCCAAGAATGCTTGTAATTCTACTTTGTTTTTTGGTCTAGGCGCTTTTTTGATCGCTTTGATTTTTTTATCTGTGGGGTGGATGCCCTCTTTATTGATTAGATACCCCAGGAATTCGACTTTTGAGGTGGCTAGATGACATTTTTCTTTTTTGATCTTGAGTCCCGCCTTTTGGAATCTTTGTAATACTATTCTGAGACGGGCTTCTAGTTGTCTCTTGTCGCTGGCTGACACTAGCACATCATCAAAATATGGGACTACCCCTTTTATCCCTTCTAACAAACGCTCCATCAGGCTTTGGAACACCTGGGGCCACGCTGACTCCAAATTGCAGTCTTTTGCATTTGAAGGCTCCCCTATGAGTCACAATCATTTGTGCCTCTGCTGTTTTGAGGTCGACTGGCAATTGTTGGTATGCTTGCACAAGGTTGAGCTTTGCGAAAACCTTGCCTCTTCCCAATTAGTGTAACAGGTGTTGCACTACTGGAACAGGATATGCGCTTTGCTGTATTGCATGGTATAGGGTGGCCTTGTAGTCACCACAGATTCTCCCGGACCCATCTGGCTTAATTGGGGTTACGATTGGGGTTTCCCATTTAGAGTGGTCAATTGGTTCCAATATGCCTTGTGCTATGAGTTTATTTAATTCCTCATCAATCTTTGGTTTTAATGTGAAGGGGACTCGCCCGCTTTTAACCTAATTGGAGCTATTATCAGATTTAAATTAAATGATATGGGGGACCCTTGGTACTTGCCTAGTTTCCCATCGAAGACGTCCTAGAACTCCCTCATTAGGTTCTCCACCCAGTCTGTCTCAGTGACGCTGTTGATGCCAATCACTCCGATTCCCAGGGGTTCGAACCACTCGAGTCCCAACAGGCTAGGGCGGTTCCGGTCTACGATGGTTAAAGGCAGAATTTTTGTGTGTTCTTTGAATGTAACTTGGAAGTGTCCAAGTCCGACTACGGGGATCCTGTTTCCTTGATAGTCTTTTAGTATCAGTGTTTGGTTTTCTAATTCCGTTCTGCGTATATGCGGTATCAGTTTTTTAATGGTATTCCATGATACCACTGATAGGTATGATCTGGAATCCACCTCCATCTCGCATTCCTGGCCCTCGATGCTGACTGCCACATGTACCTTCCGGCCATTGGTTGCATTTGAATGACCTATGGTTATAGTTTGGTATGTTTCTTCTTTTCTGTAGTTTTTGTTTAGCCGCTTTCCTCTGCTTTCTCGACTCTCACAGCTCAATGCCTGTCTTTCTTTTATCCTTAGTGGTGTATTGTCTCTACATAGGGGGCTGTAGCTCTTACGGTTTCAGCAGACTCTTGCTATGTGTTCCTGTCTCTCGCAGTACCTGCACATGGCGTCTAGGAAACGGCACTCAGAACAAGGGTGGTCTCCGCAACCAGTGCACTGGAACCCCGACTTACGTCCTTTCTTCTCCCGTCTATTTCGTTCAGCCTGGAGTTTGTGGATCTCCTCTTCATCGTCGTCGATCTCGGACAACGATTCACTATCCTCGTAGTGTGTAATGGTCTTGTGTTTGTTCTCTGACTTTTTCTCTGGAATTTGGCTTGTTTCTGCTGGTGTTTTTGGTGTTGTCGCATTCATTTGTTGCATTTTGGCTGCTGATTTTTTAGCTGCTTCAGCTGCCATGGCCTCAGCGATAGCCTCAGAGACTGTAATTTTTGGTCGGGTTAGCAGTCGGCTCTGCAAAGTGAGATCTCTTAGACCAAGGATCACGCAATCCCTCATGGCTTCATCTATGTTGAGGAACTCGCATGCCCCTCCAATGTCCCTGAGAGCCGCAATGAAGTCTGCGATACTCTCACCTTCTCTCTGGTCCCGTTTGTCGAACTCGTGTCTCCGAATAAGGCTGGAGACGGTCGGTGCGTCATGAGCCTTCAGCAATTTTTCCAAATCTGGCCAGGCCATCTGCTTTACATCCTCCGGTTTGGCTAATACCTTGGCTATCTTGAACACTGTGAGCCCACAGTGCATCAGGAACATGGCTCTCTTTCTGTTCTCGGAGATTCCTTGCAAGTCATTGCTTTCTAGGAACATGAGGAATCTGTCGATGTACGATTCCTAGTCCTCCATCGCTGGATTTAATGGTGCGGGTGGTGAGTTGGTTCTGGCCATTTCGTCTGCTCGGTTCTCGTTGCCACGTGCTCAACTGGTCTCCTTGTCTCAGTATCCCATCCCACCTTCGTAGCCAGTGTAGTGTTCACGAAGAATGAGACTCGAGACCAGCGTAACTTCAGCTCTTTTATTTAGTTGCTAGATTCCGTCTGAGCCAGGAGCCGTGGCAGCTCCTTTTTTATAGAGAGGCTGCTCGCGGCTCGCAGCCAATGATGGCTCTTTGATTCTCCCACTGCTGAGGCAGCCAGTCATAGGCTAGCTATTTTTGACCAATCATTGTCGAGTAGAACACCAGTCAGATTCGAGTATTTGTGGATCAATGGGAATAAAGTATTTGGAGTATATGTAACAGGAGGGTGGGAGGGCTGCTCCTAGCTTTTCATTTCTTCATCCTCTCAGCTGATTGGCTTGTTAAGAATGTGTGTTGGGGGCCGTGCATGCACGTGATCACCCACCGAACTGGTAGCAACTAAGGTAGGATCCCACTACTGTCCTGCAAGCTGATGTTTTGACACAATACGTTCGATGTATTTAATGTTTTCCACCTTGCATTTTTCTTACTGTGTTCTATGCATCAGACAGTATTGTTGTGGTGTGAGAAATGGGAGCCTGTCAAGCCTGAATTCGGTTAGTTGGTGGACTCCTATGAATTCACCTTGACACACTTGAGAATGGGAAGGGGGGAGATTTGAGACGGATAGAGCTCCAGACAAAACAACATAGCTGGACGATGAGCCAGACACGTTCTAACGGTTGCTCAGCCAAGGGGGAGCCAGTATTGAAAGTTTCCTGGATTTCCACGTCACTATAACTTGAATTCTTTCATTTTCCCAAAACAGTAGGTCCAACCAGGATGTGAAATGGTTTCCTCGCAACTTTGCTCATCCTTCCTCTGGTTGAGCAGCCATTGGAACATGGCTGACTCATTGTCCAGCTAGGTTGTTTTGGCTGGAGCTCCATCCATCTCAAATCTCTCCCCCCCCCACCTCCCATTCTCAAGTGTGTCAAGGTGAATTCATAGGAGTCCACCACTTAACCAATTTCAGGCTTGACAATTGTCTTCTTGATTGACAAACCATCACTGAAAGACCAGGTTAGGGACCAAAATATATCTATGTGGATGTTAAGTGCTGGCAGCATGTAATAAATCAGCCAGCCAGTCTTTTACAGCATTTGAAATTTGCAAACATTACCTAATGATTTAATATGTTGTCAAGATCCTAATTAAGACAGATTTTGGTGCAAAATATCAATACAATCGTTATTATGAATTCTGAACCTGTTAGCTATGAAATGCCAAGATTGGGGTGATCATATGTTACCTGATTGGTTGTAACAAAATCAGATATAATCCATCTGAAATGTCAGCTCTAGTATAAGGCAGGTGAAGCACCTTCTGTGGTTATCCTTGAAAGATATTGGATGTGCGCACTTTTCTCTCCAGTAGTTTTAGTAAAATAATTTGTATATGTGTGTGGTCTTCATACCATTACAAATTCACTCTCTATATTCAAATAATGTTTGAAGTTTGTTTATGGTGCAGGGAATCTAATAATAATTTTGAGGCATTAAAATAATAACAAAAGATTTTTTAAAATGACCTAAATCTGACAAGATCATGAAATCTCATATTACAAAATTATGTGCAGGTTCTTGTAAGATCCCATGTGAGATGTGGTAATTTTGTGAGCCTTTTGGCCATTTTATTATTATATTTTAATCATATGGTTCTACAGGTAGTATTTGGAGGTCTTGCTGATACCCTGGCAACCTGAGCACCACATTGCCTACCTTGCTTTTCTATTAACCTACTTCATGGGACTGTTGAAGAGCTGGTATTCAGCAGGTTCTGACCAGTTCTGGAGAACCGGTAGCGGAAATTTTGAGTAGTTCAGAGAACCAGCAAATGCCACCTCTGACTGGAGATTTTACAGGCTCCTTCCCCTGCCACGTCCACAGAACTGATAGTAAAATTTGAATCCCATTACTGAACTGTTGTGAGGATAAACAAGATGAAGGGAAAGAGCCATAAGTATGTGACCAAATTCATTGGAGTTAGTGGTATTTAAGTAGCAGCTCCCATAAATAATGTGACAACTTTGATTTCTCTCCCATCTTAACAGTAAAATTTTATTAGCGGACAAAACTCACAGTGGGACAATGATACATTTTACTGATTAACTTTTTCTTTCAAAAAGAGATGGTGTTTGCTCTTCTCTCAAAAAGCTTAGAAACTTCCTTCATTTCTAAATAATATATAAAAAGGGGTTTTGATACAATCATAATACAGAACAGACTAAAGTCATTCAGCACAGTTCTGGCCTTTCAATCTCAAGCAGTTTCCTTCTGATTCCTACACTCACTGCTATCTTGGGATTCTCTTTTACTCAAACTTTCTTGCCTCTCACTGTTACAAAAACTGGCATGTGCTTATAAGTACAGTATGTATCTCCATATGAATATGTTTGGTGTATATGTTTATGTGTGTGCATCAATTTTTCCACCAAGATTGCTGATCTTAACTTATTGGATTTCAGACTTTTTAAGGAGATTGGAGTGTAGCTGTCCAGAATTTTTGGGTCCAGCAATGGTTTCTTGAGGAGGGAACACATCACCACTTCTTTCATTATAGGAGGAACTACCCCTCCCATCTCAAGAAAGCTAATACCATCACAAGGACCCAGCTATGGGTCACTGCCTGGGCAGCTTTATCAGTTCAGGAAGGGCCTGAATCAGTGGTGGTATTCATCCGGTTCACACCAGTTTGGGTGAACCTGTAGCAAGAATTGGGTGTGGGTTGCCGAATCAGTAGCAATATTTGGCTGGCCATGCCTCTGACCCAGTCGTACGGTCTCCGCTCGCTCGCTTGTCCCATCTGCCCGATGCTTGCTTGCCCCACCCACCCCATCTGCCTGCCACTCGCCCAGTTACTCCTCCCCTCCCGGGTCCTCATGACTTGCCATTCTAGCCTTCCCATGTGGTGCCGGTGCCCCAACTGAGCAGCCCTGATCTTCCTGCTCACAGGTAAGCCTGTGAGTCGTGCTAGCCCCTCCCCACTGTCGCTGGACTTTTCCAGGCCTTCCCTACCATTCCCTGGCTTGGCTGGCTGGCTAAGCCAGTGTGGCTCCATCCCAAGCAGCACTCTCCCAGCTTCCCCTACCATGTGGCGGCCACAGCGGAGTGAGGGTGGGTGGATGTGCCAGACGGGATTGCTGAAAATTGCGCACCGCATGTGCAGCCCCAGCTGGGACATCCACCCACCCTGCCCTCCTGCTGCCACTGCCCGCAAGAAAGCAAGTGGCCACTGGAAGTCTTTAGGAGGGTGGGCAGTTGCTCCTGCCACTGCCGCCATCCACAGAGGTGCTTTGGGAGGGCTGGAGTGAGGAGGTGCTCCATGGCCCTGCCACCACCTCTGCCCACAAGAAAGCAAGCGGCCACCAGAGGTGGTTTGGGAGAGCTGGAGTGGGGGGGGGGGGTGTTCCATGGCCCCACCACCACCTCCACCCACAAGAAAGTAAGCAGCTGCGAAAGGTCCTTGGGAGGGCACACCACCCCCTTTCCCCATTGCCTGTTGCTGACTGGAGCTTGTGGGATCATTCAGTTTATCCCAGACCAGATGTCTGTCTCTCTGTCTGTCTGTCTGTGTAAGAGGAAGAGAGAAGAAAGAAGGAAAGAAGGAAAGAAAGAGGAAGGGAGAGAAAGAAAGAGAAAGAAATGAAAGAAAGAAAAAGAAATAGGAAGAGAGTGGTGCGTGTGTGTGAGAGAGAGAACGAGAGAGACAAGAAAGAAAGAAAAAGGAAAAAAGAAAGAGGAAGAGGAAGGGAGAGAAAGAGAGAGAAAACTGTGCTATTATTTGTTCCATTATTTATCATGTGTTAATATTTTACACTGCCCCCACACTTAGAGTGATTTTACTGCTTTTCTTTTGCCCAGGGCTACCACATTTACATGCATTCAATGTCTAGTCCAGAGCATAAATATGCATGTGTTTATTTTGTACAACAGGTTGCATAAGTCCAGCTTAATTTGCTATTCCTGGTAAGTGATATTTTGTTTATATACAGCGAAAGAAGCACTCTTGTGATCTTTGACTTTGAGGCTTGCTTTCAAACATCAGCCAAAATAATTACTGTTTTGAACAATATGCAGGTAGTATTACACAAATGGCTATTTTATATGTGAAATTATGAGATAAATTTGAGTAGAGGTCCTGGGAAAGTGTCGGAATAACAGAATAACACTTAGAGGGACCTTGAGGGACCTATACCATTTCAGAGAAATGGCTGTCGGGTCTTTTTTTAAAAACCTTCAGTGTTGGAGCACCCAGAACTTCTGGTGGCAAGCAGTTCCACTGGTTAATTGTTCTCAATGTCAGGAAGTTTCTCCTTAGTTTTAGCTTTCTTCTTTCTTTGTTCAGTTCCCATCCATTGCTTCTTGTTTGCGTTCTGCTCCTTTGGAAAATATATTGCCCCTCGCCTTAAAAGCCTGTTGTCTATCATATTCTTGGACAAAACATGTGAGCCATTCCCTCCTTTCAGTGATCCATGAAATACATCTGGAGTATGTAGGTAGTAAAGTCAAAAAAAGGTGAACAACATTTTTACAGAACTATAGATAAGTTGAGGCTGGGTTTGACAAGGAATGGCTGGGAGGGGAGGGGCCAGGCGAGGCACCCCTTGACGTGAGTGACATTGAGTTGGCCATGCCCACCCAATCACATGACCACCAAGCACACCCACCCAGTCACATGACCACCAAGCCATGACCACCAAATAAGCCACGTCCACAGCCGGTAATAAAAAAATTTGAATCCCACCACTGGCCTGAATGTAATAAAGAGGTGGCTGAACTCCAAATGGGAAGACTTTATCCATGTCAAGGTACCAAAACATTTATTTCTGAAGACTTTTTAGTAGCTAGTAGGCATAGAAAAGTTTCTGTTTTCATAAAATCCCAATTTATGCAGCAATGTGTAATTATTACTTGAGTGAACTTCCTGAGGAACAACCCTTTCCTAGTTTTCTTAATGACAGCATATAGCTTTACCTTCTGGATCTTGTAAGTTATTTGATTGCCTGCCTTATCTCCCCTTCAGCCTTCAATAATTATCTTGACTGTGATAACGCAAGAATTCAAAAGGGCTGATCATTTTTTTAAAAGTGGATAATAAATATGGCACCATATCCATTCTTCTTTATCCAGTGTATATGGAAGAAAAATTAAAAGAATCACCCTCCAAAAAAACCCACACCATTTAGGAGAAAAGAAAGGTAGCTTCAACTTTATTAGTATGACTTTAACTCTTCACCACTCCCAATAAAAAAGGTAGGAAAATGCAGCACATTTTTACATCAAAGCCAGAGCATGTGGTTACTTTCTAGACACTTCTGACCAAGGTTTTACTCTGCTGTCAGTCAAATCGACAGCGAAGTTCTCCTTGGTCTGAACTGGGACAAGAAGAGTATTAAGGATGTTTAAAGTAAGTAGGGAAGAGCTCATGAATTTATAGATTTGTATCATCACTGCTAGATGTTGTGGCCATTTTGGGATGCATAGGAAAAACAACCCCTTTTCCCCAGCCCATATTTTCTTCTCTGTTGCAAAGAAAGGAAGGGACATTTCTTTTATTCAGTGATGATTCTTTCTTAGCTTATTTCAATTTCTGATGCTTCTCCTGGATGTGCTTGTCGTACTGTATGTCGATTTCAGGCTGCTCGAGCCAGCTCCAGAGGTAAAACCAATAGCTCCACTGCCCATTCCACTTCCCAGACCAAAGCCAAGACCACTTCCGCTGCTATATGTACCACCACCACCACTGGAGCTGACCAGAGCTGCAGTATACAAAAAAAGCATGTCATGTTTAACAGCAACCGTGAGGCACCTTGGAATATTCTTACAAATATTCTGCCAACAACAGCAAGGCATTGGTTCTTGAAGGGAGCGGACACATTAACTATGTCTCAGCAGAGGTCACTTAATTTAGAATTTCATGTGTATGAAAGGGTATTTTGACCCAGTTACTCTTGCTCTCCCATTCAGTTGGCTTCCCTTGTCCTCAGAGATCTCATATAGAGTGGGCTGACTTGCAACATGGCAGTGTGGTGAAACCACATTGATTCCGGGATCTCTGATTGACCATCCTGTCTGACTGACCATCAGCCAGGATAAGCCAACCAAAGAAACCCTTTCTTTTTTATTGAAACTGATTGTGCACCATTAGTTTCAAAACCACAAATAACCGAATAGATATTTCCTCAGGTTATAAAGATGGCTGCTGCCAATATTCATTCAGAATACACATTCCTGTAACTGTTTTTCACTATTCTATGTCCTCTCCTGAAATAAGAGGGAGCAGTTCTTGGCTTTCTTCGCCAAGTTCTTGGTTTAAATATTTTCAAATGGCTACCATATCCCATCTCCGGCTGTCTCTTCTAAAGGTTTCGTTCCTTCAATATATCTTCATACAACTTAGTTTTCATCACCTGATTGTGATCATTGACCTTTACTAAATCCTTACTAAAGTGTAGTGCCCAGGACAGTATTCAAAGTTGATCCAACCAATGTAGAATTACTATTTGCCCTGATTTGGAAGTTATACTACTGTTGATATGACTAAAATGCACAATTGGCTTCTTTGCAGTGACATTACACTGCTGTGTCAGATTCTTTTCTGATCACTCTAAATACATTTTACAAGTACATTTTTAATAGTGAGCCAGATTTCTATCATCCTGTCCTGGGCTTTTGACTCTTGTTAAATTTCATTCCGCTGCTTCCAGCCCATTTCTTCAACCGATCAAGATTGTCTGGAAGTGTGAATTAACTGAGAATTAAGTATATTCTTTACGCTTATTTTGTTTATGCGACTATTGTAATGAATCCAGGATGCTAATAGTAGGACTAGGTAAAAAAAACAAACTCATAAATACATATTCTTCAATCTACCTTTCATAAGAAAGCTTATGGTATGAAAGACAAAATTCAGTCTCTGAATCCCTCCCTGACTGAGAGAAAATATCCCTCAGGAAAATAGAAGACAACATCTTGCATATTATCCTTTACTTCTGTGTGCTGAATACACAAAAGCCATAGTTTGTTCTTTCTATCTAAACACTAAAGTGAAGAAACGTATATTTGAGTATGGCCCCCAAGAAATTGCTCCAGGTTATCAGAATGTGATATTTAACATGATAGAAGATGTAATCATTAAATGCATACCTATTGGAGAATTCCCCACCCTTCTAACCTTCCACAAAAGCCTGAAGACTTGGCTTTGCCGGTTGGCCTGGGGGCCAAATGGGGGATTTCCACATCAGGGGTGGCTGCCGGATTGATGGCAGACTCCATTTTCCCTCCCTCCTTGCTGCATGCTCTCCACCCATCCATTTTTTGGTTATCAGATTGACGTTTTCTTGCTGTATTCCTTTCTCATTTTTTATTTTACAGGTAGTACTCAGCTTACAACGTCACTGAAAAAAACTGACTTTTGATCATTTTTCACACTTATGACCACTGCGGCATGCCCATGGTCACGTGATCAAAATTCAGACAGTTGGCAACTGACTCATACTTATGACGGTTGCAGTGTCCTGGGATCATGTGATCCCCTTTTGCAACCTTCTGACCAGCAAAGTCCATGGGGACAGCCAATTCACCTAACAACTCTGCTACAAGTAACTTTACAACTGTGGCATGAAAGGTCCTAAAATGGAGCAAAACTCACTTCACAAATGTCTTGCGTAGCAACATAAATTTGGGGCTCAATTGTGCTCGTAAATTGAGGACTACCTGTATAGTTCTATTATTTTATTCCTATTCTGTTTGCACTGTTTTCATTTTCTTCCTTTTTATTACCTCATAGTAGGATAGAGGAAAAATAAATAAATAAATTTGATAAATAAATCCTCTATATACTTATTTTAATTGTTGAAATGCTTTTCCTTGCTATGTCTCCCACTTTCTGGAATGCAACTATAAGTACAGCTAGTCGTTTAGCAATAGCAATTAGGATCAGCAACCTGGTCATTAAGCAAGGTAGTCACTAAGTGAAAATGACATGCCCATGACTGCTTATAATTTTTGATTCACTTCTTGCTACTGTACTTCCTTCACCTGAAATGGGGTTCTTTCTGTTTGAGGACAATTTGGTATCAACTAAATAAGTGAAAATAAATGCAGAAAGACAACGCAAAGTTCATAAATGTGAGGAATGGTGACTAAGGGGATTTATGAATGTCGAACTTTGTTCACTAAACAAGGCAATCACTAAGTGAGGAATGCCTGTATATAGACTCTTAGCCCTGGGGGAAACTTCTCCAAGGAAACTTGGAGAAAATTGTAAACTGCTCCAATAAGATATGATTTTCGTGCTCTATGGTTCCTGGGATTTAATATACACTGACATGAAGTCAAGAAATAAGAAGCAAACTTACTCATGCTCACAGAAGCAGCTCCTTCTCCAGATAACCTATTGTGTGAGAAATAAGCACACAAGCAATTTTTTTTTTTTTAAAAGAAAACATTCATTTTAACATTATTAATATAAAATATTCAGAGGAGACAACTGACTCTTGCCAATTTTAATTAATGCATGTTATTGGCCTTAGGAAGAAGATGAGAAATACTGTGTTGGGTAGGATTAATAATCCAGAAGATGATTCTTCCCCAATAATTCCTTTATTGTTGTTAATTGGCAACAACACGGTAAGATAAACTTAAAAGGACAAAGCATAGGTCTCCTTCATGATTCACTTAATCCCAACCATTTCACCTAGGAGGTTCGATTAATGAAAGTTAACACTGGATTAAATATACCTATTGGATACATATATATCGCGGACTTTGGAATTTGGTATTAACTTATTTATGTGTCATCATCATCATCATTTTAGCCACTGTCTACCCACTGCAGGACAAAGGCCTTTTCTGCATGTTTCCAACCTATATGATTCTGAGCTTTCTTTTGCCAATTGGGCCTGCAATAGTTGCTGGTGTCATCAATCCATCGTGTTTTAGAAAGCCTTTTATTAAGTGGGATCCATTCTATGACCATTTATACACACACATACATATAATACATACATATATTTGCATACACACACACACACATTGTTTACACACATATACATACAATACACATACATATACATATGATTGCAACCTACCCAGAGTTACTCTGTAGTAAGATGATTGGTCAATAAATTTTATAAATAAATAAATAAGCAAACAAACAAAAACATAAATATTTCTTAAAACAATCATTTTTAAAAACTAAATGCCTTCTTGGCTTTAGCTGTTTATGTTATAGCAGATGTCTTATTAGAAGAGGCAATTGCTTGCTGCAATGATCAGAATATTACTTCCAGCCACCTACCTGTTCTCCTCCCCTTCCAGCAACTTTCTGTAAGTAGCAATCTCAATATCCAGAGCCAGCTTGACATTCATCAGCTCATGATATTCGCGTAGATGGTGGGCCATCTCTTGCTTAGCTTTGTTAAGGGCCAGTTCCAGTTCCTCTAGTTTCGCCTTGGCATCTTTCACAGCCAGCGTACCACGTTCCTCTGCTTCAGCAATGGCAGCTTCAAGCTTGGCACGCTGGAGGGATCAACCAAGAGGATAGAATTACTCAGAAGTTCTGTTTTTTCATTTCACCCACCAGGAAGGAGGAGAAAACAAAGTGCTCCAAAGCCATAACTCAAGTGAGTATTGTATGGGGAAGTCTATTCATCCTTTGTCTTCTTTTTCTTGTGCTACTTTCTTTACATGAAATATATCCAGAACCAATCCCTAACTGTGACCAGAAAATAAATGAATAAATCTAATGTTGGCTTCAGCTGCCAAGGCAAGACTGAACCTGTTAGGTCAGTTTACAAGAATCCAGGAATTTGTGGTGAGTAATTTTTATTGCAAAATTACTAGCTGTAAAGAAAGCACTTCAGCAATTAGAGGGTTTCAAGCCTCCTTTTAGATTCAATATTTAGTCCTGCTTGCACCTTTTCCTTCTGCTTATCCTACATAATGGATTGTTTTTTTGAATTGAAGGGAAGAGACCAGAGGTGGCATTCAGTAGGTTCTGACCAGTTCTGGAGAACCGGTAGCGGAAATTTTGAGAAGTCTGGAGAACTGGCAAATACCACCTTTGACTGGAGATTTTACAGTCTCCTTCCCCTGTCACGCCCACCAAGCCACGCCCACAGAACCGATAGTAAAAAAAAATTGAATCCCACCGCTGGAAGAGACCATAGGTCAACAGCAGTACAGTGTACAGTACAATGTACATTGTATACAATGTACAGTACATTGTATACTGAAAGTAGTTCAACAAGTACAAAGAGGTCAAGTTGGAACATTTGGGAAACGTACCTATTGAAGATCAAGAAAGCCCCTGGCAGGGCAAAAATAGTTTATACTAAACAAACCAAAAATCTGACTTTGGAAAACAAGGCTGAGGAACTTGTGCTAGCAGTTATAATTCAGTCATCTATAACTCTTTAGAGAGGAAGCAAAAGCTTTATCTTTTATTTAAACCAATGCCCAAACATCACTAGCAGCATACTTGTGATTTGATATATCCGGGGAGAAGAGCCCACAGCTAAAAGGCAATGCAACTTTTTCTGTCTATTCGCCATTCCCAGAGCAGACCCAGTTTGTGGCACCACTAGTCAGTAAGTCAAGAAATGCTTTTGCTTGGCAATCCTGGAGAACTATTATCACAAGGGAACATGTTCCTTAGCCTAAGAACAACACATAGGGAGGCATTCTCCTTTCCATGTCAAAAAAAAAAAAGGGGGGGGGGCATCTGGGAGCAAGAGGACTTCCAAAATGACCTGTGCAAATCTTCATGGTCAGCAGTTTATCATCATCTGCCCTGGCACTGACAGGGTGAAAGGTAAACTGTCTTCATATGCAGGTAGGGTTAGAAAACAGCAATGCTTAACTCCCTCTTCTTTGTGGCAGCCCCTGAGATATTGGAACTCTGCTATCATGTCACCCCTAATCCTTCTTTTCATTAAACTAGACATACCCAATTCCAGCAACCATTCTTTATACGCTTTAGCCTCTAATTATCTTTGCCCACCATACACGCCACAATCACTTATTACATTGTTGGTATGACATCCATTTGCTATGCAGGAAATGTTTAGGTGCTCCACTCCTTGTGCTTCACTCCCTCTATTGTAAGGATGTAGAAGAAGAGTGTAATGCTAAGTATCTGAACTTCAGACCTCCCCTTCATCATTTCGAAGTGAATCCCCATGGGCCACTGTGTTTACATTGCTTCTCTTGGAATGTTTGCTGAAGTCTTTCTGCCCTAAAGCCAAACACACATTATGTACAGATAATAGCTTATTTCTCACTTTTGTGCAAACAGTCTACTTCATTTATCATGAAATATCCAATCCTTGCAGTGGGAAAATTGATTCTTTAAAAAACATATATATGTAAAACAACATATATATATTATTCAATGAACCGATAAAGCTGCCCAAGCCGAAAAAATGAAAAGGTTTGTGGTTTGGAATATCATTTACTCAACACTTAGGTAGGCGAGGCCGAAAATGAAGGAGACAGATATGTAGCCAGATCTCCCCCCACCTTTTTTTTTTACATTTCAGCAGCTACAAAGGGCTCCAATTTCTCCAGAATCTATTATTTTTGCTTTTTACCAAAAGAACTTTGACTCCAAAATTAGAATCTCAGCCTGCTTTTTCTTGCATTTCTTTATAATAACAAGTAGATACATCTGGATTTAAAAAGAAACTGTAAGTCCAACAATATTGTTCCAGCTGTGATCTATTTCCTATGAGGATTTAAGTCATAAGTGGGATGGTGAGTTGGGTTATTGGGGCTGTGCATGGACATTATACTATATTCTTACTCCTTGGTACTCGGTGTAGTTTTTGCAGTGAGAGAACTGGTATTTCTTTCTCTTAACTCACCTGGTTTTTCACATTGTCAATCTCAGCTTGCAGCCTGAGTATTGTACGGTTAATCTCTGCAATCTCATTCTTTGTGTTCCGCAGGTCATCTCCATGCTTTCCAGCAGTGGCTTGCAAGACCTCAAACTAAAATCAATAAAAGATGAAAAAAAATATGTTGTTGAAAATATAAAGGGAGGTTGCTAGTCTTCCCTTCCTGTCTAGGCTCAGTTCCCTACCACATCCTGGAACTCTATATAAAGTTCAAGTTTCAGAATTGTTTTCTGTGCAAAGACAAAATAAATATTTGCTCCAAGTAGCAACTGACCCCTTTTTAAGGCTAGAAGGACAAGTACAAAATGCCCATGTAAATTTCTTCAGGTGAATGGGAGTATGGATGTGCGAACTGGGGGAAAAGGTTAAGAGAGAGAGTGAGCTGAAAGAAGATAAATGACTATTAAGACAGTTTGTGGAAAACAAGAAAAAATTCAGAAGGTATAGCCACAAACAACATCAATCTCCATCAAATATGTCCAATGTTACATACACATTTGTCTGATTGCTCATTTGAGATATTTCCTGAACAATTCATCCAATAGGCATTTCAAAATGAACAGTCATAATGAAGGAAAAGGCTAACTGATGGCGATATCATTACAGCTTCTACTCAAATATTAACAATGTTGGAGCTTGATGTCCCAAATATGTTATGAAGGCAATAAAAACTGTCCATATTAATCATAAATTTGAGATTCATTTGCAGCAGCTATCCAACAAAATCAATATCTGGAAGGGGCTTTCTTAAACATCTGCAATGTATTTGAAAACTAGAATACAGCATTAAGCCATTATAAATAATCTACTGGATATCACACAGTGGGTTCCCTTTTAAACCCATCTTTTCTGCCATTGCTCACCTTGTTTTGGTACCAGCTTTCTGCCTCCATCCTGCTCTTATTAGCAATCTCCTCATACTGAGCTCTGACCTCAGCAATGATACTGTCCAAGTCCAGGTTCCGATTGTTGTCCATTTGAAGGATAATAGATGTATCAGAGACCTGGGACTGCAATTCAGCCAGTTCCTGACAGGAAAAACAATAACAACCAGACATTAGTTGCACGTTACCCTTCCTGTGCTGTTCTGGTGAGGATGGATAGCAACACAACTGTTGAAGTCTAAAGAGAGGAATGAGGTAGCCTTTGAAACCAAGCTTCCTGATACAGTTAAATGTTCAATGTGTGATAACTAATATGGACAATTTTTCATGGGATTAGGCTTAGTATTAATTGAATTACATGTATTTTGTATTATGTACAATGTACATGTACAATGAATTATAAGCATAAGCCATGGCTATATGCGGAAGACATATGGTGGGGTTTTTTTTCCCCTCCATGGGTTCTGTTAAACACAAAAAATAATGAGAACAAATATTCCAATTAAGATATGGCAATAGCACCAATGAACAAGTGATAGCAACTTTCTCCTGTTCATGCAAGTTGACCAATTCCTAGCTCAGCTCATTATGCCATACTCATACAGAAAAACAATATTAACTCAATAAAACAGCCAGGTTTGTAAAACTCCCCTGATATACATCTACTGCACAAAAAATCACATGAGACAAGCAACTTGATATCTTTAGCAAGGGTTTCAGGTTTCCACTACAGAGCCATTTGCACATTAAATTGTGACAGGGTTGACAAATAGCCTAGAGACTATAAAGAAAAGGGAGTCGGAACAATACAAAGTAAATAGATTATTACATCAGTAGAATTTCAGTGCTTGTAATTTTAAACAGTTTTGTATTCAATGTCATGTCAAGCTTGAATTTAATTTTTGAGACACCTTATAAAGGGAAACTGGATTTTTTTAATGGAATTGGGGAATATAAAACCAATTCTTGCTTAAGCAAAGTTCTCCTTGAAAATCACATTTTAGTTTAAAAGATGCAACCTCCTCAGTCAAAGGATGGAGTTAAATCTAACCAAAAGATTGCTGTAAGTGTACTTGGCACATTGCACTAGACTAATATTTGCTTAATCATGGTTTGTTGAATAAGTTACAATTGTCTGGGTGCACACATCATATTAATCCATTGGAGGCTGGCAGCCAATAAATTTAAAAAGATAAAAAATGTGAAAACTAAACAAACTACATTTTGACTTATAAAGTAATATCAACTCAGTTAAAAATAGGATTCTGGGCAGATTGGAATTCTGTCTGAATGTAATTTCTTCAATAGTGAGAAAAGAAATTTCCAATGAAAAATTCAGCAAATCAATTCACCTATCTGCACAGTGATTATATTAGGGATCAAATAATTTGGGATCAATATTGGTGATAATACATGTTTGGCAATATTTAACATTGGAGAAGATAATACTCTAGGCTCAAATGTAATGGAGAACCATAATTAGTTTTCTTTGATTACAATTGTTACATCTGCATATTTAAATTACTGCTAGAAAAAAATGACCTCTCATCGTTTTCTTTGAATACATTTCTGAGAGAATTTTCCTCTTTTTTACGGTTCCTTTTTAGATACTGACAGGGCAATGTGAGATGCTAAAGCTGAATACTGTCATCACAGAATGCTTATTGTTATTATTTGCTAAGTTATATTTTTTCTTTTAATGAATAATTTTTATTTCTGTTAATTCTTCCTCTCCCTTCATAAAACAGCTCCTTTGCTCAATCTCTCCTTCCATGCCAACTTTTCCAATTTTTGAGAATGACAAATTAACAGGCCATATATAAATATTTATATGAATTCTTTACAAGGATCACTGAATTTGTCTTCTGTAAGGAGGTCAGTGCATGAGCTAAAGACAATAATAGCACAAACATTCTTCCTTAGCCTTATATCTTCCAGATATACAGTACATTTTGTTGACTGGTAGTTGTCAACCAGCATATATGAACGGTACCCGAGTGCGAAAAATGACACTAAAATTTACTTACCGCTTCATGAAGCGCTCTCAGGAAATTTATTTCATCTGTCAGCCCATCCACTTTGGCTTCCAGATCCACCTTATTCATGTAGGAAGCATCAACATCCTAAAAGAAACCATGAGAAGAAAAGCAACTTATGGTTTTTGAGAAATGGAGAAGAAGGAAAGAACAAGATAGCTACCATGGCAAAAAAAAAAAAAAGTCTAATGGAGAATCTCATCTCTTTATTGCTAGATTTAATCATCCTTATCCCTACCCTAAAATGAAATTGGCATTGTAGTGCGATGGCTCAGTGATTAAGACACTGAGCTTGTTGGCTGGAAAGCCAATCGCCCGGCCTTGAGAGTTGAGACCTGAACATTGTGTGACAGGATGAGCTCCCGTTACTTGTCCCAGCTCCTGCCAACTTAGCAGTTCGAAAGCATGCAAATGCGAGTAGATAAATGGGTACCACAATGGTGAGAAAGAAACAACACTCTGTGACATCTTGCTGACCACATGAAAGACATCACTGGCTCAATGGCCCTGGAATCAGAGATAGGTACTACCCTCTATCATCAGCAATGACCAGCAGAGTAAAATCTGCAGGGACTACATGATACTAAATATGCAGCAGGCTACTGTGGCTTTTTAAACATTATCCCCCATGCATGTGGGAAGAAGAAGTTTATCTTTTCCTTTTCTAGGTTTAATTGCAATTACACTTGTCTTCTCCTCCGACAGCACAGTCATTTTTGTCAAGCTTGGGAATAAGTTTTCTTTTCCTGTAACAAACTATTTAAGGGGAAGAAGGTAGCTGCAAGTATTCCATTTCAGATAACAGGTAGTCTGTCCCTAAATTTCTTCTCCATGATGATGACTTAGTTGACCTTGGGTAGGTCCCCTAACCTTGCTGTGTATCCTTTATCCTTTTCCTCTTCCTTCTCAACTGTTTGCTTTGTATACAAAGAAGAAAAACACCTGCCTGCATAATATAAAACCCTGCTTTTAGTGCTACAACAATATAATAGGAGGGCTAGGTGTTACATTTATTATACCCCAATGTAATTCTTGCATTGGGACTATCCAACCGCTGAATGAATGAATGAATGAATGAATGAATGAATGAATGAATGAACGAATGAAATTGATTTGCAAAAAAAAGAGATACTTCTGAGGGGAACTTGGTAATTGCAACAGTGTGTTTAAGTGACCTTAAAATGCATTTTTTTTAACTTTCCCTATCATTCACATGCTTCATAAAAAGTTGAGTTAATGTTTGCAAGAATTTTCCTTTAAGAAAGTTTATTAAATTCTGCTTTTATTCATTTTGTAGCATCTATATGGAATATCCACTTTATAATGATGATGACAAGTTGTACCAGTTAATATTTCCCATGAGAAAATAATCCCTGCACAGAAATAAAAACCTGACATTAAAAAATCTGTAACTCTTTCCCATAATACTTTAAATGTAGTTTAAACATAGTTTTCTCTTTTCTTTGAAAATAAATAGATTATCCTTTCCCCATTGGTAGTTTGTGGTTATGCCATTGTTTTTTCTGTGTATGGACAAGAACAGATGCCACCCAAAACTTTACATTTCCATAATTAATATTACATTTTGAAGACATTTGACATTTGGACAGCATCACTAAAATAAAATTTTACATCCCTATGTAGTGCTAATACATTTAATAAGTAGACTTAAATTCCTATTTTGATCTATTCCAATTGTTTAAAGATATTATTTCTAGGGTCATCCTGTATATCATGCTACAGAAATTGTACTACGGCAGTACAATCCTGTCACATCCGAAATCCTGCCATCGAGAGCACAACATGCAAATTTAGGTTAATAGATTCTTACTTTCTTGAGCACGACAAAATCATTTTCTGCAGTGGTGCGCTTGTTGATTTCATCTTCATACCTATGATGAATGTGAAAGAGACAGATGGTTTAAATAGGCTCATCACAGAAAGGAAAATTTGGAGTGTCCCTCCTTTTAAAACTAATGAAGTTTCTTCCCCTCACCCTGCTATTTTAGAAAATGAAAATCTATTTTTTTACAGAATTCTTCATGATAGTTTAGGAAGTCAAATTGTGACGATGGACATTCAAATCTAGAACAATAAGCTTACATATGTCCTGCTTATTGTAAGATTAAGTTGTGTTGTACCAAAGGGGATTTATTCCCAAATATATATGATTACCACAAAGCAAGTTGCTTTATGCTAAAGCTTGAGTCATGTAGCTTAGCATCACCTGATTGACAAGGGATGTCCAGAACTCAGGCAGCAGACAGACTAGCCTTGGAACTATCAATATGTATGCTCCCATTTCCCAATAGAACTGCACTGCCAATAAAATATATTGATATGCTGTTTTCAGTTCCAATAGTGCATGATCTGGTAGATATTGGCTACTAAGGTAGTTTAAAATCTACTGGCCTATTGAATATTTGCCAGCTTGTACAAAATAGGCATAAAATAAACTTATCAAACAGGATATGAATAGATACTTGGAATTTTCATTCTCAAAGGAATGCTTTAAATGACAGTATCTAGTTTCTGAAAACTATTTGTGCATTTGGAAAAGAGAATACAGAAGGCTGCATCCTTGCAAGCCAGACAGACTTTGGAATGCAGAAAGAATACCGAATGAATAAATAGCCTTGAAAATTCTTTCTTGATGAAAATTATATTCTCTATTGAGCTAAGTTTAAAAGAAATGGCAGAAATCAGGGTGGGGTTGGCAATAACTCTGATTCCTTGTCCATCAGTTTTCAAACAAACAAACAAAAATAAATAAGAAATCACCTACTAAAAACACAAAAAATGGACACATGTCTATTGTTAATTCTGACCAGTTATCCTCCACTGAAATATATTTTGGCCTACAACACCAAGAACATAATCATGGTTAACACAGTTATCATTGTTGATACTTAAAACAGCCCTGGAGATAGGAAGAGACCTCCATTTCAACAGCAATAACACTTAAACTTATATACTGCTTCACAGTGCTTTACAGCCCTCTCTATGTGGTTTACACAGTCAGCAGATTGCCCACCAAAATCTGGATTATCATTTTACCAACCTCAGAAGGATGGAAAGCTGAGTCAACCTTGAGCCAGTGAGTTTTGAACTGCCAAACTGCAGGCAGCTGGCAGACAGCAGAATACTGCATTTACCAATATTGTAGCAAAGCACAAAGGCAAAATTACAGGAATGTCTTTCCCTTCTCACTTCACTGTCTCTGCTTGTCAAATGCCCTTCAAAAAAAGAAGTTGGCCAGTTTAAATATATATAATTGGGAAGTTATGTGCACCAGAAGGCAATGAAACTAAGGGCAACTTTCTATAATTTTATTTTAATCAATGTATTGCTTACTTTATTAATAATTTATAGTATTTTTGCCTCTGGCGTTGGTTGTAGCAGCTAGAGTTGCCAAGGACCAATTTCATTGTGAAGATTACACAAACAAACCATTTCACTATGAAAGTTCAGTATCTAATTACAGCTCACAGAAGGCTTTTAGCAAGTCTCTCTCTCTCTCTCTCTCTCTCCCTCTCTCCCTTCTTCCCTGCCTCCTTTCTCTCTCCTGGGCAATAGCGCACAATGGATCACTTGTCTTTACTATGTTAAAATAAATTGTACTTCAGTGTATTGCACTATATGCCTTCTTCAGCTCTCCCTTTTGGAAATGTGTAAATCAAGCTTGATCAAAAGTTATAATTGTAGGGAGAGTGCCAGCCTCTGCAAATATAAAATGCTGTAAATAACCATTTCAAGCCCAAGCTAGGAAGCTTTGCAAAGTCACAAAATGAGTTCATAAGAAAAATGGACTTTTTTAGAATTACAACCTGGTCTTTTCCAGGTTTATTGATTCAGCTAACTGATCCTCCACAATAGGGAACAGTTACAGCTTGAACTCCCTTTGTTCCTTTTTCTCTTCCTGCCCAATATACTGTAGTTCCTCTTATCTTCATTTCATTTCATTTCCAATTTCCTTGTTGCCTCCTTTCTACGAAGAGGAAGAATGGTTTTGTGTGTGCTCATGCACGCATGCTTGTATCACACAATCCTCAAACCATCATTAAGCATTTTTTTCTTTTTTAAAAATCCTGTCTCTTTTCTCAGACTGGATTCTGGCAAGCGTGACCCATGCCTATATTAAATGAGGAAAAGGTAGAAATTATCTCCCGGGTTGTTTTCAGCTGGAACTGACAAACCTAAACTGACAAACAAAGAAAGGTGAGCTCTGCATAAAATCATTTTTCTCCCTCTCCTGTTGTGTGTGATGACCTCTCAAATCTGTAAATTTCTTCCTTTCTGGAAGAACCTGAAACTCCTGAAACTTAACAACTGCCATGGCTCTTCCCCACTGCAAAAAACTGTGGGGATTGTAAATTGAAGCAGATGCAGAGAATATTCTCTAAGAGACCTTCTCATAAATTCCTGGAGTCCATAAAAACAAAGACCTTTTTAAAGCTGCTTATGGCACAATTGGTGTCTCACGCACAGAACTATTCCTGTCATGTACGGAATAGGTGCCCCTCCATTGTATAAAAAGCCTAATTAAGGCCTATCCTCAAGCTGCTCCTCCCTTTTTCCAGGTCTTTCTCCATATTGTAACTTGCCTGCCCTTTGGGAAACATGAGTAAGTTATTGACCTTTTTCCTCCACAGAGACACACCCTCAGGTGTTTTATCAGCTCTGTTTGCTCTCCATTCTTATTGGAGTTAGAGTGCCAACTTTCTATTTCTTAAACATAGCAGGTGCAGCTGGGTAGGGGAAAATAGGTGAGGAGTCTGTTTCTCTTGGACATTTGTAAGAAGCAAAGAGCCTTTTTACACAAATTCAGCAAGAGCCTTTTCACACAAGTTCAGCGCCATTTGCTCCTTTGTCTCCATGGGCGCTTTCTGAATAACAGCAGGTGTGCTTCTTGGTAAAATGCAGAGCTATCAGCAGATAAAGTAGTATATGTCCTTCCTCCACTTCCCTTTTTCAAAAATCCTTTGTCAAGAGATAGGAGAAAGAAAGAAAAACAACCTTTCACTTGCTGGCATGTTCTTTGTATGAACTGATTGCATGAGAAGCTAATCCAGGAACTTCATGGGAGGGATTTATAATACTTCCACTTAAAATGGCTCCTAATGTGGAAGAGTGAGGGCAATAATTTACTATACCCTTAAATTACACAGATAAGATAGCAGGTCCTAAATTCAAGGTCTACCATATCAGCCTAACTGTGCAATAGTTGAAGTATGAGACTAAGAAAAATCTCATTCAAAATCTTCAATCATCCATACAATTTGTTAAGTCATTCATTGGGTTGCTCTCAGTGAAATCTACTTCACAGGAACATTGAGAAGATAAAACAAGGATTTGTGTTTGAGCTGTGCACCCTGCCCTGAATTCTTTAGAAAGGAATTTGACTTTAAAGATGACTACCAGCATATACATTTTCTAAGCCAAGTAAAAAGCTCATAAATAATGAAGCCACCAAACAGGTTGAAAGCATCAATTTTTTAAGAGTGGTAAACTTCACTAAGCAATAAAATGCAATCCAACTATGTCTTTTCCGTAGCACAAAGGAATCCGGATGATCCAGGGGCCCTACTGGGATTCCATTTAAACCAGGAATCCCTCTTAAACTTTCAATCTTAAACTTTTCACAGCCAAACCACTAGGCTGTCATTTATACTTTGTGAAAGAAATCAAGAAATGTTTTTTTCAGGAATTCCTTCTCAGTTCCCTAGATTTCTCCCTAATGTCATGAGATTAGACATTGGACTCCCCAGAACTGAAGGTAGAGTTTGTAAATAATATTTGCCTGACCTAATTTGCAGGTACTATTAATTTTAAGGGACAACCATACACAAAACTAGCAGGTGATGGAATATTACAAATAAATTTTGCAAATGCAGTATTACTGTTACTGTGAGAAGAGATAGTTAAGGTTGTCATCACATAATGAGATATTGTGTTGAGCCAAATTATAAGAATACATCACTCCCTTAGAGAACACAGTGGCACCCTCTCCACCATCACTCCATATTTATTCTCACATTCATATTCTAAGTATTAGTGTGACTTTTCTAAATCCTGCTTTAATGCCTTAAGCCCATGTCCCACTGCACCAACGGATGCAAAGAGGATGTAAAACGGACAAAAAAGCTTGCCATCCGTTGGAAAATGCGATGCATCCATTGTGTACTCATTGCATACGTGTTTCATATGCTCTATCCATCGAACATCCGTCCACTGAGATTTCATCCACGCAAGAAGTTTTGAACTGCACAAAACTTTTTGAGCGGATGAACTTCCCGCCGCGTACGATGTACATCTGCGGCATATAAGGGCAATAAACGTTCCATGTCCGTTATCATCCGTTAAACGTCCGCTGTATCCTTTCGGTATCCTCTGGCCATCCTCGCAACTCACATCCGCTCCAGCTGTAAACGGAAAGAGGGAGGAAATGAAAGGTACACGGAACGTCCACACAGCGTTAGCACGGAAATAGAAAGGATGAAAGCAGATGCATCTCATATATAAAGCATTAAAACGGACAAAACGTTTGTATATGGGATGTATCTCAGATATTTAGGATGTCTGCAGTATGTCTAGAGTATGTGGAAGGACACCTAGCGGAAAATCGATATTTCCTATAAAAAGGGGGAGGAAATCACCTGGATCTCACTATCAGTCCAGCAGCCGTGGTGTACAGACCTCTTCACCCTTGGTCTTGCTCTTCCACATCATCCACTGTTCTCCACCATGGATCATAACACAGTCCTTATGGTAGCTGTGATCATTCATCACCAGAACCAAGCCCTCTTCAGACTGTTTCACCTTTTCTACACAAGGAGAAGAAGGAGACGTTCAAGAGCTGTGTCAGTCCGAGGATGGATTGGGAGAAGAATGGAGTTTGGACTGTATGACAAGCTGATGGTAGAGCTGAGGAATGAAGACCCTCGTGCATTCCAGCACTTCATGAGGATGCCACCAGCCATGTTTGACAAAATTGTAGAGCGTCTGAGACCCAGGTTGACCAAGCCGAGCACCAACTTCCATCCCAACCTAGACCCTGGACTGAAGGTGGCACTGACTCTGTGGCACCTGGCCTCTGGAACCACATACAGAAACGTGCAGTATGCCTGGAGGGTGCCACACAACACCATCAGCAAAGTGGTCAGAGAAGTGATGCAGGCCATCATCGAAGAATATGTGGAGGAGCTCCTCAAGTGCCCCACCACTGAACAAGGCTGGAGAAAACTTGCAGAAGAGTGGTATCAGAGGTGGAACTTTCCCCACACCGTTGGAGCCATAGATGGGAAGCATGTGGCCTGCAAAGCTCCAGCCAACTCAGGGTCCAATTATTACAACTACAAGGGCTTCTTCAGTATCATCCTCTTTGCCATGATTGATGCTGACCACAAGTTCATGTACATTGATGCTTCAGGCAACGGGTCAGCTTCAGATAGCCAGGTATACAATGCCAGTGACCTCAAGGATGGGCTGGAACGCAACCTCATCATGGGTTTTCCAGATCCAGACCCCCTACCCAATGACACACAAGATGTGCCCTACTTCATCGTGGGTGATGACGCCTTCTCCCTCAGAACCTACCTCATGAAGCCCAACACTTCAAGATACCTCACCCGTGAAGAGAGGATCTTCAACTACAGGCTGTCCAGGGCAAGATGGGTGGTGGAGAACGCCTTTGGAATCCTGGCCAACAGGTTCCAGGTATTCTCACCACCATGCAGCATCACCCACAGACTGTGAGGAGCATCATGGAAGCTTGCTGCATCCTGCACAATCTCATGTGCACCCACTACCCAGTGTTGCAGAACAGGCTTGTGGACCGTCAACAAGGGAATGGGGACATGGAGCCTGGTGAATGGAGGCAAGGACGAAACCTGATAGACACTGTGGATGTACAAGGCCCCAACAGAGCTTCACGTGAAGGGAAGAAGCAGCGCAACCTACTGAGATACTGGTGCAACTCCCCAGCTGGAGCAGTGGATTGGCAAGACAGGATGATAGATGCTTAATGGATGCTTCCTTGAGCCTGTCTCATAACACTGATGAGATTGTGCCATGTATGTTGAGTGGCCCTACAATGAATAGGGCATTAATAAAGAGCTTTGTTTATTTTGAAATGTGTTGATCAATGAATAAATTGTTATTGATAGAAAAGGGCCATATGTGTGGCAGCTGGGAGGGTGGACCATACAACTCCCACTGTGCTTGCACTGGAGGTTTATCTATCCCACAACTATCCTTACCTATCCCACAACTATCCTTTCCCATCCCACAAGCATGCAAAGGCTTAACCCTTTTTTCAAAGTTTTCACCAACACTTTATTAAGTAAATAAAATGAACCAAGTGTGTGTAGCAAAGATAACCTTTATTTATAACTGTCTTAAGTAAACTGTATGACTTTATTAAAAAAGCAAAATGAACCAAGTAAAGTGTCTTAAGCAAAGATAAAGTGAACAGGTAACAACTCAGTCTCTGGCACTATTCTCAGTCACTCTGAGGCATGTCTATGGTCTCGGCTGTCGAGCGGCCAGGGACTGTAGAGGTGGCTGTGGCTTGAGTGCTGGTCTGAGGTGCCAGTTTGGCACTTGGCCCTGAGAGTACAACAGGGGATGGTGTGTTCAGGAAGCTCTCAGAGAGCTGACTCAGTCCCATGAGGTTGAGAGGCCCTTCATCAAGTACCTGGGATGTCAGGCACAAGACTGATGACAGATTTTCTTTTGAGGGGCTTGGCTGTGGGGTGGAGGAAGGAGGAGTGTAGTGGGGCTGTCTGGTCTGCAGC
The DNA here is from genome assembly GCA_015471245.1 of Laticauda colubrina. Lineage (NCBI taxonomy): Eukaryota > Metazoa > Chordata > Lepidosauria > Squamata > Elapidae > Laticauda > Laticauda colubrina. The sequence continues at coordinate 6,834,032 of BLBF01000021.1, read as the reverse complement.
TGGGTGAGGTGTGGCATCTGTGGCGTGCGATGAACCTGGGCCTGGACTGGGAAGGGCTGTTTCTGCTGTGGGAAGTCCTAGTAGTCGTAGCCTTGGTAGGTGAGGGGCTGTTGAAAGCCGTGGAAAGGCGGTGACATCACCTGGGGTGGAGGAGCTGACCTGGAGTAGGTCGGAGCAGGTACAGCTGGGCCTTGAGGGTTGTGCAGAAGCGCTGTGATCTTTTGCTTTATCACCTAGTATTGGGCCCCGGGCAGGTCCATGAGGGTCTGGCTCACGTAGGTGATGAAGGGCTTCCGGTCCGAGGATGGCATGTCACTGTGGACCAGCTGAGAGAGAAGATCTGTGCTGGTTTTGATTGTGTCCCTGATCTCCAACAGGACAGTGTGGCTCCAACATGGGGAGTGCAGCTGTCGAGGGGGTCTCTGCCATGGGGTCCTCCGAAGACACCTGCCTGGACAGGGCAGCTGTCTCCTGGCTGGAAGAGGAGTGGCTGTCTGAGGGAGAGTGGTGTCAGAGGGGCTGCTCCTCAGTGGCGGACCTCACCTTCCAGGAAACTGCACTTGGCCATGACGTACATCTCCCAGTCAGTGAGCTTGACAGCGGCCTGCCCAGATTTCTTCAGGTGTCGCTTGCCAAACCAGGTGTGCATGTGCTTCCACCATCCCAGGAGTACATCTGCAATGTAGCCCAGGCTCTCTGCCTTGTCTCTCCAAGCTGCCTGTTTCTTCTTGGTGTCACGATGGAGTCTGTGGCCCTTTCTCCACAGGTACTCGTTCTCCCTCAGCCATTCCAGCACCTCCTCCTCATGGTCCTCGGAAACGGTGTACTGTTTCCTCTCTCCCTTCTCCTTCCCTTGCCTCTTCCTCCCTCTGGCAGGGGCTTCAGCAGCAGGGCTTTGAGGGCCTTGGGGCTGGTCCACCACAGCAACAGCAGCAGCAGCAGCAGGAGAAGCACCAGCAGCAGCAGGAGAAGCACCAGCAGCACCAACAGCACCAGCACCAGCACCAGCAGCTTCAGAGTCAGTGCAGGGGGTGGGATGGTGGTTCTGTCCTTCTTGCCAGGGCTGGCAGGAGTAGGCACAGGCTTTCTCTTCTTCCCTGACTGACGAACCATGGTGTTATTCAAAGATTTCTGTGGCAGCACGTCTTTCCTCTGAATGCTGACTGCATGCGAGCTGCATCCTTTTATATCCGCGGAGCTGATGCAATTCATACTCCCCGCATGCGCAGTGAATGCTTTGCATCCGCTATGCATCCACTATGCATCCGCTTTGCTTCCTCTAGGCATCCGTGATGCATCTGCGTCATCCGCTATGCATCCGCCCCTTCCACTATGCGTCCGCTTCGCTATTCTCCCCCGGAAGCCCTTTGGATGTGTCATCCGCTTCCATCTGCTTCCATCCGCTAGGCTTCTTACGAACATCCGTTTAACATCCTCACTATGTACTACCCCGTCCGTTCCTTTCCGTTCTTTTCCATTCTGTTTATGGAAATTTGGGCCACTTTTTGGAGCAGATAACAATGGATGGAGCCACCCCCAAAATTTTGCTCGTCCGCTGTGTCCTTTTTGCATACATTTTGCATCCGTCTGCCAGTGGGACCTGGCCTTTACTATCAACACTTTCAGAGGGCAGCTTTAATAAAACCCCAATATTATAAAAAATATGCCCAAGTAGAACCAATGAAGAATCTACTGAACCAATTGTTCCATACTGTGCCTGAATGAAGATGGTTGGTTTTTCCCTTGAACAAATATTTTCCTAGGCTTCTATGACTTTAATATAAATTAGCTGCTGATGTCACAAACCGGATTGCAAAATATTGCTACATATAAAGGTACATTTCAGCAGTAAAATTACTGTGGAATATTTGTATATTAATATAACTTGGATAGTCATGGATCAAATTAGAAGGATACTTCTCATTATAAGGGTTGCTTTGCAGCAGTGGCTTTATTTGTTGCTTTATTCAATCTTGGTTTAAGACTGCATCAGATTTGTAAACAATGCATAAGCTAAAAAAGGATGACCAGCTATCTAGGCTAATATTGTGCTTTAAGTATGCGACAACCCCTTCAGATTCTATCAATTTTCCATTCCAGACTACAGAATACCACACATAAAACAGCTCCAGGACATTCACACCATTAAATCAAGGATATGTGGTAGAAAGATAGACAAAGCATTCTCTGTCTCTGCCCATAAAGTACACATGCAGAGTTCAGGCGGATGAAACAAATTGTTCAACACCCACATTTCTGCACCTCCAGAAATTTTATGCCTGAGGAATTTTTTTTGCAAGCGAATCTTTAAGCCATTACAGTTATCTGCACACTTGCTGGAAAGCCCCTTACATGAGATGTGTGAGCATCAGGCAGAAGTGTTTTAATATTGTCTCCTGAAGGATTTAAATCAGATTCCCCCTGCCCTGCAAATCAGCAAATGGTACTATTCAAAGAGGGCTGTGTCATACAAATTCCATTTTGGCCAGAAACAACCAGTCTTAAGTGTTCATAATTAGTAGGTTAAACAGGCTGGAGATCTTAATGTCTATGTGCACGTCATACTCAACCACAACTATTCTAGTACATTTTAACCTAACAACCAACATTTCTGTCACGTGCAACTATAATACAGCTATAATATAGCTTTAGTATTACACATGCCATTTCTAAATCGCTTGAGCCTTAAAAAAAAAAAAACTGTTTGACAATCTTTAACCTTCAGTAATATTTACAGCAATATGCCACTCCATATGTTGTATCCCTACCATCCTCTTTCCAGTTTTAACAGATCAAGTTTTTCCAAATTCCCTACATTAATCCTTTTGGTTCTTCATTAGTTATACACTAATCCCTTTGGTTATTCATTTCTTTCACCATTGCAGGTAGAATCCATAATGTTGGAAGAATCCATAATCCATGAACATTAATGTCATGAAACTTTCTAGGGGTTTGAGCCCAAGCAGTAACAATTAAATAAGCAGAAATACTTCACCTAAATTTCTCTGGACTGAAACCCTTTAAACTACTTGAATCTTGTATGTATGGGAATGTTGGCCTAATGTTCTCAAATTTTGTGTTTCACTTTATTTATTTTACTAACAGGGCCTATGCTTGGATCCTAGGCATTATGTGATTGACCCCTAATTTTTCTTCATCTGCTATTTCCAGCTATTGATGAAAGCAGCCAAGAAGTGCATATTATTCCATATCTATGGTTCACATAATACTACATTACTAATATACTTGGTCCTTGCAACTGCTACATTTCAAATGGTTCTGAAGTTGACTGTATTGCAGATTCTACAGTAATTACCTTCCTTGTGGTCTCTCACCAATATTGAATCAACACAACCTCACCCAATCAAACTGCTTAAATGAATAACAAAGATGTCCTGGGATTGGGCATGTTGTTTCCAAGTAATTTTTGAATCATGCATAACTTTAATATCTAGTACCTGTAGTTTAGAAGTCATTGTTGCTTTGATTGGATAAAAACAGTCTATAGGCAAAACAATTATAAATATATAGCCCTTTTTTTTAGCCACTGCCAGGAGTAGAATGGCTTCCCTTTCTGTGACTGCTTCATATATTTTGTGCAGAAGATTAGACAATTCACAAGGGAAAGATGTGTTGTGTGAACAGTTCAACCTTGTTTCTTTCAATGATTAAAAAAAAAACATCTTGTTAGATTAAGGCTATTCCATTTCCAAGGAAATAGTAATATAATGAGAGCAATTCAAACACTCATTTCTTATCGTTCTCTGAACAATATTAATATTCCTTTGATACAAGTATAGAAGAATAAATATGTCACTGACTCCAAATTTCAATTGTATATAGATTTCTTCCAAGATCAAATAAAAAAATATCATTCACAAAAAATCCTGAGAATTACCCTTTGGTTTAATAAAGGAGCTTAAATAGGTTGGCAGGATGCAATGAAAAATGCCATCCCTAGAGGGGCTACAACTCTCAGACTTCCTACCATGACAACTTTAAGGCAGCAAGTTGGGAGAGGCTGATCAAAGTAGTGTAGAAAGTTAGCACCCATCCCTCTCCTAGAAGAATGAAATATTCTAGGAAATATTAAAAAGGCAGAATATTATATCTTCCTGGATGAGAAAAGAAGAAACATGCTCTTGGAAAGTGGCCCCCAGCTTTGTTAATAGCCCCAAAAAGACAAAAGACATCTTATCTACAACACAAAAGACCTTCAGCTCCAGGGTGATGGGATCAAGACATGGCCCTTAGGACATGATAGGATTAGCCCTCTACCCATCTCATCACATGGCATCTGGGAAGATTACATTACCCAGCAAGATTCAACCAAACCTGGGAATCAAGACAGCTCACAGAAGGATTTTAGCAAGTCTCTCTCTCTCTCTCTCTCTCTCTCTCTCTCTCTCTTTCTCACACACACACACACACACACACACACACACACACACACACACAAAGGCCACACACTTTTTTGACCCTCTTCTAGATACTGTTCCCCCTAAAGGAAAACCTGGGATGCTTTGAACAGAGGCACCAGAAACCTCCCAGATGTCACAAAAGCCGTTATGAATACATTACTTGTTCTTAAAATCCTCCACAAGATCCTGCATGTTCTTCAGTTCTCCTTCCAGCCGCCCCTTGTCATTGTACAAGCTGTCTAGCTGTCTCCGCAGGTTGTTAATGTATGTCTCAAAGATGGGGGCAATGTTGCTCCGAGGAGAGGTCCTTTGCTGCTGCAAGAGGTTCCATTTGGTCTCCAACATTTTATTCTGCTGCTCAAGGAATCGGACCTGAGAAATACCCACAAGCACATTTTAAAGAACAGCTGTTTTTCCAGCACAATGTGAAATGCTACAAAATCCAAAGAAAATGACTAGCTTGAATAGCCCCCAGCTCTCAGATACAGAGAAGAGGGTAAATGAATTGTCTGACAATATTAAGTAGCTAGAGAAGGAGGGAGGAAGGGAAGCTTCAAAGGGGAGGGGGGGGGAACCCTCACTGGATAAATCTTTGTTTTAGCAGATTGGTTCTAAAGCCAGCCTTTTAGCCAGCATGAAACACATGCTTGAGTTTAGTTGCATGTTTTGCGAGTTTTTTTTTTTTTTGAACTTCTGGTATTTATTTAGCTTTTGCATGGCTGACAGTTTCTGAGCTTTAGGAATGTTTGCATTGCCTTTTACTGCATTTTCTCTTCATCAGTTTAAGAGGTGGGGGAGGTTATAGACTTGGGTTTCCAACAAAGAAACCTCTTGGTCAGTTTTATAGAGGTTCATTCAAACACGCACATTGTTCTCTAATGTTTCAATGAATCAGCTACATTGATAGGGGCTATAACATTTCAGGAGGCATGTTATAAAAGTAAGCCATGCCCTATTTTATGACCTGTTTTGCCATAGTTGGTAAGAGAATCACTGCAGTTGTTAAGTGAATCATGCAGTTGTTAAGCAAATCTAGCTTTCCCCATTGACTTTGCTTGTCAGAGGGAATCACCTGTGAAGGTTGCAAATGACAAGCATGGCTATAGTTATGTTGCAGTTGTACATGCCCATTACCAAGCTCAGAGAGACCCTAAGGACTCCCCATTTCAACCATAAGCTACAAATATTCTCCTTTTATTGCTACCATTGTCAATCTCCTGGATTTTGGTTACATGACTGTTGGGTTTCTGCAATGATCATAAGTGTGAGGATCAATTATAAGTAACATTTTTTAATGTCATTGTGACTTCAAATGATACCTTAATAAATGGTTGTTAGTGGACAATTATTTTGTATGCTCAGAGTTTTGGCTTTTTGGCTAAGTACTCAACCCAACCCAGAACTATTGGGCAAGTAGCACAAATGGCATCACAGTATATAGATGCCTTAATGAATACTTATGGGATATCTTTCTCTAGATATCTGACAATATGCTCCTAAGCATGATTACTTAGAAGCCAACCCCATAGAATTCAGAAAAGCTACTCCCAGGAACAAGTAGATAAAATGCAGAAGAGATTAAAAGGTGAGCAAGGTTATATATGGACATAAAATCATCATGGGACGAAACCTTTGTTAAGTACTGCATTAACTCAAATACATTGCAACAGCAGGTGCACAAGAGCCAAGCAAAAATGTTACAGAACATATCAAGTATAATTATTTCAGATATGTGCACTCATGTGTATGACCCCATGAATAATTTTGAACTCTTGGAGATCTCTCTCTCCTTTCCTCCCTGTGTGTATAATATATCGGCCTCCATTCTTGACAGCATGAGAGATTTTTTGATTATTGGTGGATCTTTTTAATGTATCTTTTACACAAAAAACCTCAGAAAGAGCATATCTGAGTGAAGACCCTGATCAAAGATGCTGGATTTGCACCATTCAACAGGTTTTTCTTCCCTTTCGATCTCATTATTCTTGGTTTGTCCTCCCCAATCTCTCTCTCTCTCTCTTTTGAATATAAAGCAAGGCATTATCACAACTTTTCCTTGTGAATAGTTAGTGTAGAGGCCCCAGTACACTGCTTTGCCCGGAGCCCATAATGCTGTTAAAACAGCCCTACTAAATATAGAGTCGCTGAGCCATCACAGTTTAAATCCAGGTTATCTGAGTGAAAATCAAGCATCTCCTTGAATGCAGCTTAAGAAGTTATCCTGAAGGAATCCCTAGCTTTGTAGAAAAAAACAGTGAAACATCCCAACGTTATGAGTAGAGTTGCAACCCACGACTAAGGCCTATAGAAAGTTCTTGATATCACAAAAAGGCTCATATCTCACCTTGTCAATGAAGGTTGCAAATTTGTTGTTGAGGACCTTGATCTGCTCCTTCTCCTCTTTGCGGACCTTATGGATGGTGGGGTCAATTGCCAGGTTGAGTGGGGACAAGAGATTTGGATTAATAGTGACCTCTTGAATACCACCGCCATATCCAAACGAAGGTGAGATAGGGTAGGACGGGGTAATCCTCCTGTTGCTGGAGCCCAGGTTATACAAACTGGTGCTACCAAAACCACCGGACTTCTTAAAGCTTCCACCCCCTCTGATTCCACGCGATGAAGAAACAGAGCTGATCCGGATCTGGGAAAAGTTAGAAGGGGCAGTTGCTGAACGAGAACTGAACGAAGTCAGCTGTGCCATGGTTGCTAGAGCAGGGGGTGGCAGCTGCAGATGAGAGGAAGAATTGCAAGCTGTAGATTCAGGGGAGCTTAAACAAAAGGAGTCCCTCTGAACCTGCAGGCTGGCACTTCCTTTCCTTTTTATCTATTAGAAAAGAGCTGGGCTTGGCTTGGGGGCAGAGAAAGGATCATTTTACTGCCTGGAAGAATTGGGTGTGTCTGGCTGCTGGCCCACTGCCTTAGACCTGTTGAGCTCAGTGGAGAAGAAAGGCAGCTGGGGAAATGCTATCAGCTCCACTCCCTTACACCTTGCCCTTTTCTTATCAGCTATTGTCCACCTTGGCCCCAAGCAGAATAAAGTTAAGGTCTTTACAGTGTTTTATTCCTGCCATGGGAGTAAAGAAAATACAAAGAAAATACACAGGGATCAAGGAGAAATTGTGATAATGCCTTGCTTTATATTAAAAAGAGAGAGAGAGAGGTTGGGGAGGATGAACCAAGAATAATGAGATTGAAAGGGAAGAAAAACCTGTTAAATGGTGCAAATCCAGCATCTTTGATCAGGGTCTTCACTCAGATATGCTCTTCCTGAGGGTTTTTTTTTTTAAATAAAAGATACATTAAAAAGATCCAACAATCAAAAATCTACACCAGGTTGAGATCCTCCTAAATAGGTTGAACAACAGTTCCTATCCCCTTCCAGCCATGAACAGGATACACAGAAATAGAAATCTGGGCTGTGTCGCACTGGATTATTGGTAATGTAATATCTGCATCAAAGGGATAATGCCATAGATAAACACAAATACAGTACTTCAATTTGTCCTCATTTCAATTTGTCCTCAAAAATAATTTTTATTTTGCTTTCTCCTTTTGTATTTGTATGCTTCAATTGGTGGGATTTTGTTCCCCCTTTTTGAAGGGAGATAACCATTGATGTTTGTCACCACCTAGATCTGAAAGGTTTTTAGATACTCTGATACAGCAACAGAGCAAGATTTAATCCTAGGCCTCCAAACGCAATATATGTTTGCAGAGTAAACAGCACAGCAAAGAGATGTTCCTTTAGTGTAATTTGCATTGGCCGCAGCAGATGAACTATTTTGGTTCAGCAGTAACCAAACCTTCTTCCTGGATATTTAATCTAGAAGAGATTCTTTATAATCCTAGATCCCTGCATTGTCTTTACAGATTCAAAGCAGACTGTTCGAGAAAAAAAGGAATTGTAGACTATATTCTGATAACATAAGTATGAATGGATTGGCTGGATATATTTTAAGCATGGTTCATTCTTTAAACTAAGCTACAATAGTAGATTCATACATTACCTTCTTATCCATAAGCAATGGTGGGGTTCGCACACATTAAGCCACAGCCAAACAAGGACATTGTGGCTTAATATAATGTAGCCACCTAGTCACTCTGTTTAATTTGTTTTTCATCTGCTGGATGGTGAGTTTGGGAATTAAACCTTATGAGGAAAACTGAAGATGTATTTCTTCAGGAACTGGCAGGTTTGATGCATCAAGCCAAAGGAAGCACCCTACAAATCTCATGGGGGTAGCCAAAAAGACGTTTTGTAGGATCTCCTTGTTTTACTGTCCTTCAAATTACATTGAAAGAATTGCTGAGGTTTTAGAACTAGCCCCTGGCACTTTTCATAGCAGCTTCATTGTGTGCATTCTTGTTACAAAGAGTTAATGTTTACTTCTGTGAGAGGAGGGGGGACTTCCTGTGTAATTTTTTTGCCATTCAAGGAGTTTTAAAGGTTTTTTTTTTTTTCCTGACACAGGAAAGACCCCACAAAGACCACGGCCTATGGTGGCTCATGTTTGCATTTCAAATCCTGCTTAAATGGGATTTGGGAGCAATTCATTTCTTTAGTATGAGTTAACTCAAGAGTTATTTTGAGAGAGAGGGAAAAGAAAGAACAGATAAGAATTTGCCCTGGGAAGTTTCAGGCTAAACTTGTTATCAGAAACAAAGGCGCAAGTTGATGTTTTGGTTGCTGTGGTAACTTCAACCACCATTAAGCAAATAATTTCCCTATTCACAGAGTTGACCCTTGGCAGTTCTGTCTCCTGCAATATAGAGAAAAGGCCTTCCTCTCTTTGATACAAAGCTGAAATGAAGACTAAAAATTCAGTCTTAGGTGGTAGCCTCAGATCCCTGAGTGAGAGAAGAAAACTGGACATATCTCTGCACCAGTAATAGCCCTAGCTAAAACAAATATTGAGGTTTGCAGGCATGTGGAAAGTTGCTGCAGATCTTTATAAATACAGCGACTAACTAAAAGACACAAAACGACTAATGCAAAGGGAGCTTCACTGATGGCAAAATCTTTTTAGGGAGCTGATTCAACTCTTTAATAAGTGTGAACTTCTGTGACAAAGATCTTTGTGTACTTGCTTTGCTCTCTCAGGGGTATCAAATTCAAGGCCCAGGGGTCAGATCCAGCCCATGGGATGCTTAGATCTGACCCCCAGGGCCACCCTGGAAATAGCGAAGGACTGGCCCACGGTGCCTCTGACAAGAAAAACGGAGCTCATGTGGGCTGTGCATGGCCGCCCCAAGCTCCATTTTCCGCTGGCAGAAGGTTGCAGGAGGCTGTTGCAACTGTTTTCGCTGGCCGAGCACTCGGGCCACCACAGGCACCTCTGAACACAAGTAACGTCATGCTGGCCACGCCCACCCCAGCCCCTCCGAGGTCAGACACAACCCTGATGCAGCCCTCAATTAAATTGAGTTTGACATCCCTGCTCTGTTGTCTTCTCATACCACCACCAAGATTATGAGAGAGGATGAAGAAAACAAAAGGTGGATGGACAATCACACAGTTGGCAAGAAAAGAATGTTAAATGCAGGTACTCTTCAGGTAACTGACAACTGGGACCAGAATTTCTGTTGCTAAGTGACGTATGATGTCACATGACCACACTGCTCAGTGTTGGCACTTCCGATTTTCATTGTTAAGTGAATCCCATGCCATCATTAAGCAAGGACATCACGTGGTCACCTTTTGTGATCTCCTCCCCTCTCCCCCCATTGACAATTATTTTTGTAGTTAGTGGGATGCTGCAATGTCATAACCATGAGCTGCATACCAAGCACCTGGATCATGATTTCAAAACTGTGGAGACACTAAGATGGCTGGAACTTTGAGGACCTGTTGTATGTATCACTTCTTCAGTGGTATTGCCAGTTCAAATGGTCACTGAACGAGCACTTGCTAATTGAGGCCAGCTGCATTTCTATGAAGAAGGAGAAAGAGATAATAGTGATGGTGATCAATGAATTGGCTAAATTGGGCCATAAAAGAAAAGCATACAGTGGATTATTGTCTCTGAGGAAAGCCTGAAAATTGTAGCCTAAAACTCTATGATGAATTAGGAATCAATAATTTCCTCATTCCTCTCATCTGCACTTTTTCATAAGAAACACCTTGGAAATGCATTACAGGTTTCTCAGGAATAAGTCCAGTAATAGTGGACAGTCTTCAGGCAAATTCCTTTCCCAAGTCACCATGAAGACTTTTTGCAGAGGTGACAGTCACAAGCTTCAGAACTACAAGTGTCCCTAAGGGCTTTAGAATATCTCTCATAAACCTTTAAACATTTTTTTTTCCTAACATGACAGAAGGAAAAATATGTGTAAGTCTTTTTTCCCAGTAACTTTATTGAAGATTATATTATACGGATAAAAACTAATACAAATGCACATTACAAGAATATATTTTATTTTATTTTTCAATGAAAAAGTACAGAAAAGAGATGTTGGGCTAAAGGAATAAATTGCTAATGCTGATTATATTTGCTGAGGATAAAGGACAAGTTTTCTTCTTTTATCTTTTCTAAGATAAAAAAAGAAAACTTGCCTTTCATCCCCTGCAATTATCATCAGCATTAGCAATTTATAATTTCAGTCTGACATCCCTTCATTCCATACATTAGCTCACTCCATGCTCTCTAAAGCCTCATCCCATCCCTAAAGCCTCATCTCTCCATATTAATCAGCAAAAGTCCAGTAAGGATTATTAGAAATAATAGTACAGGGATTACAAACTTTGCCTATTTCACCAATCTGAATCCTTCCCATCAATAGATTTGATAACAGATTTACTGTTGTTTCTCCCCCATGATTTACTGCAGACAAATCAAGGTGCAAAATATTCCCTGAAGATAAAAAGTTTTCTTTTACTTTTTTTTTAAGGACCTAGATATTCATTTGTGAGTGATATGACGAACACAGACTTGTATTGCCAAATAGACACTTCTTTATCTTTCTCACACTCCCTATAAGTCATTGTCAGCCATGCTGAGAGAACGAACTTCATTCCTCCCTGTTAACAAGTTTTATATAAACAATAGCTTTAGTTTTTAAAACCTTGATGTAATGCTAGACAATGGATAATTGTTGGGATTGTCATATTATGGAAAGAAGAATGTACATTCATACCTAATTGTTATTTACATGGTATAAGTCTGTCAATGTGAATTAATATTTCTGGACTCACAACTTAGCTCCCCAGCTGCTCAGACTTGGTTTAATTATGAGTTGTGCTCTGAGGGCATCGCCACAAAATGTGCTGATTGCCGCTAGCAGAACAGAATCGTGCAAATTCTCATGTTTTGATGTCAGGAGCATGATCTGGGGCAGAGATTGGAAAGATTTTGGGGTTTTTTTAGCTGCCTCTGCCTCCTTTTCACAAAACGACCTTGTGCAATGATCCCTATATGCCCCCTCTCACAATCCAAAATCTTGCAAGATTTCAGCTATCTCACTCAAGAGATTGTTGCAAGATGTCATGTGAAAAATGGTAAGATCTCATTTGTGAGAGAGAATTATGAATTGCTGATAGTTTTCACAATATAAAAAACAACAACAAATGAGCTGGAAATAACATTTGGAGTGTTCATAGCAAACTAACAGTAACTGGAATTTTAGTTTGAAAGGTACAACACAAGCCTGTAAAGTGTGGGCTTTAGGACAGCATAACCTGTTTTGCTTTGGAATGAACTAGAAAGACTAGAAAGGACGATTATGTAGAGACAGAAGCACTTGAAACTCTTACTGGGAGGCCCAGCTTGAAGGGCTCTGAACCTGATTTGAAATATCTTCAAATCCAGGGATTTTAGGGGGGGAGGGAAGGGGTGTCACAAAGCAAATAATTCCCATGCCTACCACTGCCATTCTAAGGATGAGCTTTCTTTGCCCACTTCAAGTTTGTGGTGAAACGAGACATGATTTATGTATCATTTCTGGAGAATAGTGAAGTGTGATTGATTTGAAGAACATTTGAAGAACGGTTGCAGGAACTGGGTCTAGTTTAATAAAAGAAGGACTAGGGGAGATATGAAAGCAGTGTTCCAATATCTCACAGGTTCCCACAAAGAAAAGGGAGTTAAGCTATTCTCCAAAGCACCTGAGGGCAGGACCAAAAGCAATGGGTGGAAACTAATCAAGGAGAGAAGCAACCTAGAACTAAGGAGAAATTTCCTAACAGTTCACATTAATCAATGAACAACTTGCTTCCAGAAGTTGTGAATGTTTCAACACTGGAAGTTTTTAAAAAGATGTTGGATAACACTTTGTCTGAAGTGGTATATGATTTCCTGCCTAAGCAAGGGGTTGGATAAGAAGACCTCCAAGATCCCTTCTAACTCTGTTATTCTATTCTATTCTGTTTTGTTCTGTTCTGTTCTATTCTATTCTAAATAGACTACAATTATTTATTCATTCACTTATTTTGTGGCTTGTTTATCCCATCTTTCCCTATGGAAATCAGACAAGAATATTTTTCCTCCTCTACCTCCTCAAATTATTCTCCCACAAATCCTGAAATCTTCTTTGTTTAAAGTCAGTGAGAATTTAAGCTAAGGCTTTCCACATTTTAGCCCAGCACCATACCCAACTATTCTTACAAATGTCTCTTGAGCAGGAAACTTCCAATTTACCTGGAAAAAAATTAATTGACAGTTCTTAACACAAAGCTCCTAACTGAATAGCTATTCAAACCCAAGTACACAAAGTGAAGAATGAACTGGAGGAAATCTCAAGAAAGATAAAGATGTGGTGAAGGCAAGGCATGTTCTTCTTTCATTGTTAAGCTTTTCTCCACAACTATGATAAGGTTCTTTTGCTTTTCAAGTGAAACACAAATGACTCTGCTGTGTACTTTAAAAAAAAAAAAGCAAAGTCCAAATGTGACTCCAGAGTCTGTGGATGTTATTAGATTAATAGGTCCCTCCTTCTTGGCTATTATGTATGGCGTTCGGAAAGCACATTGAACTCAATTTACATTGTGGTTTCTAAAACTGTCCATAAAAGAAGACAGACAAGGAATGTAAAGCTGAAGCAAATGCAAATGCTCTTCCTTGCGAGAAGGCTTCTCTGAAGCAACAGGAATTTGAATGGCTGCAGTCAAGAAGTAGGGAATAGTTCTTTTAGAGAGACATGATGCTGCCAGTCTTCAAATAAAGTATGGTGCACCCTCTCTTGAGGAAGTCATTTCTTGAGCCAGCTTTGTGGGAGAATTATCAGCTTTCAACTTTCCCACATTGGACAAGATGCTCATCTTAAAAATACCTTAGAAGATGAAGCAGATGTTCAGGATCCTTTTCAAGTCTGGATTCAGGACCAGGCATAGAAGAGAAACTCCACTGATCAATCATGGTATCTTACTGGAGTCCCTATGAGAGTTGGGTTGGAGATGCCATTTTGTGGTGACTCTGTTCCAGAGGTGGTATTCAGCAAATTCTGACCAGTTCAGGAGAACTGGTAGTGGAAATTTTGAGTAGTCTGGAGAATCGGCAAATACCACCTCTGACTGGAGATTTTACAATGTCCTTCCCCTGCCACACCCACCAAGCCATGGCCACAGAACCGGTAGTAAAAAAAAAAAAGAATCACACCACTGTTCTGCTCCCATTTTAATCAGTGGTTCCACTTGCTTAAGAGAGAGGAGCAGGGAATGCTTAATATTATTTATACAAAATGCATATAACAGGATGAGAACTCATCCATCAGTCTGTGGTAAGATTGCTTAAATATGAAGATGATGCTCAGTTATGTACATAATCTTTGACTTACATGAAGTCAAAGTGTAACAACCACTCAAAGTTATGATGGACCACCCGAAGGCTACTTACAAGCCAATTTGAAAATCTGATGACTTCTCCACCTTGTTGTCACATGCATTTGCACCATCCATGGTCACATAACTGTGGTTTATGATTTTTTCCCCAAGAAACTGACACTTATTCCTGATTTCCAGCCCCCCCCCAAAAAAAAAAAAACTACTTAGTGCAGACAGTGGATGTTAGGAATATGAGTCTCCTAACAGGTATTTGGGTTAGAAATATATAAACCAGGATAAACATTTTCGTACTGTCTCTTTAAGGGAATGCAAGAGCATGCAATTGGTTGTGTTTTCTCAAATGGCCATAAGATGGAGCCAGAAACTTGGTTTGTTTTAGTCTGACTCAGAAGATAAGAGAGTGTATCTATATTTCCTTCTGTTGGAAAGTATTGCTATTGCTCCATTTTTCCTAATTGACTGATATTACTGGATTTAATGTAAGTCTGATACTTAACTGTTTTTGACACTGGACTTTGTTACTGGAATATTCCTGGATTGAAAAACTGACTGATTAACCTGTGAATGATTTTTGGACTGCTTATTTTGGACTTTGCTTAAACCTTTCTGGAAGTAAAAACCTACATTAACTGTACAGTGTATCTGTGTACTGAGTGTGTATTATTCCAACACTACTCTCTATACATCTCCCTGTATGCGCTCATTCTCCTAACGGGGAATTACCTCAACACTGGTTATGGGCCCAGGCCATACCAGGCTCAGATAACTGAGAGTTAGTGTGAATGCACAGTACTGTATACAGACAGCTGTTTACTGTTTAATTGTGGTTTATTATCCTGGTAAAGATGGCACAAGTCACTTCAGCATGTCTATCACTGATAACCCAGTTGGATGGAACAAACTATGTTTCCTGTCTATGAAATGCAGTCTACTTCTGCGTAAAGAAGGTTTATGGAATGTAGTTCAAAATCCACCACATGTAAGTGCTTGGGATCCAGAAAATAAGGATGATGCCAAGAAGATTGCTGACTTTAAACAGAACAACGAACGAGCTCTTTGTATAATTGGACTAACATTGAGTGACCAGCAGCTAGTCCATATTCATGGAGAAGAGTCTGCTGCTAAGTGTTGGCAGAATTTGAAGAGGATTTATGTTCGTGACAGTGTAGGTGCACACATTCACAGAGGGGACCTATCTCGGATATTAAGGATGTCTAGAGGATGCCTAGAGGATGCAAAGGGACACATAGTGGAAAACCTATGCTGCCTATAAAAAGGGGGAGCAACTCATCTGGATCTCACTTTCAGCCCAGCAGCCCAGCTGTGCAGACCTCTGCAGCCTTCATCTGACTCTTCCTCTTCCACAGCATCCAGTCAAGTCCACCATGGATCGTAACAAAGTCCTTTTGGCAGCCACCATCGTTCTGCAACAGTGCGAAGCCATCTACTGGCTCTGTGAACTCTACTACGGGAAGAAAAAGAGGCGGCCAAGAAGCATCTGGGTCCAAAGATGGATCGGGAGAAGAGCAGAGTACGGACTGCACAACAAGCTGATGGTGGAGCTCAAGAACGAAGACACTCGTGCATTCCAGAACTTCATGAGGATCCTCCAGCCATGTTTGACGAAGTTGTGCAGCGGCTGACACCCAGGTTGACCAAGCCGAGCACCAACTTCCGACCTATCCTGGAACCTGGGCTCAAGGTGGCACTCACTCTGCGCCACCTGGCCTCAGGAACCACCTACAGGAGCATGCAGTACGGCTGGAGGATGCCACACAACACCAGCATTGTGGTCAGAGAAGTGGTGCAGGCCATCATCGAAGAATATGTGGAGGAGCTCCCCAAGTGCCCCACCACTGAACAAGACTGGAGAAAACTTGCAGAAGAGTGGTATCAGAGGTGGAACTTTCCCCACACCGTTGGAGCCATAGATGGGAAGCACGTGGCCTGCAAAGCTCCAGCCAACTCAGGGTCCAATTATTACAACTACAAGGGCTTCTTCAGTATCATCCTCTTTGCCATGGTTGATGCTGACTACAAGTTCATGTACATTGATGCTTCAGGCAACGGGTCAGCTTCAGATAGCCAGGTATACAATGCCAGTGACCTCAAGGATGGGCTGGAACGCAACCTCATCATGGGTTTTCCAGATCCAGACCCCCTACCCAATGACACACAAGATGTGCCCTACTTCATCGTGGGGGATGACGCCTTCTCCCTCAGAACCTACCTCATGAAGCCCTACAGTTCAAGATACCTCACCCGTGCAGAGAGGATCTTCAACTACAGGCTGTCCAGGGCAAGAGGGGTGGTGGAGAACGCCTTTGGCATCCTGTCCAACAGGTTCCAGGTACTTCTCACCACCATGCAGCATCACCCAGAGACCGTGAGGAGCATCGTGGAAGCTTGCTGCATCCTTCAAATCTCATTCACACCCGCTACCCAGTGTTGCAGAACAGGCTCGTGGACCTCCAACAAGGCAATAGGGACATGGAGCCTGGGGAATGGAGGCAAGGGCAAAACCTGATAGACACTCAGGATGTGCAAGGCCCCAACAGAGCCTCATGTGAAGGGAAGAAGCAGCACATCCTCCTGAAACACTGGTGCAACTCCCTAGCTGGAGTGGTGGAATGGCAAGACAGGATGATAGATGCTTAATGGATGCTTCCTTGAGCCTGTCTCATCACACGGATGAGATTGGGCCATGTATGTTGGGTGGCCCTACAATGAACAGGGCATTTAATAAAGAGTTGTGTTTATGTTGACATGTGTGGATCAATGCTTACATTGTTATTGATAGAAAAGGGCCATATGTGTGGCACCTGGGAGGGTGGACCATCCAGTCCCACTATACTTGCACTGGAGGTTTATCTATCCCACAGCTATTACCCATCCCAAAGGTAGCCCTGCCCATCCCACAGGTATCCCTGCCCACCCCACTGCTATCTTAACCCATCCCACAAGCTTGCAAAGGCTTAAACCAATTCTAAAAGTTTCCACCAAGACTTTATTAAAAAAAAGAAATGAAGCAAGTGTGTGAATCAAAGATAAACTTTATTGAACAACAAGCTGTAAAAGAAAAATGACCCAAGTCAAGTGTCCAAATAAAGTCCACAGGTAGCCAGCCAGCCAGTCTCTGGCACTCATCTTGGTCACTCGGAGGTGTGCCCAGTCTCAGGGGTGAAGGGTCCAGGTGCTGTGGAGGTGGCTGGTGCCGGAGTGCTTGTCTGAAGCGCCATTGGGGTGCCTGGCCCCGAGAGGACAACAGGTGACGGTGTGTTGAGAAAGCTCTCGGACAGCTGGCTCAGCCCCGTGATGTTGAGAGTTTCTTCCTCCATGCCATGGGGTGTCAGCCCCAGTACTGATGACAGATGTACTGAGGCCGGGCTTGGCTGTGGGGTGGAGGAAGGAGCAGTGTAGTGGGGCTGTCTAGTCTGCAGCTGGGTGAGGACTGGCGTTGATGGCATCAGTGTCGTGGGTGGCATCGTTGGCGTCGGTGGTATCAGTGTCAGTGGCATCGGTGGCATCGGTGGCATCATTGTCGTGGGTGGATGAGGAGTCGATGGGGACCAGCTGAGAGAGGAGATCTATGCTGGTCTGGATGGTGTCCCTGATCTCCAGCAGGACAGTGTGGCTCTGCCCCTCCTGCTGTCTGGCTCTCTGCCTTTTTGTGGAGGTGGAGCTGGGGGTGGATGTGGGTACGGCTGTGGTGGACACGCCATCTCCTTTCTCCTACCTCACCAGGGAGTCCTCCACGCGCTCCACTACGGTTACAACACCTGTCCGCGGGTTCTCCGCCGTGGCACGCTCCACATAAACCTGCCTGGAGACAGGAACTGACTCTCAGCCAGAAGAGGACTGGCTCTCAGCAGGCTGCCGGAGAGAGAGGGTAGTGAGAGGGGCTGCTCCTCGGTGGCGGATCTCACCCTCCAGGAAGCTGCACCTGGCCATGACGTAGGTCTCTCTGTCCGTCAGATTAACCGTGGCCTGGCCAGATTTCTTCAAGTGCAGCTTCCCGTACCAGGTGTGCATGTGCTTCCAACAGCCGAGGAGCACCTCCGAAGTGTAACCCATACTCTCTGCCTTCTCTCTCCAAGCAGCATGCTTCCTTTTGGTGTCCCTGTACAGCCGGTGTCCCTTCCGCCACAGATAGTCATTCTCTCTCAGCCACTCCAGCATCTCATCCTCGTGTTCCTCCTCAATGGAATATTGCCTCCTCTCCCGTTGTCGCATACGCCTTTTCCTCCCTTTGGCAGGACCAGATGGACCCTCATCAGAGGGGCTCCCAGGTAGTAGGTGCTGCTCCTCCACACCACCAGCAGCAGCAGCACCAGCAGGATCATCATCATCATCATCATCATCACCAGCAGGATCATAATCATCACCGTCATCATCAGCAGCAGCAGCAGGATCATCAGCAGCAGCACCAGCACCAGCAGCACCAGCAGGATCATCAGCAGCAGCAGCACCAGCAGCACCAGCAGGACCAGGATCAGCAGCAGCAGAGCAAGCACCAGCAGCGCCAGCAAGACCAGGAGCACGAGCAGGACCAGGAGCACGAGCACGACGAGCAGGACGAGCAAGACCAGGAGCACGAGCAGGACGAGCAAGTCAAGGAGCACGAGCAGGACCAGCAGGACCAGCAGGACGAGGAGCAGCTTCAGCAGAGTACGCAGCAGCAGAAGCACCACCTCCAGGAGCAGCTTCAGCAGAGTAAGCACGAGCAGAAGCACCACCGCCAGGAGCAGCTTCAGCAGAGTAAGCACGAGCAGAAGCACCACCGCCAGGAGCAGCTTCAGCAGAAGCTCCAGCACCAGAAGAGCGAGCCCGAGCAGCAGAAGCCCCAGCAGAAGCAGAGTCAGGGACAGGGGGCGGGAGGGTGGCCCTGTCCCTCTTGCCAGGGTGGCCCTGTCCCTCTTGCGGCAGATTGCTGAGGCTTTCGCTTCTTCCCCATGGTTGTGGGGTTGCTGGCTTTTGCATCCATTGGGCAGTGTGACAGGGCCTTTAGTAACTGATAATGAATTGATAATGATAACTGATAATGAAGCTATTTAATCATACATTGTTTCATATTTTCTAAAATTATTTCTAATATAACAATACTATCTTATGTACCTTTGCAGAATCCCTTTTTCCATTAAATTTTCACCAATTATCTCTAAATAGGCCCTGTTTCTCTATATTTTGTTTCTGTCCTTTATAACTTCTTTTCCTTTCTTTCTTCCCTCTCATCTTCTCCCTCCCCTTTTTACCCCCTTGTCTCTCTACTTCTAATTCTCTTTTCTGCATTTCCCTCTTCTGTTGCTTTCTGATTTTATGCTTATTTTTCACTCTATTTGTTTTTGGAATTGTTTTTCCCAATCTTAAACTTTCTATTCTCTTTTCCCCTTTCCTTTTTTCCCCCCATCTAAGATTACTTGTTCATTAAAGATGGCTTCTTCTTTGTCGCAACCTTCTTGTTCTGCAGGCATTTCTTGTTGTTTCCCATAGTTCCAAATCTCCATTTCCAAAAACTGAAATACGAAGCGAAAAGAGCCTCTCCTTTCTTGTGCATCTTCTTTGTACTTTTTAAGTCCCATTTTCAATTCTTCTAAAAGTAGAGCCATTTTAAACAGTTTAAACATTTTTAAACAACCACTCAATTGATTTTAGTCATTCAAATACAATAACTGTTTTCAGCGTTAAATGCCCATTAATGTCAAAGTGGGTTTTTTTCCAATTTCTTGCTTAAGTCTCTTAGCTGTCAGTATAGGAAAAGGAGAAAAAAAAAAAACAAATCTTTTCCCTTTTCTCTCTTCTTCGCAGCTTAAAAATCTTCTGAGGAACAATGTTATTGGGTTTTTTTTAGTTTCAATTCCAGGGTACCTTATTTGTTGCTTTTGCTGTTTGACGCGGTCAACCAAAACTTTCTCTTCTTGTCTTCCTCCTGCACATTCTTTTCTGGTCGAGTTCTTCTTTGTGGTGGCCATTTCTGACCACCGCTAAAACCTCCTTCAGGAAAGGGAGTAATGGCCAGCTGGGGAGGAGAGATGCGGCTCTTCTTGACCCTGCAGGCAGTCTCCCACTTCTTCACCACCTCTAAGGGGTGGCTTAGCCCCGAAACCAGCGTGCTCAGGGTGCTCCAGTGGCGAGCATGGATCGAAGCCTCACAGAGATGAGGTTTCGGTCTGTCGCCGAAGAAGTTCAAATCGGAAGTTGTTGAACTCATAAAATATTTCTATGGCCTTTTTAGAATAGCTAACAGAAAGGGAAGAGGGAACAATGCATCCACTTGCAAACCGAAACTGTTTTCCATAAATGTTTTCAAAGATAGTAAGTAGGTGACCAAAGTTTCTCCCATGCAAAATTCTAATTGGAGAG
Source organism: Laticauda colubrina (assembly GCA_015471245.1). NCBI lineage: Eukaryota > Metazoa > Chordata > Lepidosauria > Squamata > Elapidae > Laticauda > Laticauda colubrina. The sequence goes on along the minus strand of BLBF01000021.1, from coordinate 6,813,473 downwards.
CGTGATTGATGACTCTTGGTTATGGATGTGTCCCACTGGAGAATATGAATTACGATACACCCAGGGGGTGGGGGAAAACCAGGATCAAAGGTGACAATGAAATATTTGTCTCAGAGTTGGCTGCACCTAGGCAATGCCGGACACTTTAATTCCCAATAAATCCTTTTTAAGTTTTGGAAGTTTGGCTCAAGACTCATGATTTAAATGGGGGCAACTGCCAGAATCCTGACAACAGTGGCCAAAATGCTAGCAGGTGAGAATCACTGTGTTGGTGTTATATCATTTCTCTGCATTGGTGAACAATCAGTTTCTAATTTAAAGCACTATCAATCACGCACTTCAGAGATGTTATCTTCTGGTGAAATGCCTCTACTCTGTGTGCGGGAGGGTGGGAGAAATGCTGAGAGTCCCACCCATATATCGCACCTGTCAATGACTACTTCAGCTTCAACCACAATAACACATAGGCAAACAATAGATACAAACTCAAAATAAACCATTCCAAACTTGATTGCAGAAAATACGACTTCAGCAACAGAGTGGTCAGTGTCTGGAACTCACTATCTGACTATTGTTACATCCTCAAACCCCCAAAACTTTAACCTTAAACTGTCTACCGTGGACCTCACTCCATTCCTAAGAGGTAAGGGGGCATGCATAAGTGCACCAGCGTGCCTACTATCCCTATCCTACTGTTCCCATTTATTTGTACTCAGTTATTATGTATATACTTATACTTGTTTATACTTATATGTTTATATGTTATATTCATACTTGTTTTCTGATACATGCATGACAAACTAAAATAAATAAAAAAAATAAAATAAAATAAAATAAAAATATGACTCCTGGGAAGGGAGTCCAGACAATATAATTTGATTGAACATTTGGAAATTAGGTGATTGTTCTGGTGATCATCTCAATATATTTTGTGGGATTTTATTCTTATTGTGAACCACTAGGAGTTTAATAACTAAGATTATCCTTTGCATTGTCTTGCATTACATTGCATTGCTTTGCTTTGTACTGCATTGCATTGCATTAACTAAGACTATAATCCTGCACATGGTAGAAAGAAAGAGAAAAAGAGTTCAACCAGCAGCAAGATAGATGGATTCAATTCAATTACTGCAACAGTGGATGCACTGTAGGAAAATCTGAAGGTCCAAATTAGGGCTAGTTCCTGGAGAAAATCTATGTGGTTGCTCAGAGTCAATATTGACTTGATGGCACATATTCAATCAATCAATCCTACACATTGCCTGGATATAATTATTTCAGAATTCCTCCAAATGGTTGTGAAAATACTTCAGATTTCCCAATGATTTCAACAATCATTAAAGTTATTCATGACTTTGTAACTTAATAATTTCAAATCTTCATTTGAAGGAAAGAGGCTGCTGTGTCAACCCAGTATATAAAACAAAGTTTTTTACAATGCTTGTTTATGGCTTTGCCCTAATGAATGTCCCATTCCTTATGGAAATTTCACCCCTGTAATATTGTGGTATCACCAGATGGAGCTGTATTGCTGTGATGTCATGGCATTGTAAAAAATGGGAGGAGCTTTCTGACCATGATGGGTATTTACACTATGGTGAAGTGATAGTAGAAGCTAATTGTCAACTCATAAAGCATTCCTGGCTTGTCTCAAGTTGCCATAAGAAGGGAGGGAGGAGATCTGATGGGAGCAGGATTCACTTAAATTTTCAGTCCTCTGGTATGTGCTACATTAAAATATTCCAAAATAACTGTGGTACAAAGTTAGTTTTACTGATTGTTCTTTTAAGAGATTTCTGAACAAGTGGAAGATGGTGCAAAATCCATGTGGCATTTAGTCCAAAGGACAATGACCCTGCTTTTAAAATGATATCTTTCTCCAAAAGGAAAATAGACAGAAATAGGACGTGTGTGTATGTGTGTATGAGAATATGTTCACAGACATAATATAAAAAGCATGTACGAGGGCTATCCACAAAATAGATTACGTTTTGCAAAAGAAAAAAAACAAAGTATAGGAAAAAAAAATTATTATATACACTTGAAAGTGACACTTAAATACTACTTTTCAACATTTTCACCAAACAAATTGAGGCACTTCTCATAGCGGTGAACAAGCTTTGTAATTCCATGTTCATAAAATTCAGCCGCCTGAGATTTGAGCCACTCGGTCACGCCCGCCCGCAGTTCCGCGTTGTCGCCAAAGCACTGTGTTCCAAGCCAGGTCTTCATCCTTGGAAACAAGTGGTAGTCGCTTGGTGCAAGATCAGGGCTGTAGGGCGGATGAGGAAAAATCTCCCACTTGAAAGCATTCAGGACTTCTCGAGTGCGATTTGCTGTATGTGGTCGGGCTTTGTCATGCAAAAACAAAATTTTTGAGCTTAACTTTCCTCTACGCTTGTTCTGAATTGCTTTTCTTAGTTTTTGCAATGTTTCACAATACCTCACAAAGTTTATTGTTGCACCATGTTCCAAAAAATCGATAAGAAGCACACCTTGCCTATCCCAAAAAACAGTCGCCGTAATCTTCCTTGCAGAGAATGTTTCCAAACATTTTCTTGGTTTTTGGGGGGAATTTGTGTGCCCCCACTCCATAGACTGCAATTTGGTCTCGCAGTTCACATGTTTGACCCAAGTCTCGTCTCCAGTTACGATTTGATCAAGAAATGAATCTCCATCTTTGTCATAAGAGTACAGAAATGTCAATGATGCGGCCATACGCGAAACTTCCGTTACTGTGAAACGGTGGTTTTCACGAATCTTGTCATCGACTTTCGTGACCAGTTCATCAGTCACAATGCTCGGATGTCCACTCCGCTGTTCATCATGAACATTAGTTCATCCATTTTTAAACTTAATGCACCATTGGTGCACTCCACCTTCAGTGATGATGTTGTCCCCATACGCTTCACACAGTTGCCAAAAAATTTAAATCGGTTTATGGTTTTTTGCCAACAAAAACCTTATCACTGATTGCACCTCACAACTCGTGGGATTTTCAATTGCAGCACACATTTCAAACGTTTGCTGTGAAATAACGGACAATAATACAAACCTCCCACTAGCACGACTAGATGCAGACTAAGCGGCGGATGCACAGACCAAAGATAGCCATGATAGCTCCGCCCCTTCTTGCTACAAATGAAAACGTAATCTATTTTGTGGATAGCCCTCGTATAACATCCATCTTTCCTATCAGCAGTTCAGGATTGTCAACCACTCTGTGAGACTCACATATTTACTTTTACATTCATGTGAGTGTTTATCGGGAGGGCAAGAGTAGTAAGTGATGTTTTGTAAGACATTAAGTCATCATGCAAATGTCATGAATGGCATACAGTATGGTACATCATTCATGTCACCACACAACTGAAACAGATTTAACAGATTTAATAGAGTTGTAAGGGACTTAGTAGGTCATCTAGTCCAATCCCTGCCCAAGCAAGAGACCCTACACCATTTCTGACAGATGGCACTCCAGTCTCTTCTTGAAAGCCTCCAGTGATGAAGCTCCCATAACTTCTGATAACACTTTTTTTCTTTTTCTCTTATTGTTTTATACACTTTTATTTTTCACCTTTCGTGCTGTTCTTTGTCTTTAAATGTTTATGTCATTTGCATGATGACATGATGATGATCATCATCATTATATTTTATCTTTCCTTTTTATATATTATATTTTAGCCAATTCAAGGGGGCGAACGTACTTAGTATATGTTTCTCCTTCTATTTTTCCCTACAACAAATCTGAGAGGTGATTTGAGTTGAGAGAGGGGGGGACTAGCCTAAAGTCACTTGGCCACAATGATATCTTTGATTTCACAGTGGCTTTTATCAGATGTCTCTGCAGGTCAAGGCAAGATCAATCTTTCTGCCATCCACACACCCATCACTAGACAGTGTCTGGGAGCACCATAAGATATCTGGGTGGGGTCAGAGGTGATATTCAGCAGGTTCTGACCAGTTCTGGGGAACCAGTAGTGGACATTTTGAGTAATTCCAAGAACCAGAAAATACCACCTCTGACTGGCTCTGCCCCCATCTAGTCTCTGCCTCCTGAGTCCCAGCTGATCAGCTGGGTCTTCTTTTGTTGCCCTGCACAGGAGAACGGAGCTGGAAAGCAGGTTAGTGGGGTGAGGAGGGAATGGAGATTTTACAGTATCTTCCCCCGCCATACCCATCAAGCCACGCCCACAGAACTGGTAGTAAAAAAAAATGAATCTCACCACTGGGTGGGGTGCATTCAGCTTTGAGGTGAGTAATAATTGTCCTCCTGCACCACTGTTGAAAGAGAGCTAATGTCTCAAGCTGGATTGGGTCATGGGGCCTCCACCTCTTCTCCTGGATGATCCCCCTCAAAATGACCTCCAATCCACAGACATGATTCAGCCCAGCCCAGCTTTCCAAACATAAGTCTGGCCTCTAATTTGGAACAGATGATTCATATATCAACAACAAAGATTCTAAGAGGAGGGAGAGGCTGGGGAACTGGTCATTTGAGGGAAACAATGAAAGGGACTGTTTAAGGGAACTGGGATGGGCCAAAGAAAGACACAGAGTCTGAGGTCATTTTCCCAGTTCTGCCTTCTGTCACCAGCTTCATCTGCACACTGGACAAAACTCCTTTTCATTCCCACAACCTCACTGTCACCTTAGCTTCCTGTTGCTTTGCTTTGCAAAAGGTACCCCCACACACACACACCTCCATAATCGGGTCATAGTTCTGTCTTTGTATATGTGATGGTGTGTGCTTGTTATTTGTACAATAATTAAAAAGTAGCACACAAATATATCACTTGATCTCTAAGTAAACAGTGCACGATTACAGTATTCATATACTGTAATTCATTCGGCAAACAATCCCATTCCGTCATCAGAGGAATTTGTACAGGAAATGTTTCCCCTCTCATTAGCATACCCAATCTTGGTATATAATAAAAATAACTTCGAAATGGGCAGTATGTTGGAGCCTTTTTTGGCTTGAGGGAGGAATCTGGCTAGACAAGGATGAGTGTTGTACTTCTGCCTTGAACAGCTGTGAGGCAAAGGAGTTAGATTCCTTGATTTATCTGAAAATAGTAAATCGTACCATAATATTCCAGGGAGGGCTGTTCCTAATAAGCACAGCCAGCAGCCATACTGTTCCATTTTCTCTCCTAAATTTCTACTTCCCAGCATTAATTGTCCACGAAAAAGGGTGGGATTTTATTTATTTATTTCCAGTCTCTTCAATTTGCATGGCTTATTTTTTTTTCCTTCCCTTGATATGGTATTTGCATTCATTTTGTATTTTATATTTGTGCCACACCTGATATTTTCTTGTCTTCTATTTAACATTATGTACTTGGATTTATATTCTGTGTTTCCCCTAGAACAGGGCTGTCAAATTCACCAGTGGTGGGATTCAATTTTTTTATTACCGGTTCTGTGGGCATGGCTTGGTGGGTGTGGCAGGAGAAGGGGACTGTAAAATCTCAAGTCAGAGGTTGTATTTGCTGGTTCTCCAGACTACTCAAAATTTCCACTACCAGTTCTCCAGAACTGGTCAGAACCTGCTGAATACCACATCTGAAACTCATGGTCCATGGGCCAGATGTGTCACATGCTGGCCACATCCGCACCCAGTTTAACAAAAGGGAAAAAAAGTCATGATACGTCACATGACACTGCCATGACGACACAAGTTTGACACCTCTGCTGCAGAAAGTCAAATCTCCGTAGATAAAGATCTCCCTTCATTTTTCCCAAGTGCAACCTATGATGTAGACTGAATAGAGTGGGCTGGCCACATAGCCAGAAGAACTGAGGGGAGCTGGACCAAGGCAGTCATCAAATGGATCCCATTTGATAAAAAGCATCCATGAAAGAGACCTAAAATAGGATGGATCGATGACATCAGCGGCCTAATTGGAAAAAGTAGGGGTGTCAAACTTGTGGTGTCACATCAAAGGCATTGTTGTCACATGATGTATTTTCCCCTTCGCTAAACCGGGGATGGGTGTGGCCAGCGCATGATACATCCTACCTGCGGGCTGTGAATTTGTCACCCCTGAGCAAAAGAAAACTCAGGAGCATATTGCTTGGAAACATGCAGAAGAGACCTTCATCCTGAAGTGGATAGACAATGGGCTAAGATGATGAAAGATAGAGCATCTGGCTCAAAAACATCCTCCAAGTTTCCATGGCTAAGAATAGTATTTTATTTTATGTTATTATTTTATTTTTATTATATTATATTTATTTTATATTATATTTATTTTATTATTTTTATTTTATTTATTATTATTCTCCTGTCTTTTCATAGATCTTCAAAACTGAATCTTAATACTAGCATAGGTGATACCTGCTGCATTTCCCACCCCCTCTTAGTATTTCCCATACTGTTATCAATCAGGCAGGTAATACACTATTTTGCTCCTGTAAATGTTATATGGCATGAGCTTCAAATAACACTGTTAATAGAAAATTTCTAATGTGTCTTGCTCCCAGGCAAGTGCTTTTTTTTTCTTTCAGTCAGATGGAATAGGACTTCCTGCATGTTGGCCTTGTGCTAGTGGGCCATTACCTGCTGTTAGGCTGCATGTCTCACCTCCTGCCTCCCAACTCAAGTTTCACAATAGAGCCACAGGGCAACCCCCTACATTTCCATTTCATAATTGTGCAAACGGTGCCAAGACTGGCAGTGGCAACAAGGCATCTTGGGGTCATCTTTGGAAATGCTTCCTAATGCACAACATGCCATACAGGAATCTCCAAACTTGGCAACTTTGAGACATGTGGACTTCAACTCCCAGAATTCCCCAGCCAGTATGGCTGGCTGAGGAATTCTAGGAGTTGAAGTCCACACATCTTAAAGTGGCCAAGTTTGGAGACCTCTGCTGTAAGGTGGAAGGTAAGAGGGGAAAAATGCACACCTGAAGTGAATCCAGGAATCCTAAAAAGGAAGAAAGGCCAATAACCAATGCTTTGGAATTATTTGGAACTTCAAAGTTATTATTCGGGTCTTCAAAGAAGGATGGGGGATGAGATTTTCTAATTGGAAATCAAATTGCCATGTAGAGGGGATGAATATTGTAAGTGAGGTGGAAAAAATAGTAGGGTCATCATGATAAGCCTGGAAGCAATTATTATAAATGTCTTAAACAATGCATGTGATGACAGAAGTTTTTTGTTCGTGAATTTAATCTCTGCCCCCCTCCTCTTCCCAATCATGATTCCTAACCTTTACACTATTATTTACAGAGAGAAGCCACTTATAATGGCACCATCTGAACTCTCCCAGTTGGGTCAAAATAGGAGCTTCAAAGAAAAGAGCCAACTTTCATTGCTTCTCTGGTTGGCAAAAACAGATTGTTTCTCTTTTAGGCTAGGTCACACTGGCCGACGGATGCAAAACGTATGCAAAAAGACACAGCAGATGAGCAAAATTTCAGGGATGGCTCCATCCATTGTTATCCGCTCTCAAAAGAAAATTTGCATAAACAAAACGGACAACAACGGAAAGGAACGGACAGGGGTAGTACGTAGCGAGAATGTTAAGCAGATGTTCGTAGGAAGCCTAGCGGATGGAAGCGGATGGAAGCAGATGACACATCCACAGGGCTTCTGAGGGAGAATAGCGAAGCGGACGCATAGCGGTAGGAGCGGATGCATAGCGGATGACGCGGGTGCATCACAGACACCTAGAGGATGCATAGTGGATGTGTAGTGAATGCAAAGCGGTCACTGCGCATGCGGGGAGGATGAATTGCATCAGCTCTGCAGATATAAAAGGATGCAGCCTGCAAGCAGTCACCATTCAGAGGAAAGACCTGCTGCCAGAGACATCTTGAAAGAACACCATGGTTCGTCAGTCAGGGAAGAAGAGAAAGGCTGTGCCTACTCCTGCCAGCCCTGGCAAGAAGGACAGAACCACCATCCCACCTCCTGGCGCTGACTCTGAAGCTGCTGGTGCTTCTCCTGCTTCTGCTGCTGCTGCTGGTGCTGGTGGTGTTGCTGCTGGTGGTGCTTCTCCTACTGGTGCTGCTGGTGCTTCTCCTGCTGGTGCTGCTGGTGCTGCTGGTGCTATTCCTGCTGCTGCTGCTTCTGCTGCTGCTGCTGGTGCTGGTGGTGCTGCTGCTGGTGGTGCTTCTCCTGCTGGTGCTGCTGGTGCTTCTCCTGCTGGTGCTGCTGGTGCTGCTGGTGCTATTCCTGCTGCTGCTGCTGCTGCTGCTGCTGCTGTAGTGGACCAGCCCCAAGGCCCTCAAAGCCCTGCTGCTGAAGGCCCTGAAGCCCCTGCCAGAGGGAAGAAGAGGCAAGGCAAGGAGAAGGGAGAGAGGAAACAGTACTCCATTTCCGAGAACCATGAGGAGGAGGTGCTGGAATGGCTGAGGGAGAACGAGTACTTGTGGAGAAAGGGCCACAGACTCTATCGCGACACCAAGAGGAAGCAGGCAGCGTGGAGAGACAAGGCAGAGAGCCTGGGCTACACTTCAAATGTACTCCTGGGATGGTGGAAGCACATGCACACCTGGTATGGCAAGCTGCACCTTAAGAAATCTGACCAGGCCACTGTCAAGCTCACTGACCGGGAGATGTATGTCATGGCCAAGTCCAGCTTCCTGGAGGGTGAGGACCGCCACTGAGGAGCAGCCCCTCTGTCAACCCTCTCCCTCAGACAGCCCACAGACAGCCACTCCTCTTCCAGCCAGGAGACAGCTATCGTGTCCAGGCAGGTATCTTTGGAGGGCCCCATGACAGAGACACCCCCCCGACAGCTGCACTCCCCATGCCAGAGGACGTGGAGGATCCCCTGTCTCAAATGGAGCAAAAAGAAGAAGCAGCCAGAGACCAACCCACACCCACACCCAGCTCCACCTCCACAGAAAGCAGGCAGAGAGACAGACCGGAGGGCCAGAGCCACACTGTCCTCTTGGAGATCAGGGACACAATCAAAAGCAGCACAGATCTTCTCTCTCAGCTGGTCCACAGCGATATACCATCCTCAAACTGCAAGCCCTTCATTATGTACGTGCGCCAGACCCTCATGGACCTGCCCAAGGCCCAGTACCAGGTGATGAAGGAGAAGATCACAGCACTGCTGCACCACCCTCCAGGCCCAGCTAAACCTGCTCCGACCAACTCCAGGACTGCTCCTCCACCCCAGGCGATGTCATAGCCCTTCCACGGCTTTCAACAGCCCCTCACCTACCAAGGCTACGAGTACCAGGACTTCCCACACCAGAGGCATCCCTTCCCAATCCAGGCCCACGTACATTGCACACCACAGACGCCTCACCTCACCCAGCTGCAGACCAGACAGCCCCACTACACTCCTCCTTCCTCCACCCCACAGCCAAGCCCCTCAAAAGAAAATCTGTCACCAGTACTGTGCCTGACATCCCAGATCCTTGAGGAAGGGCCTCTCAACCTCACAGGACTGAGTCGGGTCTCTGAGAGCTTCCTGAACACACCATTCCCTGTTGTATTCTCGGGGCCAGGCACCCCAATGGCACCTCAGACCAGCACTCCAGCCACAGCCACCTCCACAGTCCCTGGCCGCTCGACAGCTGAGACCATGGACATGCCTCAGAGTGACTGAGAATAGTGCCGAAGACTGAGTTGTTACCTGTTCACTTTATCTTTGCTTAAGACACTTTACTTGGTTCATTTTGCTTTTTTAATAAAGTCATACAGTTTACTTAAGACAGTTATTAATAAAGGTTATCTTTGCTTCACACACTCGGTTCATTTTATTTACTAAATAAAGTGTTGGTGAAAACTTTGAAAAAAGGGTTAAGCCTTTGCATGCTTGTGGGATAGGTAAGGATAGTTGTGGGATGGATAAGGATAGTTGTGGGATGGGTAAGGATAGCTGTGGGATAGGTAAGGATAGTTGTGGGATGGGTAAGGATAGCTGTGGGATTGATAAACCTCCAGTGCAAGCATAGTGGGACTGTATGGTCCACCCTCCCAGCTGCCACACATATGGCTCTTTTTTATCAATAACAATTTATTCATTGATCAACACATTTCAAAATAAACAAAGCTCTTTATTAATGCCCTATTCATTGTAGGGCCACTCAGCATACATGGCACAATCTCATCAGTGTTATGAGACAGGCTGAAGGAAGCATCCCTTAAGCATCTACCATCCTGTCTTGCCACTCCACTGCTCCAGCTGGGGTGTTGCACCAGTGTTTCAGCAGGTTGCACTGCTTCTTCCCTTCACGTGAAGCTCTGTTGGGGCCTTGCACATCCACAGTGTCTATCGGGTTTTGTCCTTGCCTCCATTCACCAGGGTCCATGTCCCCATTGCCTTGTTGACGGTCCACAAGCCTGTTCTGCAACACTGGGTAGCGGGTGTGCATGAGATTGTGCAGGATGCAGCAACCTTCCACGATGCTCCTCACAGTCTCTGGGTGATGCTGCATGGTGGTGAGAAGTACCTGGAACCTGTTGGCCAGGATGCCAGAGGCGTTTTCCACCACCCGTCTTGCCCTGGACAGCCTGTAGTTGAAGATCCTCTCTGCACAGGTGAGGTATCTTGAACTGTAGGGCTTCATGAGGTAGGTTCTGAGGGAGAAGGCGTCATCACCCACGATGAAGTAGGGCACATCTTGTGTGTCATTGGGTAGGGGGTCTGGATCTGGAAAATCCATGATGAGGTTGCGTTCCAGCCCCTTCTTGAGGTCACTGGCATTGTATACCTGGCTATCTGAAGCTGACCCGTTGCCTGAAGCATTGATGTACATGAACTTGTAGTCAGCATCAACCATGGCGAAGAGGATGATACTTAAGAAGCCCCTGTAGTTGTGATAAGAGAATCCTGAGTTGGCTGGAGCTTTGCAGGCCACGTGCTTCCCATCTATGGCTCCAACTGTGTGGGGAAAGTTCCACCTCTGATACCACTGTTCTGCAACTTTCCTCTAGCCTTGTTCAGTGGTGGGGCACTGGAGGAGCTCCTCCACGTATTCTTCGATGATGGCCTGCACCACTTCTCTGACCACTTTGCTGATGGTATTGTGTGGCACCCTCCAGGCATACTGCATGTTTCTGTATGTGGTTCCAGAGGCCAGGTGGCGCAGAGTCAGTGCCACCTTCAGTCCAGGGTCCAGGCTGGGACGGAAGTTGGTGCTCGGCTTGGTCAACCTGGGTCTCAGACGCTCTACAATTTCGTCAACCATGGCTGGTGGCATCCTCATGGAGTGCTGGAATGCATGAGTGTCTTCATTCCTCAGCTCCACCATCAGCTTGTCATAGAATCCAAACTCCACTCTTCTCCCGATCCATCCTCAGACCCACACAGCTCTTGGAAGTCTCCTTCTTAGCCTCATGTAGAAAAGGTGAAACAGTCTGAACAGGGCTTGGTTCTGGTGTTGAATGATCGCAGCTACCATAAGGAGTGTGTGATGATCCATGGTGGAGATCAATGGATGATGTGGAAGAGCAAGACCAAGGGTGAAGAGGTCTGTACACCACGGCTGCTGGACTGATAGTGAGATCCAGGTGATTTCCTCCCCCTTTTTATAGGAAATATCGGTTTTCCGCTAGGTGTCCTTCCACATATTTGAGGCATCCTAAATATCCGAGATACGTCCCATATACAAATGTTTTGTCCATTTTAATGCTTTATATACGAGATGCATCCACTTACGTCCATTCTATTTCCGTGCTACTAACGCTGTGTGGACGTTCCGTGTACCTTTCGCTTCCTCCCTCTTTCCGCTTTCAGCTGTGAGTTGAAGGGATGTCCAGAGGATGCCGAGAGGATACAGCGGACGTGTAATGGATGACAATGGATGTAGAACGTTTGTTGCCCGTATATGTCGCGGATGTACATTGTACGTGGCGGAAAGTTCATCCGCTCAAAAAGTTTTGTGCAGCTCAAAACATTTTGAGCAGATGAAATAGCAGTAGATGGATGTTTGACAGATAGAGCATATGAAACATGTACGCAGTGAGTACACAACGGATGCATCACGTTTTCAAACAGATGGCAAGCTTTTTTGTCCATTTTACATCCTCTTTGCATCCGTTGGTGCAGTGGGACATTGGCTTTAGATCCTGCTATTTAATTTTGCTTCAAGTGATTTAGCCTTCTGATGAAGCTGAGTCACTTTCGGTGGAGACCTTGCATAACATCTGTGTTTGTGTCTCCATCAAATGCTTGATAAGGAGAAAACAAATGAAAACAGCTTTGATCTGGGAGTGCCAAAAGGGAGGGAAATCTTTTGTACACTAGGGGATTTCACCTTTATTTATAGGAATTTGAAATGACTCAGTTGACCCCACTGAAAGTCACAGGTGTGAACTGATGGGGGGGCAATGGTTGAAAAATAAAATTGACTTCCTCAACTTGTGAACCTAATTGGCACCAGAGCCAAGAGGCATTGGGATGGAGGATCTGGCACTCTACATCCTTCATATCCTCCATAATAAAAGTAAGCTGAATGAGTAACTAAAATAAATTAAAACAGTAACAAGCAAAACAAGCAAGTCATATAGCTAAATAAGCATTTGGCTCAAACTAAACAAGCTGCTTCTTTTTCCCTCTGGCTTTTCCTTTCTTCATTTCAGGAGCATCTAATTTCTTCTCAGACTTTGAATGTGTGACATTTCATGCTAAATTTTATACCAAACTCAAAGCATGCACCCATTTCTGCCACCCAATTTCCTTTATGCCTTGGCCTTTCTTGCTTTATATACTGATGAATGCAAATAAATTGTGTGATTCGGAAGGCTTGATATGTGATCACCCAGGATTATATGATAATTGTTTTTCTATGCATGAAGAAATTCTTTGTTTTCAGAGGCACAGCTGTTGATAAAAGATATGATGCAATAGTTAAAAAGCATACAGTCATTTTGACATAGCTGTGTGCATGTCAAAGAAATTCACAAAAAAATAGATAATAGAAAGAACCTTGTGACAACTTTAATAAAATGGTAAGAAAACCAGGATTACTTTTGCACATGGGCTGTATCTTAAGCTGGTGCATGTATGCTTTGGTAACAATGAATGGCAGCAGATGTAAAGGAACTGAGGAAATGGCCCAAAGAAACCAAAAATAACATGAGAAGTCATTGTCTTCTATTATTGTTGTTTGTCTACAAACTGAATCTTATCAGACTAAAATAATTATCTGCAACAAGTATAGAAATACTTTGCAAATTGCTAGGGAGGGTCAGGCTGTTCTGACCAAGGCTTTTGAGACCATAATTAAGCACACACTTAGTTAAAACAACTCTTGTTTTATTTCAGCGCTGGGAATTATGTTCATTCCCAGCCTATAATGAGTCCCAAACAATCCCTTGAGATAAGCACCCACCTTTCTCTCCTTTGAATTGCTGCCAACAACTATAAGTGCCAAATGAACTATAAAAAACCAACCAAAGTACAAAGTCCAATCAGAGCATCAAGGATTAATCTGAACAGAATGAACAACTTTGCTTCCTACAAAGGTTTATTTACCTTTTCATGTCCTTTGTACCTTATGGGAGGGGCAATCACCTCCAAGCTTTACTCCCGAGTCACCCCTTTTGTCACAGCTGCTCTTGCCTTCTGGCAGCTCTGTGCACACACACACTGGGAACAGGCTCCCCTTGTTCCTCTGCCTCGTTGCTGCCAGATTCTGATGGCTCCGGAATCAGCATACCCTTCCCAGATGGTCCTGGCCCCGTCTCTGCATTGGATGCAGGACTCTCACCTGAGTCTTCTCCAGACTCCCTGACTGATCCCAGTTCTTCCCCACTGTCCAATTCTGCTGCTGTCTGCACAGGCTTCCAGCGAACCATAACATAGACTCAGATCTGCTCTCTTCCTGCCACCAGACATTCCACAATCAGCTGTCTCTTTGCTGTCTGGGAAAGAGCCCCTCCCTCACACAACTCTGGACTACAGTCCACCCAATTTTATATGCTACCATTCAATGCAATAATATCTCAATGTTAGGAATGCTAGCTAAACCACAACCCAGAAACATCAGTTTGGGGTTAGGATTGCTCTACAATCTATTGAATGCAAAAATGGATCAGGACCTCTCATCTTATAGGACAGGGATCCACAACCTTTTTGGTTCCGTAGACCACCAGCAGCAGCAACTTCATCGGGGGAGGGGATAGTTTTGCATGTGCAACCTAAACCTCACACATGTGCAAATGAAGCTTCACATGTTTGCCCATCACTTTGGCAACCACATTCTCAACAGGCCGCAGCCTGGTAGCAGTCAACAGCCCAAGCATTGGAGAACCCTGTTGTGGGATACTGAGTTGTGGTATAGAGAGACCAAAGCCCAGGGGTGGGATTCTACCGATTTGCATCGGTTCTATAGAACCAGTTGTTAACATCACCAATAGTTCTAAGAACCGGTAAAACCAACCCCTGTCTGGCCCGTCCCTCTCCACTGCTCCTACAGGCCAAAAACTGGAGGGGGGCGCCATCTCTCACAGCAGCAGAAGCAGCAGCAGCAGCCAAAGTAGCCGAGGCAGCCAGCCAGGCAACCAACCAGCCAGCCTGACTGCCTTCTGCCACCCTGTTGAGTGAGTGAGAGCAAGCCGCAAGCCCCGGTCACCACCACCGCTAACCGCTCTTGCCTGGCTGGCCTGTCTCCCAGGCTGGCCTGCCTGCCTGCCTTACCATAACTGCCTCCCGTGGAGGCTTCTATTAAAGAAAATGCAAGCCCCGGCCGCCACTGCCACTAGCCATCCTAGCCCACCAGGACTGCATACTCCGGTCTCTAAAGACACAGATCAGTAAGTATGACCACCAACCCTGCTGCCACCAGCCCTGGTCGAGTGCTGACTCCCAGGATGCTCTCCACTCTTGCCGACACTCCCTGCCTCACCCACTGCCATCTTCCCTCGCCTGCGACCCTCCATTGTTGCTGCCTTGCCTTCCCACCACCAATTCGTGAGTGAGGAGGCAAAGCAGCAAGCCCCGCCAGTCCCCTACCTCCTCCTGCTACCGCCACTGCCAGTCCCGGTCAAGTCCCAACTCCCAGGCCAGCTGCAGCTGCCTCGTCCACCTGGCAGCTGCCATCTTGGTTAGGCCAGCTGCCACTTTCCCTCACCCGCCGTGGCCCAAGGGTTGCTGCCTTGCCTTCCCACCACCAATTGGTGAGTGAGGAGGCAAAGTAGCAAGCCCACTGGTTGCCTACCTTCTCCTGCCACCGCCACCGCCAGCCCAGTCAAGTGCTGACTCCTGGACCACAGTAAGTTTGAAGACTGCAGAGGACCCTGGCATAGCTAACTAGCCAAGTTGCCTGCCTCATTTTTGGTAAATTGCTTTTTTTAATTTATATATTTATTTATTTAGTATCTGTTTTGTTTTTATGATTAATAAAACTTACCAAAAATGAGGCAGGCCTCCATACATAAACGGATTTTTTTTAAAATAAAAGTTTTTTATTTTTTTTAAACGCAAACATAAACAAAACAAACCGTAAAATATAAACCATCATCTTATATACAGTGTGTCAGTTGGTACAAATCACTTGTGCACAATCTCTGCAGTCTTTCCTTTCCAATTTGCATTAATCCTTATATCACAAATCCACTATATTTATATTATTAATTACTTACTAGACTTTACTATTATTATATCATTTTATGTGAGCAAATCACCATTGTTACTTAATCTGCTTTATAATGTTCATTTCATCATCACCAATTTATTCTATAACAAGATATCCTTACTTTACCTTACCTCTGTAATTCTATTCTTATATTATAATGTATTGTAAAATATTTCATAAATGAAAAAGCAAAGCAGAAACAAATATCAATAAGTACAGCAGTATAACAGAAAAATTATTTAAATTTCTTTGTATTGACTTATTTCTAATTTTGTTAATTATATCAACATGTTTATAATTATCAACCTTCTGTATTTAATTGATACATAACAATGATCATTCTCTCCCTAATTTCTACCTCTTATCTCTATCCATTTCTGCACATTGTAATTTTCTAATTTCATTTTCATCTATGGGGATCTCTTCGTTTTTCCACTGTTGTGCAAACATAATTCTAGCCGCTATTAACTTGTGTAACATTAAATATGTGTTGTACTCCCTTTGTTTATGTGGGTGCCAACAAAAATATTTCTGGTTTTAAAATTTAAATCAACTACATCCTCTTCAGCCCGATACTGAATTCATATATTTCCAGTTTTTTAAACTGAGGAATAATTTCAGAAAAAAAATTAAGTATTGCTCTGTGAATGTGCCTTTCAATTCCATTTGTAATCTAACTTCTTCGATGATTTTGTACTATTATCTTTTTTTTTTTACTGTATATATCTGCATAAGGCTGTAAAAAGCTTCAATACATTTTTAAGCTGCATTCTAAAAAGGTTAGGCGACCAAACATGGCTTCCCCTGGCTTCTCTCTCTCTGCTATAGAAAGAGCATTCCATTAGGGACTGTTGGTCCAGGTAAGTAGTCTTGGCTAGGAAAGATTTTTGTGCCACTACTGGCAAAAAATAACAAACTCCTTTGGTTTGTTAATAGTATTTCCATTTTAAGTGCTTCTTTTTCAATTAGTGAATTGTAATTATGAAAATATCAGCCATTCTTTTCTATGCACATTGCAACATCTTTTTTGTCATTTTCAAATCCACTTTGAATTCCCTGTAGTTCCCTGAAGCTGCTCAAGCCTCGCCTTTACCTCCCCATAGCTCTTTGTAGCTGCCCAGGCGTTGCCCAGGCTTCCCCAGGCCTTGGAAACTGGCAAAAAACACTTGCTAAGCAACTGGCCACTAAGAGAGGACCTGGTCAATCAGCAAGGACTGCTTAAATTTGGGTTGCCAGTCACATGGCCACATGGCCACGCCCACCCTTCACATGACCACATAACCACGCTCATCCCAGTCACATGAACACCTAGCCACACCCAGTCAGCAAGCCACTCCTATCCCAGTCACATGACCGCCGAGTCACACCCACAAATTAGGCCATGCCCACAGAACCGGTTGTTAAGAAATTTGAATCCCACCCCTGCCAAGAAGGCTGTTGCTAGCAGAGTTACTACAAGATTTCCCCTCCCTTCTCTCAATTGTAAGCTCAGGGACAGGAGTTCAGGGAAGATTCTCAGTAGCCATTTGTTATTTTCTGTAACCAGGATTCTGCTTGACTTCTTCCTCATATATACCTCCTCATGTCAGTTTAATCTGTAAATTAAGATTTAAAATACATCTTCAGCAGGTTTTTCTTCTTGACACAATGTTAGCTGTTCAATTTGGAATTCTTGGAGTATACTGATTGGATATAGTACAGTGCAAAGCTTTAATTTCCCTGGAGCTGGAGGCACAGGTTGCTGGGTGTTTAAATTGCAGATTTCCTGTTCAAAAGGGTGGATGTAGGAGTGTTTGGGCTTCAAGATGTTTTCCCAACTGGTGTAATGACATAACAAACACAGTGTGTGGTACAGAGGGAGAGGCCTTGGAATGTGGCAAATGAGAAGAACTGGGTTCTGTTGACAACACTGCTCCATTTTTTTTAACCATTTGACCTAGGATCAGTTGTTTTCCTTTGTTGTAAGAAAACAATATCCTCCTTAACCCACCAAATCCATGAAGATTAGAGTCTTCTAGGTCTGTAGCAAATGGTTGAAGTGTTGAAGGCGACTCACTTCCATCTCTGTATGAATAAATTTTGCTTTAAATCTAAAGCTGTTTGGCATTTCAAACTCAGAGGTGGTATTCAGCAGGTTCTGACCAGTTCTGGAGAACCGGTAGTGGAAATTTTGAGTAGTTCAGAGAACCGGCAAATCCCAACTCTGACTGGAGATTTTACAGTATCCTTCCGCTGCCACGCCCACCAAGCCATGCCCACAGAACCAGGAGTAAAAAAAACTTGAATCCCACCACTGCTCAAATTGCTAGAAATGACCACTGTTATAGTACTACAAACCCTACCACGGATAAAGAGGATGAGCATAATATGACTTGAAGATTGGTATTCTCGCCCCGTTCTTTGGATAGGTGTTTTCATTTGAGAACAAAAAGAAATATAAGCAGCTGGTTGATGTACACATAAATTCGGACAAACAAAATAATTGAGAGAGAGAAAAGTTTAATGGGAATTTTAGAAAAATGAAGTTATTGTGGGAGGAGTAAGGACCCTTACGAGTCATGCTTTTGTTTTTTGGGAAATGGTGCCTTCAGAAATCTCTGTTTGCTTCTGTGTAAACAGATACTACAAGCTTAAAATCAATTTGCACTGTTCTCCTTTTTTACAAATAGAAATTTCTCCCCCTTGGGGGAATGGTCATAATCATGTTGAAATCAGGTTTTCATAAACTCTTTGATGCCACAAATAAGAAGACCCCATTGGTTGCTATTACAATTCATTTTTTAAACAAATTAAATATTGATCATGTATGATGTCTACTGCTGAAAACATATGCCTTGTTACCCTGCTCCTATCCTGGTTCTAGCTACCAAGATTTTTTACCATTGTCTTTGGATGACTTCACATAACAGTGGTGGAGAAAGCAAAGTTAAGACATCATATGAAATATGTACCACAGTACACACATAAGCAGAAATATCTTCACTGCTATTTCATTCTTGCATCCCTACCACTTCTGCTAATTTCTTTTTTCTCTCCTATCATTCCAGTTTTCTTTGCCCAGCTAGATCATTCTGGGCTTCAAGACACTACAGAAGACATCACAGGAGCACAATTGTCCATTTATGTTACATTTCAAGGACCAGGCCTGAAGACCAGAGTTTTAAGGAGACCCTTTTGTGATCCTTGAGAATATATGAAGGACAGACATAATGCCTAAAGAGAGCCATAACTATGGTCTTGAGGGGAATAGTCAGAAACAGTCACCGAAACAAGAGCAGAAACATTTGCTAAATCCTGGGAAAGGAGATAGTATTATGAAGAGGCTCAGGCTGGCTCCTTCCTGTCTCACTGAGGATGTAGAGAGTGGGAAGGTCAAACATAAGCAGACTTTCAAGATTCTGTTACTACAGTTTTACTCTGTAAACATATTTATAATCTTCCTGTAGAGTCAGTTTCTTCATCTCGTTACCTCATAGCCCAGACAATGCCAGAGAAATAGAGAAAGCAAATATTATTTTAATCATGTGTGTTGGAGAGAGAGAGGTGGGGGAGCGAGGGAGGGAGACTAAATTAGTGAATATAAACTAATCAGCTTGACATTGATATGGAACTCTGGAACAGATTACTAAGCAATCAGTTTGTAACCAATTTGTGACCATTAAAGCACTGTTTGACAAATTATACCAATTCAATCTGATTTCCTTTTTTGATAGGCTGGGAAAAAGGTGGATATAGCATATATCAACTTCAGCAAAGCATTTGACAGAATCTCCCATGGGATTCTCGTAAAGCAGTTGGCAAAATGTGGGTGGGACTATACTACCCTAGTTGAACAGTTGTACCCAATGAGTATAAATCAGTGACTCTACAATAAACTGGAAAGAGATAGCATATAGCTACGTTGTAAGTCCTGTATTGTTCAGCGTGTTTTAAAATGGCTTGGATGATGATTAAATTTATAGATGACATATAGGACAAATAATGAATACCTTTGAATAATAGTTCTCAGCCTGTGGCCCATGGACCCCTGAGCAGCTGTGATGTCATCATAGGGAGTGCATGAAGTCTTGAAAAAATGTTATGATTTAAATCTTAAGTCAAGTTTTGGGGTTCCATGGCCAGAAAAGGTATTTAAAGGGGGTATGCGATGAAGAAAAGTTGAAAATCACTGCCTTAGAAGACAGTTATCACATCAACAGAAGTACA
This sequence comes from Laticauda colubrina, assembly GCA_015471245.1. NCBI lineage: Eukaryota > Metazoa > Chordata > Lepidosauria > Squamata > Elapidae > Laticauda > Laticauda colubrina. The sequence goes on along the minus strand of BLBF01000021.1, from coordinate 6,793,713 downwards.
TGGTTAAGATCAAGAAAAGTAATTATTCTCACTGTTTGCTGCTCAGGCCACACCTGAAATATGTCCAGTTTTGGGCACTGCACTTTTGGAAGGGCATTGAAAATTGAATGCATCTTCAGAGGGGAAATGGGATGATAAAGGACCGAGAGGGAAAAGGTTATGAAGAATGTTTGCAGTAGAGAGCCTGAAGAAGTGACGACAAAGAGACAAGCTAGCTGTCTTCAAGTATCTAAAAGGCTATCATGGAGAAGATAACCTAACTTTGTTTAACGGTGTTCCAGAAGACCAGGCAAAAATGAATTAATGTAAATTGCAAAGAAGTAGATTTCAAGAGGGAATTGGGGAAATGTCATCATAGAACTGTTGGGCAATTGAAATAGACAGCCAAAATAAAAGCTGAATGATAGTTTGTTGGGGATGCTGTATTAATGGATTCCTTCAAAGGAAAATAATTTTCTATATCAGGGTGTCCAACTTAAGGCCCACAGGCCAGATTCGGTGCTTAGATCTGGCCTGTGGGGCTGCCCTGAGAATAGCGAAGGACCGGCCTTCAGTGCCTCCACCAGCACTGTGCAGAGGGTTGCAGGAGGCCGTTCCAACTGAAAATGGAGCTCGGGAGCCGGTTTTTGCTGGCAGAGCGCTCAGACTACCAGAGGTGTTCCCCTGACAAGAGTGACATCAAGCTGGCCACACCCAGCCTGCCCCCCACCAAGGTCAAACATAACTCTGATGTGGCCTTCAATGAAATCAAGTTTGACACTCCTGTTCTAGATGATCACCAGGGGCTGTTCTGTTCCATCCATTCTATGATTCTATGGTCTTGGGTGAACAATTCTGGTCTCAACTTTTGGGAAAGATTTAAGGGGCTTAAAGTATGGGGTGGAAGGAAATCTGGGACATATTTCTTTAGTTTGTCTGCAGTGCTATCTACAATTATCTGTTTGTTGTTCTCATAATTGCAGAGTATTGCAGTGTATACAGAATAGGTCATTGAGGTAAAGGCTATGGTGTATACAATATTTAATGATGGAATTAATAATTGCCCAAGACACTGTTGTTTTGTAATCTTAATTCTCACTCATATAATGTCTGGATGCTAGAGAAGGTTAATTTCCTTTAAATGGGGAAAAATAAGACACATTGAGACACATTGTTTTAACACTGTGGAGATCTGCTGACAAAGGCCCTTAAAAGCAGTTCTAATTCCAAAAACTATTTGCAAATCCCCATAGTTCAGGTTTGGCCATTGTAGGGAAAGGTAAACAAAAACAGCAAGAAGAATAGGAAGAACCAAGACATTTTTAGGTGACCTAAAAATCAACAACATGCTAAGCAGAGCAAAAATATGGCAAGTATTTGGATTGAAGAGTTCAAGGAAATTCCCAAGCTAATAGCTAGATGTTGGAAGAACATTCCAGAAATCAATGGCAAACAACTTGTTTTGCTTCTAAGATAAACAAATGTATCCATATAGCCACTCACTTCAAATCTGAGGAATCTACAAAGTTCTGTCTGAAGCATCATTTCTCAACCTGAGTAGCTTGAAGATGTATGGACTTTCACTCCCTAAATTCCATGGCTGAGAAATTCTGGAAATTCATACTTCAGTCTTCCAAGATTGAGAAACAGTGGTCTGAAGCCTCCTGAGATGGAAAGCCGAAACTTCCAAAATACCTAAGCATCATGGTAATAGACATAGAAGTCTGTTCTTGACGATGATGGTACTAAAATGATGAAACGTGCATTGGAACATAATGCAACGTCTGCTTTTACTATCATGACATTGCAGAATTTGCATGTCTTGGTGCTAATAGGAGTAATTCCAGCTTATTACAAGGATATTGAGTTGGAGAAGGACACAATAGACTGCCAACTCCTCTTATGCTTGTGCAAAAAACCTCCCTCATATGTATGTTTCTTTGAGCATACATATGCTTTATCGGAGTGGAAACAGGTAATGGAAATATCCCTTTCTCTTAATGCAAAATACCATAATCATTTGTTTAGGAGGTGTTCCATAGAATAATAGCAAAACAGTTTGACTGTCATGTTTTTGTCAACTCTGAAGCTCCAAGATGGATTCATCCACGCCAGCTTCAGAGTTGACAAAAACATGACAGCCAAACTGTTTTGCTCTGTAATTGTATGAAACTGCTCCTAAACAAATGATAATGATGGCTGGGTTTGTGTAATCAGAATAAAATACTTTCTCTTGGGAACCAAGGACTGTTATGTATGGAACTTGGTAGGCTCCAAATTCCCTATTCTGATTGGCCAAAAAGGCCGTTCTCGGATTGGCCATTAGAGAACCAATCCGATTGGCCCGCCGGATGGCAGGAACACTTAAAGTGGTATCATTTGCCATAAGCCGCGAGCAAGCCGCTATAAAAAGGGCTGCCATGGCTTGGGCTGTTGTTCCATTACTATTGCCTAGTGAGCTTAATAAAAGAGTTTATTGTTGGAACCCAGTCTCATGCGCTTCTTTCCGGACGGAACACTGGCAACGAAGGTGGGATCGTCGTAGAAGAGTGAGACCGAAGCACGCGGCAATCTGAACCAAGAGAGAGAGATGGCAGGTAACAATGCACCGCCTGCACCATTCAATCCTGATGAGGAGGATTGGGAGTCATATATCGATCATTTTCTTATGTTCTTGGAAAGCAACGAACTGCAGGAAATCTCTGACCAAAGGAAGAGGGCTGTCTTCCTTACACACTGTAGACCAGCCGTCTTTAAAATGGCGAAGGCACTGGCTAAACCCAGAGATGTCAAACAGATGACTTGGCCCGAGCTGAACAGAATGCTCAGAGCACATTACGCACCTGTGGTTTCCAACTCGATAAAAAGACACGAATTCTACAAGAGAGACCAGAAAGAAGATGAAACCGTTGGAGATTTTGTGCCCTGAGACACATCGGAGGAGCCTGCGAGTTCCAGAACATGGATGAGGCCACGAGGGACCATGTGGTCCTCAGTTTGAAGGACACTACACTTCAGAGTAAGCTGCTGAATAGAACAAACAGAACCGTGGCTGAGGCTATTCAGAAGCAACCGCCACCAAAGCAGCAAAGAAATCTGCAGCCACCATGCACCAGATGAACGTGACTCCAGATCCGCCAAACCAAACCAGAGAGAAGAAGGCAGAGGGAAGCAAGAAGCAGCCCACAGCGACCGCCCACTACGAAGATCTTGAATCCCAGAGCGAGACCAATGACAAAAATGAAGATGTCTATAGACTTCAATCAGACAAGAAATGGCGGGAAAAGAGAAGAAACAGGCAGGAGTTTCAGTGTGCGGGATGCGGGTGCAACCACCTGCGAGCTGAATGCAGGTTCCTAGACGCAATCTGTAGGGCTTGTAACAAGCGGGGGCACATCGAAAGGGTCTGCCGAAACAAAAAGAGCTATAGTCCTAAAAGATGCGGCAGCACCACCACCCCCAGACATGAAGAGAGACAAGCTGGAAGCAGATGGAACCGAAGCAAAAGAATCAGTGACAGAGAGGAAACACACCAGATGGTAACCATCAGAAATGCCAGGGCAGAAAACAGGAAAAAGGTCCGGATAGAGGTGAACATTGAAGGGAAGCCCTGTGAGATGGAAGTCGACTCCGGGTCTTTTCTATCTGTGGTATTCTGGAATACCATCCGGCGGCTGATACCGGACATTAAACAAAAAGAACTACAAAAACAAAGACTGATTTTAAAAGACTACCAGGGAAATCGAATCCCGGTAGTGGGCCTTGGACATTTCCTGGTCAAATTTAAAAATCATGCCGAAATCTTGCCTCTGACCATCGTCGACCGTGATCCCCCTAGCCTGCTAGGGATCGAATGGTTCGTGCCCCTGGGAATCGGGATGACCGGGATAAACCGCATTGCTGCAGCCAACTGGGAGGAGAGCCTGCTACAAGAATTCCAAGATGTTTTCGACGGGACCCTAGGCAAGTACAAGGGGACCCCAATTTCATTTAGCCTAGACCCGAAAATAGCCCCCATCCAGTTAAAAGCCAGATGTATCCCTTTTGCCTTAAAACCAAAAATTGATGAACAGTTAAACAAATTAATAGCTCAAGGGGTGTTAGAGCCAATCGACCATGCCAGGTGGGAAACACCCATCATGACTCCTGTAAAACCAGATGGGTCAGTGCGCATCTGCAGAGACTTTAAGGCAACCCTAAACCATGCACTCCAACAAAGCGCATACCCAGTACCGGTAGTGCAACACTTATTGCACTCCCTAGGGGGAGGAAATTTTTTTGCGAAGCTTGATCTCGCACAGGCGTGCCAACAGCTACCCATTGACCCCACTACTGCAGAGGCATGGACTATTGTGACACATAGAGGGGCATTCAAGTGTAACCATCTTCAGTTCGGCATTAGCGTTGACCCAGGCATGTTCCAAAGCCTCATGGAGCGTCTGTTAAACGGAATCAAGGGAGTCGTCCCTTATTTTGACAATGTTCTGGTCTCAGCAAAAAACGGCAACCAACTAGAGAGCAGATTAAGGGAAGTTTTAAGAAGATTTAGAGACGCAGGCCTTAAGGTAAAGTGAGAGAAATGCAATCTAGCCACCAACCAGGTCTAGTTTCTGGGCTTCCTAATAGTTGAACAAGGAATACATCCCACTGAAAAAAAGTTAAAGCAATCAAAGACGCACCTAGACCTAGGAACAAAACTGACCTTCAAGCATTCCTAGGTCTCATAAATTTCTACAATGTGTTCCTGCCCCATAAGGCAACCATAGCAGAACCTTTACATCGGTTGTTAGACAAAAAACTACCTGGAAATGGGGCCACCAGGAACAAGTAGGATTTCGGGGTATCAAAGACCTATTAACATCTAACACCGTTTTAATCCAGTATAGCAATACCCTGCCTTTGACAGTCACCTGTGATGCATCGCCTTTTGGAATCAGCGCCATCCTGAGCCACAAGCTACCAGACAGCAGAGAGGCACCAGTCACTTTCTATTCAAAAACACTTTCCAAGTCAGAACGCAATTACAGCCAACTCTACCGAGAAGCCCTCACAATCATCACTGGAGTCAAAAGATTCCATGAGTACCTTTACGGCAGAACTTTTTCAATCATCACTGATCACAAACCCCTGTTAGGAATCCTAGCAGGAAACAAGCCAACCCCGAACATTCTGTCACCTAGAATGACGAGGTGGTCTGATTCCCTCGCTGCCTACACCTACATGCTGATTCACTGCCCAGGAAAGACCATCACCCATGCCGACGCCCTGAGCTGTTCCCCATTGCCTATCACAGAAGAGGACCCAGCTCCCACCGTCTCCACACTTCAACTCAAGACCTGCCCGAACCTGCCGCTAACCGCAGTGGAGGTCGTGAGAGCCACCGCGAAGAACCCTTTGACAGCTCACATCCTGAATTGGGTAGGTAAGGGTTGGCCGGAAGAGAACAAAACTGAGACTTTTAAGCCATTTCACACCCGATAGATTGAACTGTCTATCGAGAAGGGCTGTATTTTGTGGGGTGACAGGGTGGTGATACCAAACAGACTCCAGGAAGATATTTTGTGCATGTTGCATGAGGGGCACTCAGGCATAGTCAAAATGAAAGCCCTGGCCAGGAGTTACGTCTGGTGGCCAGGACTGGACAAGGACATTGAACATTGGGTGGCAACATGCCATGACTGTCAAAAATCGAGGCCTACCCCCCCCCACAGGCACCAGTTAGGGAATGGGAAACTCCCCGGGGTCCATGGTCTAGACTACATATTGACTTTGCTGGGCCAACAAAAGGCAACAGTTTTTTAATAGTTGTGGATGCCTACTCGAACTGGTTAGAAGTCATCCTCATGTCTTCTACAACCACCGAGGCAGTGATGAAACAGCTAGACAAACTTTTTGCCACGCATGGACTGCCTGATGTACTGGTGTTGGTCAGTGGGCCCCAGTTTACCGCATTAGTATTCGAGCAGTATTTAGCTGCCCAAGGCATCCGACATGCTTTAACGGTGCCGGCCCATCCAGCTGCAAACGACAGGGCTGAACGCATGGTTCAGTACACTAAGGAGGGCCTGGATAGAATGGACAAGGGGGACGTGCAAGAAAAACTAAACCGATCACTAACCCTACAGCATATTACCCTTAGCAGCACAACCAACAAAAGCCCAGCAGAACTCCTAAAGGGTAGGAAATTGCATTCCTACCTCGACAGACTGCACCCCACTTACACCTGGGATAAACCAGCAAATACTGTGCATTTGAAATAGACGACCTCATCTATGCGAAAAACCTCACCGGGGACCCGTTATGGCTTCCAGCCATGATCACCCAGATCACAGGCCCCCGGTCATACCGACTACTCCTAGACGACAGAAGAGAATGAAAGCGGCACATCGACCAGCTTCATTCTCACACCTCAAACGCAAAAACACACCAGCACCAAAAATAAATACCAACCAAAAAACAACCGAGATGGGGTGGGAAATACAAGATAATAAAAAAGGAGAGACAAATCTCCCATAACAAGACAAAAAAACACTACACAAAGACTATCAAACAAATCAAAAAGAGCACTCACGGTTAGTTGAACCCCAAATGAGAAGTCCAGGAGCAGGAGAACAAGGTGAGGCCTTCCTGGAAGGAAACAGCCAGGCCAGCTCAACCAACCCGGACAAACCAGGAGGGAGCGGCGGAGCCATCTCAACCAGCCCGAGAGACTCAGGCAGGAGCAGCAAGGCTGACTCACCCTTCCAGGAGGTTCCATGGAGAAGGAACAGAGAGACAGCAATCCCATTTGAACCGCTCGAAGACCACGCCGAGACTGAGCTGTGCAGGTCAACCAGGACTCGGAAAAGCTCCAACTACCTGCGTGACTACGTGACGTACGTTGGATTGAACCAAGGGGGGAGGGGTGTTATGTATGGAACTTGGTAGGTTCCAAGTTCTCTATTCTGATTGGCCGAAAAGGCCGTTCTCAGATTGGCCATTAGAGAACCAATCCAATTGGCCCACCGGACGGTGGGAATAGTTAAAGTGGTGTCATTGGCCACAAGCCGCAAGCAAGCCGCTATATAAAGGGCTGCCGCGGCTTGAGCTCTTGTTCCATTGCTTTACTGAATTAAAAAAAAAGTTTGTTGTTGGAACCCGGTCTCGCACAACTTATTTCCAAACAGAACAAGGACGTTCTCACACCTGATCAGAGGAAGGAGGAGTGATGTCACCAGACCATCAGACAGCGCCTTGATTGGACCATGTGATTGATTGTTCGGGGTTGAAACAAAAACTTTTACTTTTACTTAGGTGGAAAATCATGGGAATTTTCAGAGTTGGTTTTCACCAGATAAATGCCAATCTGGTATTTCCAATAAAGCTATTCTTTGAGGAATCTAATTGCCTTGGATTGGAGTGCTGCTTCAAATGGATTTATTACTTGGAACCAGAGGTGGTATTCAGCAGGTTCTGACCAATTCTGGAGAACCGGTAGCGGAAATTTTGAGTAGGTTGGAGAACCGGCAAATCCCACCTCTGACTGGAGATTTTACAGTATCCTTCCTTTGCCATGCCCACCAAGCCACGTCCACAGAACTGGTAGAAAAAAATTTGAATCCCACCATTGCTTGGAACCCAGACAGTTTTTATGCCACTAAACATAACAAGATTTTGAAAGAAGGTCAAATGAATGAATGATACAGGTCCATGTTAGTCTAAAGCCTGCCTCCATTTACAAGGCACTAAATGGCCTCACGTACATTGTTATAAGCTGCAATTTGTTTTAATAATATGTTTGCATCAGTGGTGGGATTCAATTTCTTTTTACTTCTGGTTCTGTGGGCATGGCTTGGTGGGCATGGCAGGAGAAGGATATTGTAAAATCTCCATTCCCATACCACTCCTGGGGGAAGGTTTCTGCAAAATCCCCATTCCTTGCTGGTGCAGTGGTTAGAGTGCTATACTGCAGGCCATGTCTGCTGACTATTGGCTGCCTGCAATTTGGCAGTTCAAATCCCACCAAGCTCAAGGTTGACTCAGCCTTCTATCCTCCTGAGGTGGGTAACATGAGGACCCAGATTGTTGGCGACAATATGCTGACTCTGTAAACCACTTAGAGAGGTCTGTAAAGCACTGTGAAGCAGTATATAAGTCTAAGTGCCATTGCTATTCCTGGGGGAAGGATACTGCAAAATCTCCATTCCTTCCCACCCCACTAACCTGCTTTCCAGCTCCGTTTTCCTGTGCAGGGCAACAAAAGAAGACCCAGCCAATCAGCTCGGACTCAGGAGGCAGAGAATAGATGAGGCCAGTCAGAGGTGGTATTTGCCAGTTCTCTGAACTCCTCAAAATTTCTACTACTGGTTCTCCAGTACTGGTCAGAATCTACTGAATACCACCTTTGGTTTTCACCAAGCATCGTGGCTTGGTTCATACATAAAATTAAATTATACATTATGGCTTACAAACCATAACAGGGAAGTTCACATATTTCATGAAGCTTAGGATCTCAGCATGGTAACCGGGAAGCCAAGACAAGCCAAAAACTTTTATTGGCACTTCAGATTCTTCCTACTGTACTTATAAGTAATATAAAAAAGTACCAACCTCTGTCATCCCTTTTATTTTAATCATGACTCAGGCCCAAATAGACCTCATAAGCTTGAGACATGGCTGCAGCTTAATGTTAAATGTGCTTTCTTATTCATAAAAAGGACAATGATAAGCAGTGGTAACAGTGAGAGATTGGCTAGTAGTAAAACAGTGATCTGTAACAGGTTCTAGAGAGATCTATTGTACAAATAGACAAGAGTTTCTGCAATCTTTTTACAAGTATATCCCCAATATATTCAAATACTCCTAATATGCTAAAAAGTTAGAGATTTCTGTTTCAATCTCATATCAGGCTTGTTATAGCATATTGTAAGAGACTTCAAACTTGGCAAGCTTAAGGCTTGTGGACTTTAACTCCCAGAATTCCTGAGCTAACATGACTGGAGGAGGAATTCTGGGAGTTGAAGTCCACAAGTCTTAAAGCTGTCAAGTTTGAAGGCCCCTGACATCGCACAATATATGAACCCAGTCAGAGGTGGTATTTAACAATTTCTGACCAGTTCTGGAGAACCAATAACAGAAATTTGGAGTAGTTCGGAGAATCAGCTCTGACTGGCTCCACCCCATCTATTCACTGCCTCCCAAGTCCGAGCTGATTGGCTGGGTCTTCTTTGGTTGCCCTATACAGGAGAACGGAGCTGGATAGTAGGTTAGTAGGGTGGGGAGGGAATGGGGATTTTGTAGTAACTTCCCCCAGGATTGGGGAGGAAATGGAGATTTTACAGTATCCTTCCCCTGCCACGCCCACCAAGCCACACCCATAGAACGGGTAGTAAAAACATTTGAATCCCACCATTGAACCCAATGTATACTTATTTAACTGATAATGGTGTTTAAGGAAGCAACAACCTTACCTATCTGAATATAAAACCATTTTTGTGTTCTTTTATAGCACAGATGAAAGATCTGAATATATTCTGCAACTTTTTTTTGTCTTCAAGTCTTTGCTACTGACCTTTCCTGAAATATTAGCATTGTGGATTGAGCAAAATTAGATCAGTTCTTCCTAGATGAACCTGTAGATAGCGATAGGAGCCTGAATGAAAAACAAGAAAAACAGCAACCTCCCAGCTTAGAGTATGTATCCACCTGCCTCCTGTCCAATGGTTTGAAATATTACAATCCCAAAAGTTGAAGAAGAATGAAAACAAAGAGACCTTCATTTAAGGTAGACAGAGATGAATGCTAGAAATAGACAATGAGAAAAGTTGAATTTTGCTTACAAGGGATTGTTTCCATGATGTTCAAAGTAACTTCCAGAAAAAGTGAGAGGAAGTCAGAATTTATTGGCTTCACAGGAAAGGGAAAATAATTTTCTCTCTGGGCATTTATAACTCAATGTCTCACAAAGGACAAAGATTCTTCAAAGATTTAGATGGTTTATGGATTGTACAGCAAAAACTCCAGACTTATCGACCATGAGATAGAAGTGACAAGCGAAAGAAAAAACATAGGTTTTCAAGGAGATAATAGATTGGAAGCTAAGCTGTAAAGACCCACATTAGAGCCACGGCGGTGCAGTGGTTAGAATGCAGCACTGCAGGCTACTTCTGCTGACTGCCAGCTAACTGCAATTTGGCAGATCAAATCTCACCAGGCTCAAGGTTGACTCAGCCTTCCATCCTTCCGAGGTGGGTAAAATGAGAATCCAGATTGTTGGGAGAAATATGCTGACTTTGTAAACTGCTTGCAGAGGGTTGTAAAACACTGTGAAGCAGTATATCTAAATGCTATTGCTATCATGCAAATTCCGATATAGAAATAGAAATTAGGTCAGAAGTTAACAAAATGGTGCTTTTCCTGAGAATTTAGCTTACCTAAACAACATAAGAAGAAGAAGAAGAAGCAAGGATTTGGAAAAGAAAGTATGATAGAAATACTGATTAAGAAAGAAAAATCAACCAATTAATCTGGAGGAGAAAAGGATTTTGAAGGGTTCTATTCACTCTGGGGTGGAGGACTTAAGGATAGCATGATGAAAATATGTAAAAGTGAATTAGGAGAAACGTCTCCAACCACAATGGTTGTCACAGCTATTAATAGCGTATTGAGGTTTTCTCAATATATTATTCAAGTTCTCCAATTCTTCAAGGATACTCTCAGGTGACTGTTTACCATCAGGCAGTAGTTGTCCAAAACTATCAGATATCACACTTGCTCTCACAAAGAAGCATGAACTACCTCTTAGACCCAGATAGTCATAACCCCCCACCCCTGCCAACAGCCCAAAGGATGGTAGAAATCCCTATGTAGATCATACTAGACAATATTCCATAAGAGTTCATAGATTTAAAAAAACCCTCCCAAATAATATTACAAATCATTGACACAATGAGAGCACATAAGTATGAGATCTTGACTGCTATAATTACTATGGTAGGCTCTAACTTGAGTTCTTCTCTTGCTTGGCCAGATTTTTTTTTTAAAAATTTACTTTCGTTTTCCTCTACTGGTACAGTATACCAGATTTTTGCCCCTTCATCTCCAGCAGTTTTCAGTGAATCTAGGAGCTCCCTAGGAATGACCAACAGAGAAAATATCTTGTTTGCCTCTCAGTTCCAAGTCTCCATCATGTTCCTAATGAACCACCTATTGAGTTGTTGGAAAACTTTTCAAGCACTCTTAGGAATACATCTGGATATATTGTGCATTGGGAAAATCATCTTAATAGGTCCACCCATCTTACAAAGACAATGGGTAATGAGAAATCTCATCTAGACCACAACATGACCCAACCATGGCAAAGGACTCAGTCACTTATTTCTAGTTCAACCATCCACTACTTAAAAGTAAAAGATAGTCCAAGTTATATCTTTCTACATATTGGGTCAGCTACTACTTTTCATGTCAGTCAGTGTCACTATTGTATTATTTCTGAGCTATAAACTATTTACCGTAACAAATTCATTGCTTTGTATCTCTTGCTCTGCCTGTTGCCAGCATGGGGGGAGGAAATAATTCAATCTCAAATGATTAGATTTATTAATACGTCCAAATGATTCTACATCATAAACATTCAAATCAATCATTTTCTTTTCCATCAGCATTCATAATTGGCATAAATGCTTGAGGAATGAATTTCTACCTAAAATCAATTTAGCTCCAAGGCCTATAAAAATGCATAGAGCTTATGAATCAGATTCTGGAAGTAAACAAAATGGACTAGGCCCACCTGTATTATACTTATTAATGGTAGCACATTCATTTGTATTAAGCATCCATACATATCAAGTGACTAAGTGAAATTATTTCTTACATCTTCCAAGTTGTTTTGCAGTTTGATGAGATTTTTATACAGTGAAGCATCAGTTTAACATACGCTGATTTAATGGACATGTAATGAACAAAATGTATTTCTGGAATGAACAAAATGTACTTCAAAATAATAAACAAGATTTATCATATTCAAGTAGTCCAGGAGAATGCAATCAAATTAATATCATTTGTAGCCATTTCCATACTAGTGTGATCCAAAAGACATAGATTGATGCAAATTATGTACATTCAGATTTAACAGGATTAGAGTATAACTAGCACCACTCTCCAAGAATGGCCTGTTCTGTTAAATAGAGACTAAACTATAACTGCATAATTATTCCAAATTACCATCTTCTTGGGACATTTTATTAAGCATTTTGCTTTTTACTCTGCTTTTTACCTGGAAATGCTTAGACATTCCACCAAAGAAGAAACTTGCCTCTATATTTATATTTGGTAAAAAGTAGTAATGTCAAAAATTGTATAGTAGAAACTTTCTCTGCATTAGCATCTCAATCCTCAGTTCATCATTTGTTTTAGCAAATATTTTCTGCAATTTTTAACTTCCTCCAAATTTTGCCCTAAGAGAAACTGTCAAAGTAAAAACAGGAATGGCAAATACATTTTTATTTGCCATTTCTTCTTGGTAACGTGAGAACATTTTCGCAATCTGCTACCTTATCATCTCTGGGCATCTGTAAAAAAAAATCTAAAAATCCTTCCATGCTACAGAATATTTCTCAGACTCTTCTAATTCACCTCTTTCGCTCACCCTTCATGTAATATATTCATTAATTTCAAAGAATTCATTTCTGAATTGGAATAAAGTTACACAGTTTGTCCCTGAGAGTTGTTTCTTTTGAACTTTAACAGCATTTACTGTCAAATGGGAAGCTGACAGATTGAAAAATAAAGTTGTGATGTGTGCTAATGTTTCATTCCTATTTAGCAAATTTTGTTAACCACAGAAGAACCTTCGCTTCATGGCAAATTTGGTGACCCACTAGAAATTGAATAAAGGCCTTCACTTTGCTATCTGAGATTGCATAGGCAGACAACTTGCAAAATATCTTCAAGGCCCCCATAAAGCACAAATAAATTGCATGTGGCTTAATGGATAACCAGGTCTGATGTATAATAGAAGAAGAAATGACCTGCTGTTGAGATGTTGAAGTATAGAGGCAAAAGGTATGTACCATAAATATTCAGAAAGCCACAGTTCCAACAAGGAATTGGTGCAGAGGTGGAATAGGTTGAATCCTGGAACTTCAGGCTGGGATGTTTTCTGGAAAGCTCCTGCTAATATGGTCATACCTGTGTATGTACATTTTAAGGAGAATGGTTATCAGGGTTCAGGATGTGTTCTTGTTTCATGTGCATGTGAAAATAAGTAGTGTGATGATAAATTGATTGGAGAGCCTGACTCCCTTCTGGAACAGACAAGGAAGGCATTTGAATAATGCACTGGGTATGAGCTGCTTTGAACAGGCAGATATTTCATTCTCCATCTCCAGTGGGGAAAAAAATACAACAAGCCAATTCTCTCAGTCAAAACTGCCTTCAGTCAACATAAGCTAAAACAGCCCTCGCAGCAGTGGTGGGATTAATTTTTTTTTTTTACTACTGGTTCTGTGGGCATGGTCTGGTAGGTGTGGCATGGCTTGGTGGACGTGGATAGCTTGGTGGGTGTGGCAGGGGAAGAATACTGCAAAATCCCATTCCCTCCCAACCCTGCAAAACTGTTTTCCAGCCCCATTCTCCTGTGTAGGAAAACAAAAGAAGACCCAGCCAATTCGCTGGGACTCGGGAGGCAGAGAATAGATGGGGGGGAGGGGCAGTCAGAAGTGGTATTTGCTGGTTCTCTGAACTACTCAGAATTTCCACTACCGGTTTCCCAGAACTGGTCAGAACCTGCTGAATGCCACCTCAGCCTCCCAGTGATTCCTCTCTAATAATCTTTGTGATCTTTGTGATTTTCTTTTCCACCAAATTATTCCTGGGAGGATGATTTCTAAATCAAAGAACAAATATCATATTACAGTAATAGATCCTGTCTACAGGTGGTCCTTGCTTAATGACTGCCTAGTTTAATAATTGTTTGAAGTCATGACAGTGCTGAATAGGTAGCTTTGTGATTGGTCTTCCCCCTTCACACCTGTGTCTTGCACACATTGCAACATCCTCACAGTCACATGATTCAGATTTGGGTGCTTTGCAACCAGTAGGTATTTAACGACCATTGTGAGGTTCCACACTCAATTTGTGTGTGTTCACAAATGGCTTCGGACCAGTAGAGTCAACGAAGACGGATGGGTTGAAATTTCACATCATGGTTTTATAATGTCACATTTAATGACCAGAAGTGAGGTCATACCTTGAGGGAGTCATGTCTTGCTTAATGATCACATACGTTTAGCAAAGATGTCATCATTCCCAGTTGCGGTCATTAATCGGAGACAGCCTATATTATTTTCTGTTTTTTCTGTGTTGATGAATTTAGACTGGTCTGGTTAGCCTCAATTCTTAGGAATATGAGAGAACAAGCTATTTGTGGATTGCCTCATATCAGTCAAGATGTGGTTTGGTTTCCTGAGTTGGTAAATGTATACAGGTTTAATTACTCTTAGTAATATGAGTAAACCAGGTATTTGCTGATTGCATCACATCAATCAAGACCCAGTTTGTTTTGACTCACACATTTTTAAAAAAGGCATCAGCGCTGTCCAAAACCCTCAGGGAAGATGGATCTGCATTGCCAAAAAAGTACACACTTGATCTGCGTTATAAGGAAACGGTGCCTCTGTCAGAGAAGGACACCAGGTGGCACTCGATGTGGCTGCTTGGACTTGCCTTCCTTGTATAGAAAATCATCTTTACAAACGCACTTAAATTGGCAATTGGCTGAAATGAAGAAAGGAAGTGGGTAAAGTCAACTAAAGATAAAGAAGCCAGTATGTTGCTTATCTCTCTCACACGCAGACACTCATCTATAGCCTTCATTGCATGAAAAGAGCTCTGGGAATATCATTGTCATTGTTATAATGGCTGAGTCCATTACATCCTTCAAAGAGCTCAGGGCAGTCTTTCAACATCTTCCCCAAAAACCCTAATGAGCTCATTTAAGATGAAGTAAGATTTAAAAAGGGTGACTGAACCAAAACAATCCATTGTAACTAAATGAAGAAGGTCATCCACCCATCCATTTTATGACAGATATACTGGAATTACTAAACCTTGCTCTTGCCCAGAACATAGAAAGAACAACACATTGAATCCCCAAACTTACTTACAGGTAGTCCCCAACCTACAATCATTCATTTAGTGACTGTTTGAAGTTACAACAGCTTTTTTTTAAAAAAGGGACTTTTCTCACACTAATGACCATTGTAGCATCCCCATGGCCCCATGATCAAAGTTATGGCACTTGGCAACTGGTTCATATATATGATGGTTGCAGTGCCCTGGGGTCATGGGATCACCTTTTGTGGCCTTCTGACAAGCAAGGTCAATGGGGAAGTCAGATTTATTAAAAATTATGTGGCTAACTTAACAACTGCAGCCATTCACTTAACAACTGTCCTGCTTAGCAATAGAGATGTAGGGCTCAGTTGTGATCATAAGTCAAGAACTACTTGTATTCTGAATGTTCCTGAAGTGTATTGACTGCTGCCTCGATTTTTTTCTTCTCTTTTTTAGATTCTTTGGGGAGTTCCTATTTGTTGTAGTTCAATCACATCAGTGTGACTGCTTGGACTTGCCTTCCTTGTGCAGAAAATCATTTTACAGGTAGTAACTTCCTGCTCCCACAAAACAGTGTGTGAATTAAACATAACCAAATGTTCATCCTAGCCTATAGATGCTCTCCATTAGAAGAATTTTAGACTACTTATGGAATGGTTAGATCAACACAACACACAAATTACAAGCTGACATTTTGGAGGTGATGGTAAATTACATTAATTTTAAGATCTGATTCGGGATCAGGTTTGAAAATCCAGGGTGTATTTTTTATTATTATTGTTATTCCAGGGAACTATAAGAAGGTCCACACAACTAACAGATAACATCTGTCTATACGGTCAGTAAGAGGAAACAACAACTTGATGGCACATAATAAATCAAAGCTCAGAATGCCATTCATTGTAACACCCATTCATCTTACCTGATATAAACATGGGAATAATGAGAAAAGGGCATGTAAAGTATGTCGTTAGCAACAGTGATGTAACTTTGGCAAGATGAAGCTTTAAATCAGTTATTACATGAGAAATTACAGAGGTCTGCAGATTGCAGAGGTTTCAGAATGGATTAAATTTGATGCAAAATAGATTCATACTTGTATGAATAGTACAATGTACAGTTTGGATTGAATTTTTCAGAACATTAGAACTAGTATTGGTAAAATGATTTTTGGGTGGCATGCAGAGGTGGGTATTCAGCAGGTTCTGACCAGTTCTGGAGAACCGGTAGTGGAAATTTTGATTAGTTCAGAGAACCAGCAAATACCACCTCTGACTGGAGATTTTACAGTATCCTTCCCCTGCCACACCCACCAAACCACGCCCACAGAAATGCTAGTAAAAAAAATTGAATCCCACCACTGGTGGCATTATACTTTATATCTAGATTTCTATCATCTAACATGGCTCCTAATTGCTTAAGTCGTAACAGTGGCTGACAGTCCACTTTTGAATTTTTAAATTAATTTTCAAAGGTATATATTCCTCCTGGAGAAGATATAAATGATTAAAATAGTGTCTTCTTAAGTAACATACGATTTGGACATCGAGAATATGTTCTGTGTAGTGCTGCTTCAAAAAAGTATTTGGACATGCTAATTTCTGATGCCTGGAAATGTTAAATGCTTTTACAGTATTGCTTCATTTGTGCTATTTGCCAAACTGTTTTACCTTTGAAGTTCTATTTGGTAATCTTCCAAATAGCTGGTACCCTCCAGATGTGAGAACCAGATATTTTGAAACAGTATAATTGATATTCCCTAAGGGAAGAATAGATTGTTATGCATTCTGTTGAGAGAATATTTGGGCACTAAGTTTTGATCAGACTTTGAAAAAGGGTTTAGTAATTTTAGGCTTTAGTGAAACACTTAACACGTACAAGTCTAACAATCAGATAATGTGCATATGTGATGCTTCAGCTGTTGAAAACATTGCATGTGTCTTGTTTGATTGTAAAATATACTCTGAGGCAAGGGCCACATTTCTTAAAATAAAATCTAAGAAAAAACAGGACACTTCTCTTTTGCAGAGAATTAATGTGCGTATTACTAGGAATACATCTTTTATGAGGGTGGTGGTTCATTCTTTAAGCTAGTGGGCTGGTTTACAAATGTTTCATTACCAGGCTAGGGTAACAACTTCAGTGGAATTTAGGGAATGTCAGTGTTGGTGTTCTTCTGCTTATAAGGTCTTGGTTTAATCAGTAGGTCTTGTGATGGGAGGGTCATATCAGGTGAGGGTGTTGGGTCAGGTCTAGTGATGGGTCTTGTTAGGAGTCAGGTGTGGATCACATCAGGTGATAGCCTTGTGATGATTCAATCATATCAGGTGAGGGTCATTGGGAGGTGAAGTGCTGGTGGGGGGGTTGTATGTTGGTTGAACATCAGTGCTGCCACTGGTTGGATGTGCGGTTGAGTTGAATTTTTGGGTTCAGAGGCTGGTTCTAAGTCAATGTGTCTGTTGATGGAATTGTTTGTGGAATGCCAGGCTTTGATAAACTCACACGTGTGGCAACCGGCAGTATTGCCGATGTATTGCTTCAATCAAATTGGTGCATCAGTGTGAGTAACAATTAGGGATTTGGGATCGTGGCGACTGATTGCATCTTTTATATCAAAGACTATTCTGAAGAGGATCAATCACTTAGAACAACTAGAGTTAGACTGAGGAGCAACAACATAGCATCCGATGGTCATGTGTTGGCATTTTGCAATAAATTTTGAACATTTCCAGCAAAAAACACCCATTGGATAATTTGGATTTGGATTGGATGTATGATCATGTGATTTGCTTAAAGATCATGTGATTCACATAATGACTATGTGAATCTTGCTTAATAAAAATGATAGTAAAATTGAATCTAGACACAGGGTGACTCAACTCACAATCCCACCAACCAAAATTCCGGGATCAATGATGGTCGACCTATATGGGCTATACTTATATTTCATCATTGCCTATTGGAGGGATTAAACATATCACTGCATAAAGATTTAAGAGGATAGCATTTTACCAGTGCATGTCAAAGTGGGCTCAGATTTGGAGTTAGAGGAGGGGACCAACTATGAGCCGCAAGCTCCAGAAGTACCAACCAGTGACAAACAACCAGCTCGAGCACCACCAGATGCATTACCATCTGGGCAGTGAGAGATGTATCAGTATAACAGAGTTGGAAAGGACCTTGGAGCTCTTCTAATCCAACCATCTGCTCAAGAAGGAGACCTATATCATTTCAGACAAATCTCTGTCTAATCTTTAATTTAAAAGCTCCAATGATGGAGCATCCAGAAATTCTCAAGGCAAGTCTTCGCAGTGATTAATTCTTCTCACTGTCAGGAAATTTCTCCTTAGTTCAAGGTTAATTTCCATCTATTGCTTCTTATCCTGCCCTCAGGTGCTTTGGAGAATAGCCTGACTCCCTCTTCTATGTGGTAGTCCTTAGATATTGGAAGACTGCTATCATGTTACCCCTAGTCCTCCTTTTCATTTGGAAAAATGAAATTTTTCATTGAGAGTTTATACACTGAAGTCAAATTTCTCATGTATCCAATCATACTTGGCCAATAAAAAAATCTATTCTATTCTATTCTAGATGGTTTCTGTTAAAATGGAACAGCAAGCACAAGCTCTCCATTCACTATAGTCACCCGTGAACTCCCACTCTGGGTGTTTTGATTCATGAACTTTGCAACCCTGATTTTGAACTTGGATGTTCAGACTCCACCTAAAAACTCTCCTGTGTGCCACTTTGATTTGGAACTTTTGTAAGGCAAACTTGCTGAACTTTGGGGAAACTTATCTCTGTTTTCAAGTCACATTTAGTAAAGAGAACAAACCCACCCCTTCATATATTTGTGAGTGCATGGCCTGGGACAGGATATAGCACAGACCTGTACTTAAGAGGGAAAAGGCAAGAAGTATTGTGGTACAACCGAACATACTGAGATGATTTAATGATATATCTCCACATATACATTAATTAAACAATGCCATCAATTACCAAGTGCATAACAATGGCTCTGTTGTGTCTATCATCAACCTATATTACAGTTACACAGTAGTGGGTGGATGGGAGAAGCACAAGAGCAAATGGAATAACCGTAGTAAGCTACACATTGTATACTTTGCATAAAACATAATAAACAAGAGGCTTTAAAGTCATAGAGAATTCCTGTAGCATTTCTTCTATTTCAAAAGCAGTGGTGTGTTATTGGAAACTGCACAACTGGACAACTGTTCACACTGGGAAAAAATGGAAAATTAGACCATTTTTTATACTTATACATAATAATTTATCTAGCAGGTGCTGGGTAATGGGATAGAGCAGAGGAGATTGTAAAAGGATTAATGATTGCATGGGGTAGAAATTTTGGACATACTATTGATTTAGAACAGTGGGAAAAGATTTGGAATACCAATTATAAAATAACAAAATCGGCAGCTTACAAAGAAAACCAACACAAAATGTTCTATCGTTGATATATGGCACCTTCACAATTGGCTAAGATTTACCCAAATCTAAAACCAAATTGCTGGAAGTGTGGACATCAACAAGGCACCTTCTTTCATTCTTGGTGATCATACATGAAAAAATATTGGAAAATGATTCATATGTGGTTAGAGGAGTTAATTGAAAATAAAATTGATTTTGTCCTAGAACTATTCCTCTTAGGAATAATTAAAATAAACTATAACAGAAAGATAAATAGTTTTTATTACATGTAATAACAGTAGCCAGAATTTATGTAGCCAGAACTATGCACTGTACTGAAAGAAAAATGCCACACCTCCCGAAGATTTAATAATTAAAAAAATCTTTGAGCACATGGAAATGGATAAATTAACTTTGGAACTAAAGGGGAAAGCTGACATGGAATACAATACAATATGGGAAACATGATATATCCGGTTGACAATAGACACAAGAATAGAAAATGTAAATAATGTATATAATAGTTATGAGGGTATGGAAGTAGTGTGTATTGAAATATTGGATATATTGTCACAGTATTATTCAATTAGTAATTGTATTATGTATAAACAGAAAAACCCAATAAAGTGTTGGGGGAAAAAAATTATCCAGCAGGTACCATTCTCTCTGAATTAAGACAATGGGTATAAAACATTTTATTGGAACAGAAAGCCAAAGGATGTTGATGTTTTCAGAATTTTAGATGTTTCTTGACATAAGAATACTTAATATTTGTTCTATACACAGTGTTTCATCTAATCTTGAAAATTACCATATTCCACAAAATTAAAATTGTGTTGAATAGAGAAATGTTTCATAACAGTAGATGATAAAGACTATCTGGAACAATATTCCCATTTATTAGGATAATATTTTTATTTAACCTATCAACATTTCTACTAGCTATTTGATATAATTATTTCTTCTAATGGCAGATTCAGTCTTCTTTCAAAAGGATACAAAGCTGTAGATAACTTTTGCCTATTTCAGTGGAGCTAGTGATTTAGTGACAATTTTGTTCAGTTCTGATTTTTTTTCCAAACTTTTTCATTCATATTTGAGCACATTTGCTTGTTTAAAATCTCCAGAAAGAAGATTAAATATTTCCATATATATATTTCTCCGACATTGTACATTTTATTCCGAGCTTTTTCTAATATTTACAATTTTCCAAACAATTTTATGTTCATTCTTCTTTATAATATATATTTTATGCACAGTTTCCCCAAGTATTTTGGAGAGGGGAGCTGTATTCTGCATTAAAGAATTTTGAAAATTTGACATATAATTTTGTTCTAATTCACATATAATTTTATTCAGAGGCATTAAAATGCACTTAGATGAATTTCTTACCAATTTGGGGAAAATGGAAGAGGTTATTCTGATCCACAATGGCCCCCTACATTGTTTTAACTTTTGAAGAGAGTATCATAAAGTATCCTATGTTTATGAAAACAAATGATCCTATATATATTTTGTTACTATTTTGGAGGACCATTGTTATTAAAAAGCTGTACACAATTTTACCTATAAAAAAGTTACATAACTGAACAGGGCTCCCAATTATTTAGGATAATTTGGATTCACTGAAATTTGTGAAAGATTTTGATTGCCATGACACACTGACACCATAGCAGATATATTCTCTTCCGGTTCCTGCAACCTTTTAGTTTTTATAGCCTATTAGAGCTGGGGCAAATCTGCTTTTTCAAATTGCAGTAGATATTTGGAAAGGTCCTGTTTATGAAAGTATAAACAAGGAAAGGTGGAAAAACACCTTTTAAAGAAGTTATTACTCCCACGCCATCACAACAAAAGGAAAAAAAAGCAGGAAATTCCATGTCTCTCACACATAACGCAACCACTTCTCCTCCCACGGAATATTTTGTTTAAGTATAAGCAGGGTTCATTACAAATACATGGATGATTCTATATCTTCCTTTCAACTTGCATCATTTTTCTGAAATCTCAAGTATACATCATTGCCTTGATAGGAGAATGGGAAAACTGGAAACAGGAACATAGGAGGCAATTCTATGGGAGTATTATTTTTAAAAATACATATGCTTTTTAACATTTTTACTACAATGAAGAATATAATTTACATTTCAAATCCCTCCCTGCTTTATGCACAATATTTATTATTTCTTTAGTTATAAATTATAGTATATTTATCAAGTAAAGGAGCAGTGATACTGGTAGTAAAACGTAATATTGAAGGAGAGGAAAATGCCAAAGGAAGCTTGACACTGAATATAGGTCCTCAATAGAAGTTTGACTGGGGACCCAGAAAACCTGATTTTCAGAATGTAAGACAATCAGTGTGCATTTCTCAAATAATAGGTGCATTCAGTGTTCTCTGAAGAAATGGTGGAGGGACTTCATATAGTTAGAGGAAGTAAAATATGGTACTGAGATATACCAAATGAGCAGCCTTAGTTGAATAAGGTTGGGAATAGCCTAAGACCTGCCATTGTGATGATCTTACTAGAATCTCAGTGAAAATATTGTTTTCTTCCCTATCTCAATATTCGGTAACATAATGGACCTACCTTCTCCTGAATCATTATCTCGAATGAAAAGGGCCTGTTAGAATAATGAAGGGCAAAGCCAAGAATGGAGAACAAGGGAAATAGCTCTGTTTAAAGAGAATTGGGGGGGGGGGGGGGTTGTAGGTTTTGTCACGGAAGGTTTAAATAAAAATCTATATTGGTGGTTGTCTTTTTCTTCAGAAGCTAACGGAGACCCAATACTGAACATTTTGGAAAATGAAACCTATAAAGGAACATGGAAGATTTAGAATGGTGATGGTGAACCCATGACAGATGTGATACACCATTATTTTTTGATGAATATACTCAGGGGTGGGATCAGAGGTGGTATTCAGCAAGTTCTGACCAGTTCTGGAGAACCAGTGACTGAAATTTTGAGTATATTGGAGAACTGGCAAATACCAGCTCTGATTGGAGATTTTACAATATCCTTCCCCTGCCATGCCCACCAAGCCACCACCACAGAACCGGCAGAAAAAATTTTTGAATCCCACCACTGGGTAGATTTAAAATGTTTTAACAACTGGTTCTGTAGGTATGGCTAGGTGGGCGTGGCCATGGGACTGGGTGGGCGTGATGTCTTGGTTTTTTGCAGGAACCCTACCCTTCCCTGGGGCGGGGTTGCCTCCTGGGCCTCAGAGAAGCCTCTTGGGGAGGCATTTTTGCTCCCAAGAAGCTTCTCTGGAGCCCAGGAAGGCAAAAACAGAGCGTGGGGGCATGCAGCACCCCCCCACCTCCCACCCATGTGCCCCTTAAGCCTCAGGGAAGACTCCTGGGTAAGCAGTAAGACAGCAAAGAGGATCCTGGCACATACGATCATTGGAACATTTGATCATTGGGAGGGGGAAAGAGAAATACCTTAAGGAGGAACTAGAGGGGGAGAACGCAGTCAGCGATGTCAGGCATGTGCGTGATGTTGCGCATGTGCGATAAGGACTGACTGGGATGGGAGGGGTGGATGGAGAAGGGCAGGGCCAGCCAGGGGCATGATTTGCCAGTTCTCCAAACTGCACAGAATCATCACAACTGGTTCTATAGAACCTGTCTGAACCCGTAGAATTCCACCCCTGAATATACTGTACCAGGCATACAGACCCTCTGAAAGTTGTGCAAGAATAGGGTGTGCTTTCCCATTCTTTTTGTAAAGTGCAAGGCCATGCAAGATCATTCTCCAAAGTTTATGCATCTTGCATGAAAAATATTTACAATTATGCAAGAATGGGGCATTCTTGTTGTTCCATCTGGAAAAAACGCGAGGTAGACCAGATTCCAACAAACAAAGTCTTTATTGAAGTCAGCAACAGTAATGGAACAGTTTGGCTAAAGCCGTGGCAGCCTTTTTATACAGGCTTGCCTCCGGCTTGTAGCCAATGGCAGTTATTTAACTTTGCCGCCTTTCAGCGGCTCTTTTGGATTGGTTCCTAATGAACCAATCCAATGCTTAGTCTTTTAGCCAATTGGATTGCATAGTTTGGAGTATACCATTTTATACAGAACACCCCTCCCCCCTTAGTTTAGTCCGACATGGGTGACGTAGTTGCGCAGGTAGGTGGGGCTTCTTCTGACTCTACTTGACTTGCGCAGTTCATTCTTGCTGGAGACTTCGAGCGGTTCGGACGGGATCGTTGTCTCTCCAGCTCTTCTCCATGGAACTGCCTGGAAGGATGAGTCAGCAAGGTTGCTACTGCTTGAGTTGCTTAGGCCGGTGGTTTTGCTGCTCCCTCCTGGTTTTCCCGGGCAGGTCGAGCTGGCTTTGCTGGCCCCTTCCAGGATGGGTTCCTCTTCCTGTGGATTATTTCTGCCAGTTTCATCTAACCGTAAGTGTTCTTTTTGCTCTTTTTGATTGGTTAGATGTTCTGGGTTTATTTTTAACAGTTCGTTTTTTCCTTCAGTATTATTTTCTTGTATTCGCCCCCCCCCCCTTTGGTTTTGGTTTCGTCGATTTTTATTGTTGTAGGTTGCACGGTCGTATTTCGCTCAACATTTCGGGTACGAAGCTGGTCTATGTGCCACTTCCATTCCCTGCCATCATCTACGGTCAGACGATAGGACCGGGGACATGTTATTTGTGTGATTGTGGCTGGAAGCCATAGAGGGTTCCCGGTAAAGTTCTTTGCGTAGACTAGGTCGCTGATTTCAAACGTGCGGAAATGGCTGGAGGAGTCGGGGGGTTTCTCAAAGGTGTAATTTGAATGTAACCTGTCCAAATGTGATCTAAGTTTTCCCCCCATTAATAATTCTGCCGGGCTTTCGTTAGTTACAGTGCTGGGGGTAATATGTTGGAGGGTGAGTAAATGGTTCAATTTATCCTGGATATCCCCTGGGTCCATTTTCTCCAAACCCTCCTTGGTAAACCTGACCATTCTCTCAGCCCTACCATTTGCCTCCGGGTGGGCTGGCGCGGTTAGTGCATGGCGTATGCCTAAAGAGGCTAGGTATTGCTCAAATTGTATTGCGGTCAGTTGTGGCCCATTGTCGGACACTAGGACATCCGGCAACCCATGGGTCGCGAATAGTTTGTTTAGCATTTTTATAACGGCATCGGTTGTTGTAGATGACATTACTGCGACTTCTAGCCAATTCGAGTATGCATCTACAACAATGAAGAATGTATGTCCCCTGGTCGGACCTGCAAAGTCAATATGGATCCGAGACCAGGGGCCTCGTGGGGTCTCCCAATCCCTGATAGGAGCTTGTGGTGGTGATGGCCTGGTTTTCTGGCATTTATTGCATGTGGCAACCCAGTACTCAATGTCTCTGTCTAAACCAAGCCACCATACATAGCTCTTAGCCAGGCTTTTCATTTTCACGATGCCTGGGTGGCCTTCATGAAGCATATCCAAAACTCTATTTTGTAATTTGGAAGGAATTACCACCCGATCATCCCACAAAAACACCCCTTTTGTATTGACAGTTCAGTCTGTCTGGTCCGGAAAGGTTTAAAGTTTTCAGTTTTTTGGTTTTTCCGGCCAACCTTTACCTACCCAATTTAAAATGCGGGCAGTCACTGGGTCTTTAGCGGTTGCTCTGGCAACATCATGTGCAGATATTGGTAGCTCGGGGCAGGTTTCTATCTGCAGGGTGGTAATTGTTGGCGCTGGGTCTTCCTCCGTCATTGGCAGCGGTGTTTGACTCAATGCATCTGCATGGGAGATCTGTTTCCCGGGTCGATGTATCAAAGTGTAGGAGTACGCTGCTCGGAATTCTGACCATCTAGTCATTCGAGGAGATAAAATGTTCAGTGTGGGTTTGTTTCCCGCCAAAATTCCTAGCAGTGGTTTATGGTCAGTTACGATTGAAAATGTTCTCCCGTAGAGGTACTCATGAAAATGTTTAACTCCGCCAACAATTGTCAGGGCTTCTCTATCTAGTTGACTATAGTTGCCTTCTGCTTTAGAAAGTGTTTTCGAGTAAAAGGCGACGGGTGCCTCTCTCCCGTCAGGCAATTGGTGGCTCAGGATGGCACTGACTCCAAATGGTGAGGCATCACAGGTGACCGTCAATGGAAGTGTGTTACTAAACTGAATAAGAACGGTGTCTGAGGTTAACAGATTTTTTATGCCTTGGAATGCTTTTTGTTCTCTATGCCCCCAAGTCTAACTTGTTTTCTTATCCAATAAACAATGTAACGGTTCAGCTATCGTTGCTTTGTGAGGGAGGAATATGTTATAAAAGTTTATTGGACCCAAAAATGCTTGTAACTTTGTTTTATTTTTTGGCTGTGGTGCATCTCTAATAGCCTTGACTTTTTTTTTCTGTAGGGTGTTTACCATTGCCATCAATTAAATAACCCAAAAATTCAACGCGATCAGTCATTAAACAGCATTTTTCTTTTTTGACTTTCAAGCCGGATCCTCTAAATTTTGTTAGCATTTCTTTCAGTCTTTTCTCTAATTGGGTCGTGTTTTTAGCCGAAATTAGGACGTCATCAAAATATGGCACGACCCCTTTAATTCCATTTAGTAGGCGTTCCATAAGGCTTTGGAAAACGTCTGGGGTAACGCTCACTCCAAATTGAAGTCTGTTACATTTGAATGCCCCTCTGTGAGTTACTATTGTCTGTGCCTCGGCCGTTATTGGGTCTACTGGAAGCTGTTGATATGCCTGGGCTAAAGCAAGCTTGGCAAAAAATTTTCCTCCCCCTAGCGAGTGCAGTAAATGTTGCACGATGGGCACAGGGTATGTGCTTTGCTGCAATGCATGGTTCTGGGTAGCCTTGTAGTCTCCGCAGATGTGTACCAACCCATCAGGTTTAACAGGTGTTACTATTGGTGCCTCCCATCTAGCATGGTCAGTTGGTTCTATGACCCCTTGCTCAATTAATTTATTTAACTGTTCATCAATTTTGGCCTTTAAAGCAAAGGGGACTCGTCTGGCTTTTAATCTTCTAGGTGCCACCTGAGGGTCTAAACTAAAGGAAATTGGGGTCCTCTGGTACCTGCCTAAGGTGCCGTCGAAGACGTCCTGGAACTCGTGTATCAGGCTCTCTTCCCAGTCGGTTGCGGCTACTCGGCTCACCCTGGTCATTCCGATGCCCAATGGTGCGAACCATTCAATGCCCAGGAGGCTGGGGTGGTCCCGGTCAACTATGGTTAGAAGCAGGACTTCAGCGTGCTGTTTATATGTGACTCGGAAATGTCCTAGACCTACCACAGGGATTCGGTTTCCTTGGTAATCTCTTCGAGTTAATTTTTGTTTCTGAAGTTCTTTTAATTTAATGTTTGGAACCAACCGTCTGATTGTGTTCCAAGACACCATTGACAGGAAGGATCCTGAATCGACTTCCATCTCGCAGGGGCTTCCTTCAATTTTTACAACAATTTTGACTTTTCTCCTGCTTTCCGTCTGGGCACTTCCAATAGTGACAGTTTGATGGGTCTTTTCTCGATTGCCGGTTCGTTTGTTGTTCCCATTTCTTTTCAGCTTGCTTTGCTTCAGCTGGTAGTGGGGAGTTACTATGTCTGTTTGGGCTGTTATTTTTTCGATTCCTGCAGACTTTTTCTATATGTCCCCTCTTCTTGCAAGCTCGGCAGATGGCATCAAGGAATCTGCAATCGGCTCAAGGGTGGTTTCCCCTACAGCCAGCGCATTCCCGCCAATTTCTTTTTTCGCACCCTTTTTTGTTGCCGTACAGGCGATGGACCTCATCGTCCTCATCTTCCATTTCTGATGGACTGTCGAATTCTTCGTGATGAGTTGTGGTGGGAGCTTGCTTCTTTCCTCTGGATAGGGTCATCGCATCATTATTTGAGTTCATTTTCTTTATAGTGGCCGCTGACTTTTCTGCGGATTCTGCTGCTGTGGCTTCTGCGATCGCTTCAGCCACTGTGATATTGGGTTTATTTAGTTGTTTACTTTGTAAGTTAGAGTCTCTCAGACCTAGGACAACTCGATCTCGCATGGCTTCATCTAAGTTCAGGAACTCGCAAGCTCCCCCCAGTTGTCGGAGAGCTGCCATGAAGTCAGCGATGGTTTTGCCTTCCTTCTGGTTCCTTTTGTAGAATTCGTGCCGCTTGATGAAATTTGACACTACTGGTGCGTAGTGGGCCTTTAACATTCGGTGAAGTTCAGACCAAGTCATTTGTTTCACGTCTCTGGGCTTCGCCAATGCTTTGGCCATTTTAAATACGGTTGGTCCACAATGCGTTAGGAATACAGCCCTCTTCCGCTGGTCTGAGATCTCTTCCATTTCACTGCTCTCTAAGAACATCAGGAAACGGTCTACGAATGACTCCCAATCCTCTTCGTTGGGATTTAAGGGTGCGGGCGGCGCGTTATTCCCAGCCATCACTTTCAGTCTGGAATTCTTTCTGCCGCATGCTCGGTCTCGTGCTTAGGACTATCCCACCCTCGTCGCCAGTGTTCCGTCCGGAAAAAACACGAGGTAGACCGGGTTCTAACAAACAAAGTCTTTATTGAAGTCAGCAACAGTAACGGAACAGTTTGGCTGAAGCCGCAGCAGCCATTTTATACAGGCTTGCCTCCGGCTTGTAGCCAATGGCAGTTATTTAACTTTGCCGCCTTTCAGCGGCTCTTTTGGATTGGTTCCTAATGAACCAATCCAATGCTTAGTCTTTTAGCCAATCAAATTGCATAGTTTGGAGTATACCATTTTATACAGAACACTTGTGCACGTCTCTGTACCTTCCAAAAATTGCCTAAAAGTAGGGCATGCTTTAGCGCGGTTTTCGGAGGCTGTAGAAAAACATTCTCCATAGCTGCTTCAAGAATGAAGGCTTTGTATGGTCCAGATCAGTGGTGGGATTCGATTTTTTTACTCCTGGTTCTGTGGGCATGGCTTGGTGGGCATTGCAGGGGAAAGATACTGTAAAATCTCCAGTCAGAGGTGGGATTTGCCGGTTCTCCGAACTACTCAGAATTTCCGCAACCGGTTCTCCAGAACTGGTCAGAACCTGCTGAATCCCACCTCTGGTCCAGAGCAGCCTCAACTGGGCCTCAGGGGCCTGTCAGTAAAAGAGAATTCTGCCTGAAGGTAAACATTTCACAGAAGACCCTGAGGAGTGCTAGGCCAGAGAGGCAATTGCACCATTTCTATAGGCTAGTATACCCTGGGTAATGGCACAAGTTGGCCCTTTTTGAATGGCAGCACTGGCTCTAGGGGCCAAAGTCAAGGCCTGGGCCTCTATTTCAGGTCCAGCCTTGGCATTGTAGCTGAGTGCCGTGCTTCAAGGTGGCCTAGAGCGGGGAGAAAGATAATTGTTTCTCTTTTGTTTGGGGGAAGTGAAATGCCAGCAGTTACATTAGGCATTTTCTGAATTTTTGACATGCTGAGCTCAAAAGTTTACCATCACTGATTTAGAGTAAAGAAAGAAAGAAGAAATCCAGTGAGAGCCTAGAGCAAGGGTCTTCAAACTTCACAGCTTTAAGACTTGTGGACTTCAATTCCCAGAATTCTTCCTCCAATCAAGTTAGCTCAGGAATTCTGGGAGTTGAAGTCCACAAATTTTAAACTTGCCAAGTTTGAAGATCCTTGACAATTGTTAACTTCTGCCAGGTCAAGGAAAAGGGAATATGCAGAGGCCATTTCACATAGGCCCAGCTTATTTTGCAGCTGACTTCAATAGGCATTTTTGCTCTTAAATATATATTTCAGTCTTATTTTTCTTATACTTTTTTCTTTAATTGTAAGAAATAGTTATTCAATCTAAGGGATCCCTACCTTAGAATATTGACCAGATTAGGTTCACTAGGTCTGCTGTAATTTCACACAAATACAAAAGCTAGTGATAGACAAGAGGCATTGTATATTATGCTTGACTCCAATAGCATCATACATCTTTTAACTTACCTAAACTCCCCTGAGAAAGCAGCCTAAAACAACATTTTAGAACTATTTTCTCAAAAATTATCCTTTCAAAATATAATACAACTTTATTACAGTCTTAGATCAGCAATAGACATCACTATTTACAATATATAAAAAATAGTACTAACACATTATAGGACATTAATAATGAATAATAACATCTCTGCTAGGAAAATATATGTTTTCAAACAGCTAGGGTCACTCCCTGGTATATATGAGTGGAGAGCCAATAAGTATGTGTGTAAATATCATTTTCCAAATATTGTTATATCTCCAAAAATTGGCACAAATTGACAGCTATAATTCTGTAACCAATTTTTTTCTTGCAGACATTGCAGCAACACAGAATTTTGCCACTGCACGCATAATCCTTTCAGTGATCTTTCTTTTGCCAGCTCTGATTCTTTTTGTAAACCATACTTGGACAAGATCCCATTCTTCTTATTTCAGGTGACATCAGACCAGTAAAATTCTATAGATTAAACCAGTGAGAAGCAGAAGATGAAACATTGCTCCTTTACCAGGGAGTACCGTAGTTGTCCTTGGTGTAACCAGTTGAAGGTGTCATTATGAGACCAGAGATCTGATCAGAACAGTCTAGTCCAATGACTTTGATCTTTACATGTCTCTCTGCAATGCTTCGTGGTGACAAGCCACAGAACAGCAGATTTGAGCTGATGTCTAACCATGACTAGTGTACAAAAGTCAAACTTAATCCAGATCTTTATATCAATTACCATTTATTAATTATAATCAGATCAGCTTTGGGCCATGCATTTTTTAAGATACAGGTAATCCCTTTCCCTGATTTGGCAAGTTCAGACTGGAAAGACAGAAAATATGAACAACATTTTGTTTTGACTGAGTAGAAAAACAGGCACTGTGAAGAACTTGCTAATTTTTTAAAATTGAATTGCCAAGATCGCCACAGAACTTCAGGTATCTGGTAAGGACAGGAAGCATTCAGGAAAGTTTGAAGTAAGGCCCATGGTATCTCATTGCTTAGTTTTGGGTGGGAGATACAGATCACCTTTCCAGAAAAAAAAAGAATATAAATAAATATCCAATTAAGGTTCCAGCAGAAATTCTTCCCATGTCAGTTAATACAGAATAACAGTCCATAATATAGTACTTTAACCTAGGTAAATTACCCAAATGTAGGTAAAAGTAGTTTTTGTTTTGGTAGCAATACATGAACCCACAGCAGGAACATTTAAATTTGATTTAAAAGTGTTTTACCTACATTTGGTAAAAACAACTTTCTGTTAAACAATTTTAGGTAATGAAGTAAAAAGTTTGAGAAGCACTGCCATAACATCTGAATTTCAGGAACAAGAAATTGTGAGATACAACTGGCAAAATAAATCATAGAAGATATGAAGCCTTTCTTACAAGACACTAGGTTTCAAATGGGCATTACTATTGCAATCAAGAGCAACCTGTATTTATTATAACAGTAGCTGGGGCTAATTAATTTTTTTGAAAAGCTCACAAATGTCATCCTGTGTGGCTTTTAAACCAGTCTTTTTAATGTCTACTAATCCAAAAAAAGAGGTTTAATTTCACTACCCTCAACAAAGTATTTAATAGTTGTTTTCCCCTTAAATTCTTTTAGCCACTTCATAAGGGTTGGCAGATATTCTCCCGATATATAATAGTAATTAAATAAAACTAAATAGAGAGTTACATATTATGTAAATGCAAGGGACCAGATAGAAATCAGATTAACTTCCCACATAAACTATAACTAATTTTGCCTTATAATCAAATACCCCTTCAAGAATCTTCAAGAAATTTTCATTTTATGAAGGCCAATGTTTCACATTTCTTCTCCATTTTGGATGGAGAATAAACACTTTTGAAGTGCAAATCTATGGAGATTCTCATTCATCCAGAACTGAAGAAACTTTTTAGATGAGAAGCAAAATGTTTTGAAGGGGAAAAAAACTCAAGAAAGTCAATTGCCTTTTGGAAAAGCACCTTTGGGATTTTGAGGTACAGTTCATCTTTAGAGGTCAGATTTTTAGAAGATAATGAAATCCCAACCATGGAAAATACAAAAAGGAGTGTGGCAGAGACAGGCTACATTAGATTCAGGATCTCAGATGTAGTCATATCAATCCAGAATAGATTAGATCAGAAATTGGTCTAAAATTACTCCCATTAAGTGCAATGGAGAGACAGTTTTAATGAAAAATACAGGAAGAACACCCTTATAGATACTCTTCTTGTTCTCCTGAGCCACTGCTAGTCAGGCTTTAGGATTTATTGGCATGCTGACTTTAAAATACCTTAATTTGAATTGCTCAGTTTAGATGATTCCAGATAAACACTTCTTTATAATACCAATCTTATGCTGCTAGAAAAAAAAAGATGGAAAAATGGCAGAGAACTGTATGATGATTACAAATGTAAGGCAATGTCTGGAAATATACTCTCTAAAATTCTGTAAAGGAGCAGACATTTTGTATCTTAAAAGTCTAATCTTTAAATAGGGTCAAATTCAGTTAAAATTAAAACATTTAAATCAGATTAATCTCAGTGGGATGTTATGCATGCATAGAGGTGCATCAGGTTCATATTTGGATTTAAACATCTTTCTAGGAAATATGAACACTCTATGAGGCACAATGATGTCACTGGCACACAAGTACAAGATGGAAATGATTTAATTTTCTACCCAAAAAAGAAGTATAGTATTGTGTAATATTCTTTTGAGGTACCACTTTTTTGAACAATGGAGATTAAGTCTAAAATAAAAGACTAAAAAATACCTCAAGGGACTATATTACAATACTTGCACTTCATCTGAAATGTCTGTAGTTTATTTAACTAGCAATATGCAACACTCAATGAAATACAAAGAGCACAAATACTCTAAGAGTGACACAAATGTTCTTTGTATGACAAATTTAGAAATGAATTCCATTTTTATCTGTTTCCTTAATATGCTTACTTGTTCTATCATGCTTCCTCTTTTGTTTACTTTTTGTAAGCCTTCTCTACCCACAAATATGTAATCTATCTAATGAAATCAGACTGCCTTAAAAATATACTCCACTTGTGAATCTGAGGGATAGCTAACTTAAGTTGAACTCCTCTCCGGCAAATATGTTTTCAGTTCTTACCAGGAATTGTGAACACTGAATTATTCAAGCATCTTTAACTGCAGCCTTATTTAATCCTTGTGATTAAATACATTAGTATCCCCACGCTTCCTATAAGCATAGATAGAAATAATTGTGTATGTTTTGCAGCTTAATCAAGAAGCTTTGATTAGACAAGTCAGACAGAAAAGTGCCTGGAATCTGTCTCAATACTTAAACAGTCTGAAACTGAACAACCTGAGCATGCAAAATCTTTAATTGGCATTTTACAATAGAATTGAGCAGCACAGTCACCGGAGAAGAAGCAGGGCCTGAATGTTTTGACATGTTCAAATTCTCTAAGGTTTCCTGCTCTTGGTGATCTTGAGGTTCAGCCAAGATAGTGTCGTCTCTGTTCAAGCCTCTTGTTTGCCATAAAGGGCTGAGGAAACCTCACAACTTCCTCTCCTCAGGAAGCAAGTAGAAGGAAGCAAGGAAATGATTTTGGTTTGGGCTTTTTTTTTTCCTCCCTCTTTTCCTACAAATGCCTGGGCTCACCTCACAAACAAAACAACAAAAGGTGGGCGGGAAGGAGGAAGAGAAAGAGGGAGAGACAAAGCCAACAGGTTGATCTGGATTACATCAACAGTCACACCCTCCTGACTTGATGAACATAGGAGAACAGGTGTTTGTAATTCATTAGCTAAACTGAGCTCAGCAGAAACAGGAATTAATCTAAGCTGCTGTTCCCCAACCTGCTACTTCTTTCTCTTGGTAGCTGACCTAGTGCTTCTTTGCTTTCCCTCATCGTAAGGATGTCAAGTAATTCTGGGAACTTCAGTACCAGCTCCCTTACTTCTCCCAAAGCCTCTTATAGGTGCAGAAGAGAGTGTTCTCCTTCACGTTCTCCTCATTCTTCAAAGGATGAGGCCTGCAGCAGTCTTACCATGGGAGAAGCCAGCAAGAAAAGCTTCAGTTCTTCCAGCCTCACAGGACATGGCTACTATTATACATACCCAAGAGTGTCTTTCAATGAAGGCCTCTTGGCACCACTCCACTTGGATGTTGACCCAGCTCTCCAGGAGATAAGGAACAAGGAGAAAGACGATATCAAGATGCTCAATAACCAATTTGCTGCCTTAATTGGGAAGGTAAGATGAAGTTGTTCCTTATGCTGAGCAAAGGATAACCTTGAAATGATATGCCATGAAGAAATGGGAGGCTAACTCAACTGACAGATTTAGAGCATCATAAGATGACGGTAGGGATGAGGCTGAGAATGATGGTGATGTTCAGAGTTGCATTTCAATAAATATATTTAATTTCCTACTTGAAGAGCCAAATTGTCAGTGGCCAGATTTAATTAAGGTCAAAAAGTATCAACATTGTTTTTCAGATAATAGAAGAACATGGGCTGCTTTTGGCAACTGAGTCATATTTCTTCAGGTACACCATCCTTAGGTAATTGTCTGGGTTTTGATGAGGCATGTGGATGAAGAGAAGGGGAAATTAGCCTTTCATTCATTGAAATTTTGAAAAAAAAATGGGGTTGCCAGCTCAGAGAAATGAAAGCATTCACAGAACTCTGAAAATATTAAATGATGTTTGTGCAAATAAGCGTAATCTTGTCTGTAATTTTTAAATATTATACACATGTTTCTTTACTGAACAGTGTAGAAGAGAGGTACAATGAAATTACCACTACATGCTTACAATCAAATTTGAACTGAAACATTCAAAATGCAGACAAGAAAAAATATTTTCATTGGCTTTGATTTTCACTACTGACACTTTTATATCATTAACACTATTATGTTTTACGCAGCTCTATAGCAATGGTGGGCTCATTTTCTCAAACATCCTTTTGGGTTATAATATCATTGAGGCTATCCAATTACTCATTGTACTAACAATGAGTAGCTACTGTTTGAGCACAATATCAATGTAAGATGTTTTATTTTACCAACTAAGCTGTCATGACTTCTCCAATGAATTCTGGGAAATGTAGTTTGTTGAAAATGCTAATACAATACTAGAGCATCACAGTTCTAATACTAGCTCATAAGGATGCAGCTTTTATGCATTTAGCTAAATACTACTTTGAAAGCTGTCATGTTAGTGGGAATGAACTGGTTTCCTTTCATATTTCTAATTATTTGTACCACAGCTGGCCTTGTTTTGGCTTAGGGCTTATGAAAACATTGCTAGATCTAACTTTATACTATTTGAAAATAGCAGGAGTGCAAGTTATATTGAAATCATGGTGTAGCATCATTCCATTGAACATCATTATATGAAAGTTAAATGTATTTCATTATAAATGCTGATGAGGAAGATGCAGAACACACAGAATGACATAGCTGATTGTGGAAAGACTCCAAATAAATAAGGTGATTTACAGTAATAACAGCATTTCAGAATTTTAGATTTAGCATTTTAGAAGGGTGAGCTGTCATGTTCCCAAACTCATCCCTAATTGAAAAGTTCCCCTATCTAATATATCACATAGTTTTTAAGAAAGTTCATTCCTAGGTGCTCTAGTTTTCTACAAGGACGGAATTATTTTTGAGGCAGAAGCTAGGGAGACCATTAAAAAAAATATACCTACCTGCCCACTGAAGCCCACAGACCAAAATTTTCTACTGTTATTTTTCTGAAATTTATATTCTGCAATTTTGCAAAATCAACAAAAATGAAAATTACAATCATAAAAATAAACAATGGATTGCAGATTAAATAAAAGAAATTGCAAAATCATTCTGTTAAAAAGAGGATCCCTACTCATAAAAGCAACATGATGGTATTTAACGCAAGAAGAACAGAATGCTTTTAATGTGATTTTTAAAAAAGGAAGTAGCGGAAGCCTTTACAAACAGTTCCACAATGTAACAGCCACCTCTGGGAAAGCCCTATTGTCCATGTCAAAAGGTGGCAAGAACTGGAGAAGTCTCTCTTAATCATTCATTCATTCATTCAATGGGCAAGTTTAGGTAGGAGAAAGAAGCCTTTCAAATATCAAAAATGTGGGCTGAGTAGGGCTTTAGAGGTCTTTAAACAAAAAATTGCCAGGACTTGGGCTTATCAAAATACTATTGCTTTAGTCTTTCATATAATTTTCTATGGTACTGGCATACAAAATGTAGTTTGCCAACATCTTTTCCAATACCCTCTAAAATAGGCAAGGCTAAGATTTTCAACTTTTCAAATGGTCATGTGTGCATGTTTTTATTTTTGGGTATTAGGATGTTAAGGGTCAAAATAGTTGCCTTTTGTCTTGCGCAGGCTTAAGGACCTATTTTTAAAATCTGCAAAAATGCCTACCCCGTCCCAGGCCTTGGCTCCACCCACTGTACAAATCTTAGGGTAGCTCTTGTGATGTCTTAAGTGCAATGGCTATCAAGCTTGGTCATTGATGGGAATGATGTTACTTCTCAGGAAGCAACCATGTCTTCATAAAGCAGCAAGGTTATATGTCTGCTATATTTAAAAAGAAAAAAAAATGACTTATTGGTAACATTTGAGGGTAGAGATGTAATGTTATGAGCTCAGAGGATTCATGCCAGGTTTTATCTTGTTCTTTACACATTCTATTGTCTAAAATAAAACTGATGAAACAGAAGTATATCAGTAAGAATATAACAGAGCCTTTGGCTTGCAAAGACTTATTTGAAAAATACCTATTTTGTTCATTAGATAAGTGAGCCTATCATCCAAAACTCCATTAAAGTTTTACGGAATTATGAGCCTTTCAAAATTGAAAAAAGGAAGCTGCAATGAGTTTAGGGTCTCTCTCTCTCTCTTTTACTGGAAAGTTGTTTATGTACTGAATCCATAGTGAACATAGATTGTTTTCAAAGAAAAATAGTTTTGGCTCTTCAAGGCAGGTTACTGCAAAGCCCTCATGCTCTACAAACAGATGTTAATCTAAAGTATTGCTTCACTAATATAGGCTGGGAATGCCTGTCTTCAAAACTCACACATACAATATGTACACTCACACACATCTCAGAATGGTATCTCTTTAGTTTAATGTTAAGAAGCTCCATTTATTTCTCAGATACATGAATACTTTTCCTGTATTTAAAACATACACATAGATAAATAAGCAGAGACAATCTCCAGTGCCTTAAAATGAGGTCTGATGTTGAGCTTTGGAGCTTTGGAAATGCTAAAAAACATTTAAGAAACCAACCTGACCTGTACATACATATTTTAAGTGCATTCTTTGCCTGAATGAAAAACACATTAGGAACCAATGTGTTATCGCAACACAGTGTGGAATTCTTTTAATACTTTCTGCGGAAAATTAATGTTTTCTCAGTGGTGACACATAATAATGAATGATTTCCTTTTAAAAAAAACATTTAACCATTATTACAAATATTGCCTTGAATTTAAAGTCACAAGGGAATGTATGGTTTAGATAATTCCCCCATTTATGAAGGACAGAAGGGACAGCAGGCCTGACCATCAGTCTCTGCAACTTTCCTCCAAATCCTCTGAAACATATGTGTTTGTTTAAGAGATATCCAGTATTTCTCAATAGAAATATCTGTACAGAAAGTAGTCACTGTAAGTTGCAAAAGTGTTCTTTAAAATAATTGGTCTAATAGTTAATTGGGGACTGGACTTAACCGAGAAGTCAGATGATGTACTGTGAAGCCAAGGACTGGGATGGTGGCTAATTTAAATCCTGTATCTTTCCAGCAGCCATAAGAATGGGTGATTGATGTAATTGTACTTATCATTTCTCTCGTCATTCTAGCTTTCTCTCCAGAAGTCAATTCATATAATTTCTTGTGTAATACCGGCATGTACTGAATGAAAATTAAACAAAAAACCAACAAGACCCTGGTGGAGTAGATAGCTATTTCTATCATAGCAGAATCATTTTTATTTTACTTGTAATCAAATATGCTAGTGATCATACCTGTGATCAATCCATCTTTGCTATGACTTCTACATGTAGTAAATGAATGTCTGAACCAAGTACCGAAGAGTGAGGTTGGAAATGGCAATAATCGGATGGCAGCAATGGGGTAATCAACCAGTTTTCTATATTAAAATCACTTATCACAATCAACCTTTAATATGTAATAATCATAAATCATTCTGCAAATTAAAAATGCCATAGAACCGATTCACAACCTTTCCAGAGAATGTCACAAAGCTATGGATTGCTTTAGGTTTTGAGCACTGTTTGCTATCAAAATGTGTCTCTGCTATAGTCAATGTCATTCTGGGCTTCGTACTTTAACCAACTCTACATATATTAAAAAGCTTTCCTCTTCTCTGACTGGATATCAGTAGGCAACTTTAAAATCCCATTAATTGTTTTAAGGAGTTTTCCTGCTTTATATGTGGAATCCTGGATGCAATCCTATTTTTCTCAAGTCACAGAATAAAGTCAGATGTTATGCTCAATCTTGATTTGTCAACAGTAATTGGAATCCAAGTGGAAGTTCTAGAAAAGATTATTCTCCGAAACACTGGAATATATGGATACTAGCATATGGCTTAGTGATCTATTGTTGGCCAGAAAATATCATAATGTTGTCTTTGTTGATCAGTGGCCTCTTTATAATCTAACTTCAACCTTTTAAATAAACACTAGTAATGTTTTCATGGCTGGGTATATGGACTATTCTGCCCAAGCCATCAGGCTAAAAATTAGCTGTACTGCAAGTTTGGGCAAGAATTATTTTAACAATGCTTTCAGATAAGGTTCTTAATTTGCCACCAAACCACCTCACTGCATGGAATTTTGTTGACTACAATTTGTAACTATCCTTGTTTTCTTGGTACTTTTTTTTTCCATTAAAAAAAAGAGAAAAACCTCACATCCTTTGAGGAGAGGAGAGTTACATATAACCTTCTAACTTGAAGGATAAGTCGATATCTGCTGCATTCTGCTCAGACATTAAATTCAGTTGGAGCTATAGGCTTTTAAGATGTCTACTTCTCTTTTTCTTTACCCAAACACATGTAGCTCTTGGGGGTATCTCAAGTTCTTCTAAATTATGCTCTTTCAAGTGCATAGCATTGCTAATCAAAATGCAGTGCATCAGCATACATTTTTTGCCTTTTGAGATTTTATTCCAAAGAGAAAATGATGGTCTCTTAAGCATCTATAAATTTTGCCAGTGCAGTTTTACAATAGATGCCTCATCTGGAAACCTCTTGTTTGGGAAATGAGAGCAGTGCTCTTTCCTATAGTTCTACAAAGGGTAGTTACCCAGCAGGATAATGTTCTTGTTCAAAGTCTCCAGATTGTATATAATAAAAGGATACAGGAAGGAATTTTATCAAAAAATATCTCCATAGGTCCAAACAAACATGGTGAACTAATAGTGGTAATTATGTTTAGGAAGAGGAGACCAAAGGAGGGGGTTGAATCCTTTGCCACAGATAAAGGGAAGCAGATGCTCTTTAAAGAGATAATACCCTAAACATGGGTTAGCAAGCTCATTGTCATGGCAGTTTGAATTAAAGCTACTA
The DNA here is from genome assembly GCA_015471245.1 of Laticauda colubrina. Taxonomy (NCBI): domain Eukaryota; kingdom Metazoa; phylum Chordata; class Lepidosauria; order Squamata; family Elapidae; genus Laticauda; species Laticauda colubrina. The sequence continues at coordinate 6,754,708 of BLBF01000021.1, read as the reverse complement.
ATCTAAGTGGATAAGCTGTATCTGAGGAATATGAAGTATAATGGATTTGCACTAAAATTTACTGAAGACACCATACAATATTATTTCCAATTCCCAATTTCACAAAGATCAACTAAATCAAAAACTTCCACCAGAAAAATATAGAAAAAGTAGTATTAGACTCTGTTTTTTTGCCACCATATAATAACATGGATCTCCTTCTACAAACACCAGTGTAAGAGAGGCTTAGGAAAGGACTGAATCTCATAAAGATGGGAATAAATGTGCTTAGAGAATGGAGTGATAGTGGGAGATATCAATTACCCAAATATCTGCTGAAAAATAACAAAGAATGGGGTCCCTCAATCTTCTAATTTCAGTCTGACAATTGTAATTCTCAGATGATGAAACAAAGAGATCAGTTATCTTAGATCTGATCTTAATCCACAGACAGGAACTGGCTAATGAAAGAAAATATCAGGCACCTTCAGGAAAAGTGACCATGTCATGTTGAAGATAACTAGACAAGGGAAAGTTGAAAGATGTATTGTTTGGATTACAAATTATGAGGATTATACCATTATTTGAAATCCTAAAGAGCAGAGAAGAAGATGTAAGGAAGACTTTGAAAAATGAAATATTGAATGTATTGTCACAAATCATTTCTGTAAGTGAGAAAAAATGGGGGGGGGAATTTAAGAGCTTTTAAAACAGCTTTTTAAAAGCTTTAAGAGGAATATAGAGATGAATACCAGTAATGCTGACCAACTGGGAAGGAAAAAGGAAATTTTTAGGAAATGGAAGCATACTGATAATTAAATAGGAATATAAACTGATAGCTCAACCCTGTAAAGATGGAGTTGTCATGGTAATAGTTCCATTGTACCTGGCTTTGTCTGAGCTCATCTGGAATATCTTGCCCAGCCCAAGACATCTCTTTTGTAAGGGAACAAAACCAATAAAATTTAGAACAGATTCAAAGAAAAGTTACATACATGATAACAGGTCTGGCAATTAAGCCCTATGAAATATAGTTAAAAAGAGCTTTCTTATCGGTAGGTGCAATTAATAGAGGAAAGTAGTATATTCTCCTTTCTGGAGAGTTTCAGACAAGTCCTTGATGGCCACCAATCAGGGATGATAGACTTCTGCACTGATCAGGGAAGTGGAGTAGAGAGTTATAAAGCCTTCCAACTCATACTTTCCCGAATTCTATGATTGTTCTTTACTCAAAGATTCTACTTAATCTGAATTTATAGTCATGCATGCTTCTGAAGTTTTGACAAAAACAGGCTATAATGTGATAGTGGCAGAAGATCTCTTCAAAAGAAGTCTACAAAGATAACACTGACTTTCTATATTTCTATATTCTATATTTCTGTTTGCTCGGATTATCAATTCTCAGTCTGCAGTAACCCCTCATTGTCATATACATGCAAGTGACTTTTGTGAGAGCTAGGGTTTCTTTCATTTGCACAGAGGTTGGAAATCACATACACACACACACACACACAAAACCTCAACTGGTCTCTCTAGCTGTTTCTTCATTTTATCAAACAAGTGTGAGTCAGACAAAATTCTACCTCTCCCAAACCCTCCAGCAGTTGTGAAAATCTTGGAAGGAGACAAGTCTTTCTGCCTTTTCATGAAATCTTTGACAACATAATCAACTGTGAGAGTAATTCTTGTTATTTTTTATTTAGGGCATGTGACTACAATCTTCATATCTCTATTGTGACATTTGTAGAAGAGAGTCTCTTTTTTAAAAAAGCAAACACAAAAAGCTAATCTAAGCTTTGGCACAAAACCTAAGTAAGTAAGGTGTAGGATGGTTTAAATGGAAAATCTGAAAGATGCTGGGCAGCTTTTTTAGCTTTTCTTCCTGACTAGATTATCTGTGACAAGGTGAAAGAATAACAGCAAGAATACATGGGTAACACAATATAATATCATCTGTGAGCAAAGAATATCTGTGAGAATCAGTTGGGGTGTGCCATTATACAAAGTTCATTATAGATGCTTGTCCTTTATTCTATGATGGGAAGAAATTTATGCCCTTTTCCTTTGTTCAATAATTATACAGTTTATCTTTTGAAGTCTGTTAGCTATGATCCTGTAGCTCATGAGTAAGAAATGTTTATTTACAATTCATTCTCTTTTCTAAAAAGTTGAGATTCATGGAATGAATGGTTTTTCCCCTTTTACCTACACTTTGAACTGAAAAGCAGTTCAATCCTTGATATCATGTGGATCAAAGCAGCAGTTTGTGGTATATTAGCTACTTATAGATTCAGTATGGATAGTTCTCATTTAGCAACTATTCACAAGTCTGACTATTATCAAACACTAACTTAATGACCAAATCTCACATTTTTTCACATCTGTAAAACAAGTAAGATCATAAGTACAGTTGTGATTTAACCTAGTGATCACTTAACTTAATGACTGAATTGCCAGTCCCAATTGTGGTAGCTGAACAAAGATTGTATTTTACATTTTAACCTTATTCAGCTATAACATACAGCTGCATTGGGATGTGAGGCATAGTTTACTTATAACCACAATTATCAGATATCATATTTCTGATAAAAGGATACAATAATGCTCATGTCACTGTATAGCTGATAGCCACAAATGACAGGCTTTTACCAGAAAATATTTTCACCTTTGGTGCTATTTTTGTTTTTCTGTGTGTTTTCTAGTCTATGATTCTCTAAGTAGGAATAGTTAAGAAAAGCAAAAAAAATAAAAAATTAAAGTGATAAGAGATTGATTCTTTATCATATTTCTGATACCTCCCACCTTCCTACTGCAGGAGATTTCCACATGTATATTTTAAGTCTGAAAGCTGTCAAAAACTTCAGACAGAGATGTCTATGGAAATATTCAATCGTCCAGGTCAGGGTTGTCCCAAAGGTGCTTTTTCAAGAGGCAACTGAACTTTCTGGTTTTTCTTGGAAGAAGTTTCAGGTGGCCTTAATAATTCATTAAAACAATGCAAATGACCAGCTGCCTGCAAGAAGTATAAATCCTTCCATTCCCCACCATCCGCTCAGAGCTGAAGAAGCTTCTTGGATGAGAAGTGAAACATCTTCAAAGAAAAACCAGAAAGTCCAATTGTCTCTTGAAAAAGCACCTTTGGGATTCCAGCAGAGTTGTTTCAAGGGATATGGTGAAGCTCCTTACCAAGAGAATGATACTTGAGATTTTTATGTAGGCTTTTGAGCCAATGTCTCCCACAAAGATGGAAATCATTTTGTCAGTTTTGCCAAAGAATCAATCCCCTCCCACTGTTAGAAAAATATTCTCTCATTCACTGGGAATATTTTTCTTTCATTAGCTCAGAAATCAACTTTCAGTATTACTCTCTTGAGTGAGATGCTCCTCGCATCCATTGAAACCATTGTATTTGGAGAGTTGGCACAGCTTCCCATCATGGGATTTGCATGGAGAAGTGTTTGTTTGCAGTTATTAAAGAAAGGTGCTCAGATCAAGCATTGGTAGATAAATGGAAGAAAATATTAACAAATATATATTACCTTAACTTAGTGCCCTCCAGATAGTTCATGTCCTGTAACCACCCCTAGTTAACATGGTTGGAATCTCAACTACCAAGGCTGTATCCTAGTCAAAGGATCATGAAAACTGAAATATAATAAATATGAATGACATATTGGTTGTAAAGGATCTGTTCTTCACTTTTAGAATTTACAGTTTCAGTCTAGCTTCAGGAAAACCAGGAAGAAAAGTGATGGACCAGATCTTTATGATCCTGAGACTGAAAATGATGGAGAACTCATAGTTGTCCCAGAGTTGATTTTTTTCAAGAGGCAATAGGACTTTCTGTTTTTTTCTTTGAAGAAGTTTTGCTTCTCATTCAAGAAGCTTTTTCAGACCATGTCTATTCATCCAATCTTGACTGTATTCATCCCAACAAAATACCATAGTGACAAATCAGAAAGCTACTTATTTATTGAGTTATATATTTCAAACAGCTAACACCAGTATAAAGACACCATTTTCTGCAAGTAAGGTGTATTTTGGAGTAGCTTTTTTGAGGGTTGTGTGAAATTTCCATTTATATTTATCTTCAAGAGGAATTATTCTGGCAATTCCTGTCTATTTGGATACCTCCACAATTATCACTGTTTTAAAAGTGTGGAACTGTTGCTTTTTTAATTTAAAGCTTTAATGAAATTACAAAACACCTAATTAGAATCAGAAAGTTATCTCTTTTTTACCTCTCCCATTGTTACCTGTCTCAATTTCAGCAATGAATCCATCTCGAGGAGTAGGGATGATAGCATATGATTTATTTTCTTAGCACAGCTGGAGTTGACTTGCTTCGGTTTATTTATCTACTTTCTCTCTTAGCTCCTTTTCAAGTATATCAGATCTGTCATCTGATCTCTGGATTATTACAATGATCATCAGTTGAGGAATGCATTATCTCTGTGGGACTTCTGTGAAAATAAGATCACATCTTTCCTTTTTTATAAAGCTGTGTTTTACACTGCTGCAGATAGTAATTTATAATAACAGATACCACAATATGACATATTTTCACTTATTTAAATGGCAGTATCAGAACAAGAGGCATAATCCTAGAACATCACTGCCAAGATAAATTTCTTCCTCATGGAATTTACCATTGACCAGCAGAAGCAACAGGGATGCAGAATGATAAAACAATACAGAATGGGGAGCAAAGGCATTCTGAACAACTAATGGATATTAAACTTTTTTTTAAAAAAAAGGTAGTGAAAAAGCAAATTTAAGTATAAACTAATTTTATCCACTAATATCAACATCTTCTTAATGATCGCCTGATTTTTACACTTTTTTTAGTTCTGCCACTATGTTTCAGATTACCAAGTCTTCTATTTCTTAAGTTTCTACAGCATGTTTCTATATGAAGCAGGTCATTTTCAAGCTGTATTTCATGTTTTTTGAACTATGCTGTTAATCAGAGTGCTATACTTAAGAGCAAATATGATACGAGCATTTGCAGAGAATGGAGATGCATCAAGGGTTCTTCATGATAGCCAGTAGGATTTAACAAATATAATGTCATCTTCCTCCACAAAAGTAACATGTAATAATGGCCTACACAGCTTTTCATCCATATAATTTGTCTGATACTCTCTTAAAGAGAGAAAGAGAGAGAGAGAAGTGGGTAAGACGATGTGTTGAGAGGCAGCTATATGGAGAGGTAGGGTTAAGTTGGGGAAATCAAGGGTGTAGATAAAAATTAATGCTCTTGAGATGTTAAGCAGCACATCTGCATAATTGTGATGCAGGAGTAGCCTACAAGCAGGAACTCTTCAGGGGAATGTAATCATGGTGTTAATGATAAATCAATATTCAGGGCTCCCTCATAAAATCTTTATGTGGTGACACAGTATTTACTCTGCAAACAAGTCAGAAGACTAAAAAAGATGACACACACACACACACACACACCAAAACAAAAATAGATGATGGATGTTTCATGAAGAATACATTAAACCTCTAGGGAAGGGTGGAGAGAGAAAGATGCTTGATTACACCAATTGTATCAGTTCTGATCTACAGTACAAGTAAGCGTGGATTGACTTTCCCTGTAAACTTGCAACCTGGATAGACCTTTTTTGTGCATATGTTTTCTCTTTTCCTGTCTTTTTCCGATTCTCTTCTTAAAAGTATGCGGAGCAAGTCGGATGTATTAAGGAAATATGCCATATTGATGCTGACGCCATCATAGGAGACAATTTAGTGGACTACCAAAGGGATGTTGTTCTGCAGTTTCACAATTGCTTGCAAGTTTAAACTGATGTACTAGTAAAGGGAAAGATGCTCGTGAATCAAGCTCATTGTCTAGGGAGAACAAGGGTGCAGTGTCACTTGGGAACAAGTGTGCAGGGTTTTTTTTAGCCACAGGACATAAATGATGAGCCCTGGCCTTCTTTTCAGATACTTCTAAAATATAAAGCTCTTGTCTACGGCTCTGTTATTTCTTTGACTGTGCAGGTAGTCCTCAACTTATGACCATAATTGAGTCCAAAAATTATGTTGCTAAGCGAGACATTTGTTAAATGAGTTGTGCCCCCAATTTCATGGCCTTTCTTGCCATAGTTGTTGAGTGAGTCATTGCAGTTGTTAAGTTAGTAACACAATTGTTAAGTGAATCTGGCCTCCCCGTGGACTTTGTTTGCCAGAAGTTCTCAAAAGATGTTCACACAACACTGCAACCGTCATAAATGTGAGTCAGTTACCAAGCACCTGAATTTTGATCACATAACCATGGGGATGATTCAATGGTTGTGTGAAAAGAAGTTATAAGTCATCACTTTTTTCAGCATCATTCTAACTTCGAATGGTCACTAAATAAACTACCGTAAATCAAGGGCTACTTGTACTAATTAAAATCTGAAGTTGCTTGGCCTCCCGAGCCAAATAAAATTGGAAAGGTGCTGCTCCTTACTGAGATTGTCACATAAGGTAGCCTAAAAATGACCGATGAGACAATCAAGATGTAAAACCTTAGATTCATACTATCCACCTTATAAGATTCAGGCTAAGGATGCTTCTTGAAGTCAATCAGAAGCACATTATTTTCTCTATCTATCAAACTGGTCATTGGCCTTTTAAAGTTTGGGATTTTTTTTTTTAAATGGTTGTTAGCACATTGTTATGTGAACTGAAGTAATGTGCGATCAAAATAAAATAATTATGTACAAAAAAGGGACTATTTAGTTTATCGAGAAACCCATCTATCAAAGAATGGGTGCTTTTAGAATGTTGGTAATGAAATAAATTGTGGGAATTTACTTATGTTATGTCATAATAATTATGTTTGATTAGAAGCTGCTACCCAGAGTTGCCTGGAAAATGGGCAGTTATATAAATGTTTTAAATTAATTTACATAAATAAATAACATTTGGATGAAATGCTATGGGGAAGACAGTGGCTGCTTTTTCCACAGGTTCGATTAACAATTTAACATGCATATTTGAGATACTACTTACTTATCCAAAAGGAAGGTAATCTTGAATATAAGATGGTCCCCAAAGGAAGAATAAACAGAAAACAATTATTATCACAGCCCCCCAAAAATCCTGTGTAACGCCCTGCTTTTTCACATCAACAAATGATGCTTGCCAAAAGCTGAAACTAGAAGGATCTGCAAGGGGATTGGTACAGTGGTGGGATTCAAAAATTTTCACTACCGCTTCTGTGGGCGTGCTTTGGTGGGCATGGCAGGGAAAGGATACTGTAAAATCTCCATTCCTTCCCCACTCCTGGGGAAAGTTACTTCAAAATCCCCATTCCCTTCCCTCCCCACAAACCTGCTTTCCAGCTCCGTTCTCCTGTGCAGAGCAACAGAAGAAGATCCAGCCAATCAGCTGGGACTCAGAAGGCAGAGAATAGATGGGGGCGGGGCCAGTCAGGGGTGGTATTTGCCGGTTTTCCAAACTACTCAAAATTTCTGCTACCGTTTCTCCAGAACTGGTCAGAACCTGCTGAATACCATCTCTGGATTGGTAGTGGGAAGATTTTGAAATGAATGTCTTGTTGTGGTACACAGCTCTGCCCTTTTTGTACGTACACACCTCTGAAAGGAGCAGAACCTTTATCACCTAATGCTGCTGCTTTTCATTTTGATTAAATGCATCTGATACTGCAGATGCCTCTGGCCAAAACTCATCCTAAAGTTTCCCCCCCCCCCCCGCCCACCCACATCTTGTCTAATATATGTGTACATGTGACTCACAAATGTTTGTGTGGGTGAGTGAATAAATGGATATACAGACCTAGCAGAAGCCACACACACCAGAAAGGGCTGGGCCAGGTCAGAAATATAAATGCATATTAATTTAATTAATAACTGTCAATTAAAAATATTTGCTTGTAAAATGAAGTACCCTGTTTTCCAAATTAACTGATCCTCATCTGCACATACCAATCACTCTCTTTCATATACTAAAAAAACTTTCCTTCCTTCTAGCAGGAATAACAAAAAAAGGGGAAAGAATTATCTAGACATTGTGCAAAGGGTTAAATTCTAGACAAACAACTCCCTCCCAAGCCACATTCAAAGGCATGTGGGCTTTTTAGCTGATTGCAGTCAGGCTGCACCCCATGTTCCTTTTTTCTTGATCCCAGAGTAAGGCCACATAATTCCTACTTATTCACTGATTATTTGGGGAAGAGGGCAAAATATCCTTTTATTTATCTCTTCCATATGGTAAAATTTAAGTTGTGGCAGCAGTTGAATGAAAAAGATCCTTATAGTCTTCTCCACCTGTCAATAATCCACAGGTCCAAAGTCTGGAACAGCACAACCATGTTCTGGCTACAAGATGGAAATTTTTGAAAGAACAAGACAATTCCCTTTCTGATTTGGACATCAAACTCCTCTATGACCGGTACATGAACAAACTGAATCTTGAAATGCGATCTATTGATGCAGAAAAAGAACAGCTGGACTCAGAACTTGATGAAGTGCTAGTTTGTATGGATTCCTTCCGAAACAAGTGAGTCTCTTCTCTTTCTCTCTCTTTTTTTTTGTCCTTCACAGATTTGCTGAACATACCTGTACAACTTTTCTATTTTTCTATGCACTTTAATAATTGCATTCCTTTATACTTCACAAATGAAATTATGCCAAAAGGCCTCTGTAGTGAAGATTTTGTTACCATGTAATGCAAAGTTCCTAGTGATCTTGAAATAGGAAAGAAAATCATTATCTTTTTTCTATGCTTTAATAATTGCATTCCTACATACTTCATAAATGAAATTATGCCAAAAGGCCTCTGTGGTGAAGATTTTGTTATCATGTAATGCAAAGTTCCTAGTGTTCTTGAAATAGGAAAGGCCATCATTATCTTCAATGGTGCAGACTATTCTTTTTCCTAATGGATTTTCTGTGGCCATACCCACCATATAGTCTCTCCAATTTTGTCTTATTCTTCCCTCTGTGAAACACTGTTCAGGAGTGTCAAATTCAATTTCATTGAGGGCCACATCAGGGTTGTGTTTGACCCCGGGAGGTGGGCGGAGTGGGTGCAGCCAAGTTGTGTGTGGCCAGCTTGACATCACTTGTGTTGGGGGCGCCTATGGTACCCTGAGTGCTCTGTCAGAGAAAACAGGCTCCCAAACTCTGTTTTTGGCTATGATGGCCTCCTGCAACCCTTTGCCAGTGTTTGGAGAGCCACTCCCGTGCTCCATTTTCAGCTGTGACAGCCTCCTGCAACCCTCTGCCACCCAAAATGGGTTCTATGGGCCAGTCCTTCGCTGTTTCCAGGTGGCACCATGGGCCAGATCTAAGCACCCTGCAGGCCAGATCCAGCTCCCGGGCCTTGAGTTTGACACCCCTGCTGTAGTTGGTTGCTCAGCCAAAGGGGTTAGAAGAAGCCCTGCTTCTAAGTCAGCACTGTGAATGCTATGAGTGTCAGAGTGAACTTTCTCCTAATGCCAAAATGAACTTTCTTGATTCCTCAAACCTGCAAATAGATTCTAAGGAAAGATTAGGTTACACATAGCCACATTCTTGACATCATGGGGCCTGTATGAAAGGTTATTCCTCTTTGAGGCAAAGACCAACCCCATAATTGTAGAGTTTAGTTGATGAATAATGTTTTTAACCTCAAAGTGGTTTGATGGATAAGTGGATATTGTGTACTGGTTGGAAAGCCGGTGCATGAAGTTCAATCAAAAAGAAAAGAAATGTGAGAAGCAAGGAGATAAACGTGTAATTATGTATAAATATAATATGCCCTTCTCCAGTGTCTCAATTCTCAACCTTTCTTTTCTTTCTGTGTCCTAAATTCTTCTCTTACTTGAGTTCAGGATCAAAACAAGGTTATCCCTCCCCTCCCCCCATTCTTCTTTTCTTCCTATCTGAGAGCATGTTTTACTTTTTCTATTACCAAATCCACACCTAAAAATGTTTCAAGAAGTTCTATTTTACTGAATTATTTCCCTATTTTTTTCTTTTGTGCCCCTATATATACAAGCAATTCTTCTCTTCAACTTTCTATGTTTAATGTTTTTATTACACATGGCATTTATGACTGTTTTATAAATAAATAATTATATGCACAGCCATAAATAGCCTCTTTTAAAAAATACATGAATGCAGTTTGCAGCCATCTGAATTATGAGCCTAATTCACCAAGAAATGTTCTCAAGGTGAACCTGGATGAGTGGATTGCCAGAAAGATTGGTGGATAAAATTGATGATAGAAAGTAGAAGGGTATATTTTGTCTTTAAAAAAAAACCCAAAATAAAGCTACATTTAATGATCAAGTTCATTTAGTCACTTGTAATTTAACAAATGCTACGTGCAATTTTATTATAAAGCTGAAACTAGAATAGGTTAATTCTTAGCACAACATCTTACGTTCAGATTTATTTTCTTTTTTAAGCAGTAGAAATATATCCCATTTACCATGGGATATTATATTCTTCACATAAATTGTTGCCCTGGATTAAAAATTAAAATAGATACCTTGTACAGACACAGCTATGATGTCTAGACTGATATCTACAGGTTTTAGGGGAGAATTAATATCATTTTACATTCCAGAATGTACATTTCTTTTTTCTTTGGCTTGGCTAGATTTGACCTGAATTACAGGAAGCTACTTAAAAATAGTGCATTTTTTCTAGCAATTATTTAGATCTAATTCCCATCTTATTTTGTTTGATAAAATAAATATTTCTAAAAGTTAGCCTTTAAGCAGTTCTTCAGATGGATTTCTAGCTATTCTACCCTTCACACAGTCATTTTTATCAAAAGAAACTGTGGGAAAAATATGGGAAGCTTACCAGTGGAAGCATCTGAAGATTAAGCAAGAGATGAAAACCTTGAATAGGAACATGCAATTGTTTAGCAATATGACAGCTCAGCCCCCACCTTTCTCCTAACAAGTTTTTGTGGCTGATTTGGCCACAAAAGAATAAGGAATGGACGGTGCCACTGTTTTTCTTGCCCCAAGTCTCAGAAGCAACTTGAAAGCAGTTTGGCATTGCAGACATCAAAAAGTTCATTTGTCCAGTTCCTCCTCTTCTTCCCTTTTATGTTACTTCAAGTCTTACCCCATGGTCATATAAAATGGCATTGCACACTTTAATATCAGATACAACTAGTTGGCCATATTAAAGGGCTGTTCTCCAATGTGTCAACCAATGGAAAAATACGATGGTATAAATTGCATTGCCCTTTCTGAAGGTCTCTATGCAGCCTTGGTCATGAGGCTGGGGAGTTGGGTTGTCCTTCCTGTTTAACGTGGGATGAGTAAAGGAAAGTGATAGTTATCCATCTATAGTCCCCCTCCTGCAGAGTGTCCCATCAATGGGAGGAACAAGCACCAATTGTTTTATATGTCGGATGAGATGGGCAAAAGTAGGTAGCTATTTATAGCGGTTGGTTTTAGCAATCTGTCAAGTTGGCATGAAGTCCCAGGCTCATAATATGAACTAGCGCATAATATGGAAAATGTTCATAACACTAATATGGACTAGCACTTTTCCATGTCCAAAAGTAGTCATTGCTGGGGAGGAAGGGTGAAAGGCTGGGAAGGAGGTTGCTACCACAAGGGACGAAGCGAACTCTGCAAGGGAAAGGAAATGGGGCAGGGACTGGCGCTGTCAGGCAACATTGGAAAGGAGCCCGAGGGAAGAGGCAAAATGACAGAGCAAGCCAAATTGCTGCCTTCCAGATCATAAAAATGGTATAAAATATAGGCCATGCTCAATCCTTTGCCAGCAGAAGCCATGGAAAAGCTGTAGCTACAGCCAGAATTGGCAGTATCCTTCCCTCTTTCCCTTTCTATTTAAATCAGCCTTCTGTGCAGAAAAGTGCTAAAGCTGCATATACAAAAAGCCTGTGCAAAACCTGACAAGCACATCATCAAGCACCTTCTTCGTGTAATCTTATATGTTTCTGCTTGTAAATGTTTTGTTTTCTAGTTCCCATTTTTAAGGAAAGGAGAGGGGGAGGGGAGGACAGGGGAGGAGATTTTGCGATATTTTGTGCAACTGATTTCTCTGTAAAGAAAAATACTTAAAACCTACCCGTATCTTTACTTTCTAACAAACATGTTATCCAGGGGTGGGATTCAAATTTTTTAGCAACCGGTTCTGTGAATGTGGCTTAATTGGTGGGCATGGTTTGGTGGTCATGTGACTAGGTGGATGTGGCTTGGTGGTCATGTTATTGGCTGAGCGTGGCCAACTCAATATCACTCACATCAAGGCATGCATCTCCTCGCCTGGCCTCTCATGACTGTGGGGATGCTGCAAGTCTTAAGTGTGAAAAATGGTCCTAAGTCACTTTTTTCAGTGCCATTATAACTTTGAATGGTCCCTCAACACAAGCAAAGTACCAGCAAAAAAAGGAAAGAAAACTCCAGAGAAGTTCCTGAGACAGGAAGTCTAGTCCTGCCAAGAATGTAATAAGGGTTAACGGTGAGGCAGTTTCTGTAAGCAACACCAGAATGTTTCCTGCCTGCCTGTTTTATAGGATTAGGCCAGTAATTTCTTCTAACAACCGGTTCTCTGAACTGCTTAGAATGTTAACAACCGGTTCTAGCAAATAGGTGCAAACTGGTAGAATCCCACCCCTGATGCCATCTGGAAAATCCCCATCATTTTGACACAGTATTCCTTTATTGCGAGGAACCTGCCAAAGAGCAATGTGCCAAGTTACACTTGGAGAACTCTGGAAAGATACCTTCTAATGTTTTTAGCCACCAGACAAGTTATAGGCTTTCATATTACACACTCTGTTGACTTTTTCCAAAGCGGGTAGGGACCAATTGCAGGCAAAAAGCAAGCAGGGACAGCACATTTATTTGTGAAACTTCTTTGTTTCATGATGTCACTGCAGTTGTTATTGTTGTTGTTGTTTTTAAACAAATCAATAAGATACTTAAATGTTTCCTTGCCCATGCTAGACAATTTGCAGCTGGTTTTGGGCTTGCTTTGGTTTGATCTGAGAAACAGAATTTTCCAATAGGATAAGAAGAATGAAGTTAAGGGGACTAACCATTCTTCAATCTGTAAGTTTTTAAATCTTTTCTTTCTTCACTCCCTGTGTTAGGGTTATCTATTAATGATTACAGCTCAATTATCCTGAATAATTTTGCTTTTGCGTTTATCATATCTGCTAGGTTTGTCTAGTTTGAAGCCCATTAAAGATTGCTCTTTCTTTTTTATAAAAGACACAGAGCCAGCCTTGAAAAACAATCAGTGTACATGAGGTGCAAGTCTATGCATCTCATGTTGTCATCTAGCACAGTGCCATACTCCCATCCCTAATTGTCTATCCTTCTGCTACAGACTTTGGGAGTTAGAAAGGAACCTTCTACTTCCATTTTGTCTTTGATACCAACCTCCTCTGCAACCAGTTCTGGTCAGAAACCTGTGGCAGGTTGGCACGCTTTGTTTGGAGAGCTCAGGTATCTTGAAATTCCTCTCTCTGGGTGGGCTGGGTCCAGCACGGGTATCAGTTCATTTGCAAAGAAGAGGGAAAGAGGAATCTGGCGGTCTATATTGATGAGGCAGGCTGTAATTAAGTCTAACACAGCCTGGCTACAAATCAAACATTCCAGCCAAAGGGCAGAAAAACCAGAAGAACCAACCTTTCTGCCATTATCCTTCTAATGGGGCTTATGAAATAGGTAGCTTCCAGGGTGGGGAGAAGGTTCTGTCACCACCTATTTTGTCTTTGGAAGAGCGGCCTGTTCCTGAAGCCTCCGGGCATTTCTGTTGCTGATTCCTTTCCATTTATAGCTGCTGCAAACATATCATCTTTGCTGCTGGCTCAGGGTCTTCAAGGTTTGGCTTGGGAATCGAACTTCTGAGGCTGGGATTTGGCACACTGAGCATCTGCCTTTCTGCACATTCAGGCCTCAAGAGTCCTTCCCCAGCTTAGAAGGACCAACAGTGTTGTTTGTAATAATTGACAGCTTGAAGTTTCTGAATGGGCTACACCAGGTACAAATTAACTGCTACAATGTCCTACCAGTCAATGACTACTTCAGCTTCAACTGCAACAATACAAGAGCACACAACATACAAACTCAATGTAAACCTCACCAAACTTGATTGCAGAAAGTACGACTTCAGCAACAGAGTGGTCAATGTCTGGAATGCACTACCTGTCTCTGTTGTTACATCATCAAACCCCCACTCCTTTAACCTTAAACTATCCACTATTAACCTCACCCCATTCCTAAGAGGTCTGTAAGGAGCATGCATAAGTGCACCATCATGCCTACCGTCCCTGTCCTGTTGTACCCATTTATTTGTACCTATTTCCTGTATTCTTACTGATGTTTATACTTATTCCTATTATTTTGTGATTGACAAATCAAATGAATGAATAAATTAAATAAATAAATAATGGGACCCTCATTTTAACTAAACAGCTAGCTAGTATTTTATGGTTTTTATGCATCCTTCCGAGGCTGGTAAAATGAGGACCCAGATTGTTGGGGGGGTGCAATAGGCTGACTCTGTAAACTGCTGAGAGAGGGCTGTAAAGCACTGTGAAGCGGTATATAAGTCTAAATGCTCTTGCTCTTGCTAGTATTTTACACTCATTGCATTTCTGGATCTGTCCATCCCTAATTCAATTTCTTATTCCAGAGCTGAAACCTGGTAAGGCTGTTTGTGGCTCCAGCCTTATTCAGACATTACCTTTCATTGTGAATAAGTAATAGTGAAGAAATGTGTAGATATAGAAGTTTGTTAGCACAGCTGTCCACTCTGTAAATCAATGCACACATTTTTAAAAATGTCACTTTTTAAAAGATCATAATGTTACAAAAATAATCTGTCTCATATAGTAAAGCTAGGTTTCCCAACTAATAAGGAATGGAAGAAAAATGGTCTTAAGTATCCATAAAAAGTGAATGATAACAACAATTAAATGTATATTCTATCCAATTTCTAGTAACTATGTGGTTGTGGATTATTATTATTTAAACAAATTTTATTCAGTTTTTCACATAAAAACAAAAAGCTCTTTTTAGTATTATTTCCTTTTATTTCTATTATTTCCTATTAGTATTAACATATTTCCGGGTCATCACTTTTATACACAAATATGACAATAGTTATACATTCATATGTGCATACTTAATTCTATTATTACCTTTTCCATTCCAAACTTTCAGAAAAGAGAGAAACAAGCAAATTAATCCCAGTATTTTACATTAATCTCAATCCAAACATCCTTTCATTTCATTTCAATTATTTCAAATATAATCCTTTGATATTTATTTTAAAAACAAAAAATAACAATATATATTTACCTAATAAAAAAAGGTTACTAATGTCTCTCCTTCCTTTCAATAGTCTATATTAGCTTATTAATTTAAATAGCTCTTTAATCTGTCATATTTTCTTTCCATCACACATTATTTCTATAAATTCTAGATTAATACAAGTTTTAACACAAAAGAAAAAAAACAAGCATAGGTTTCCCCCCTTTTACTGCTTTGAGTGTGACACCTTAGTGGTTAAAATATACTTTATTCCCTCATCTTAATTCCCAATAAACCTTATTTTTTAAGTAATTACAATAATAATCATTACATTTTTTCATTTGGATTCCGCAATATATTTTCCCTCCTTAATTTTATTTCTAATTTTAAAAAGATAAAAGGGAAAGATTGACCATTTAATTCCTGGTCGCTGATATTGACCTCATTTTTAAACATCTTCACATTCATTTCAATTATTACAATTTCTTCAACAAACCTTAACTTTTCTTTTAAAGATAAAAATAAAAATGTATATTCATCTAATAAGAGTTATCCCTTCATTAATAATCTATATTACCCTATTTTCTAAGTATTTTTAAATTGCAAATATATTCTTGTTACCCCTTGTCACCCTGCAGAATCCACCTTTTAATTCATCAACCATTATCTGTGAAAAAACAATTTCTTTTCATCATTTTACTATTTCCATGTTTCTTTATTTCCTGCACCTGTTTCTTACTGTCTCTCCTCCCCCTCTTTTTCCCATATCTCCGGTTTATATCCCTCTCTTTCTTGATATCTTTCTTTCTTCTTTTCTGCTGTGCCTTTCTACCTCTCCTGATTTCACAGGTATTCCCCTTTTTGATTTTCTTCTTAAATCTCAACTTTTTAGCCTTCCTTCTTTCCCCTCATCTTTGTAGTGTTCTTTGTGTTAATTGTCTATTTAAAATAGCTTCTCCTTGAGTCGATTCCTCCTCCTCTGAAGTTCTTTCTTCTTGTTCTTCAATCACCCTCTCCATTTCTTCTAATACAAAGCAAAATTATTCACCTCTTTCCTGTAGTAATTCTCTCATATTTTTAAGTTCCATTCTTAATTCACGCAGAGATATCATCATTACACATTCTTATATTTTATAATCATTGAAGTCCACCAAAAACACTTACTTTCCTTCTTTCTTCTTCAAATTTTCTAAAGTTCTCAATTGTTCCAACCTAGGGTTTATACTAAAAACATCTATCAATCCCACAGGCAGTCTTTCCTTGCTTCTTTCTTTATTCTGGTTCCACTTTCACTTTCTAAAGTTCTTACTTTGTTTCAATATTTCTTTAACATTATATCAACATAAGTTCATACAGAAACAGGATGGTTTCCCTTTTGTTTGAGTTTAAGTTATTTGTCAGAAGATGGCACTCTGCATTATACAAAATCTTCATCTTTTTTCCCTATTTTATTTAGTTAGGTTTTTTTCGAACCTCAATATTCCAGCACAATCCACTCCAATTTGTAAATTTTATTATTATTATTTTTTAACAATCTTAAGTCCAGCTTTATATTATGCCTTTTTATTGCCAAAATATTTTAGTCCAATTTAATTAAGTCTTTAGTTCTGACTTCTTCCTTTTCCAGTTCGATGCCTTGCTTAGCTGTCAAAATTATTTTCTTATTTTTTCCCTGTCCCTTTGTATTTCCGCCACTCACTTTTCTTTTCTTAAAAGTTCGATGTTGCCTTAATCCCAGGGTACTTTTGTTTAGTTGTTTCACCCAATTGTCCTGGCTCAGATGTTATCCATCTCTTTCTTCATTCCTGCACAATCTAAGTCCAGCTGAGTCCTCTTCTTTGGGATGGCCATTTTGGACCACCGCTTCAGTCGTCTTTGGGGGGGAAAAGACCAAGCCCAGGAGGGGAGATGCAGCTCCCCTCAACCTAGCTTGTGGCTTCCCCTTACTCCACTGCCCCTCCAAGGCAGCTTCAGCCCCTAATCGCAATGATTGGGGCTCTCCAACGAAAGAGCATGGACTACAGCCACGGACAGTTGCGATCTACGGTCCGTCAGCGAGGAGGGCTCAACCCAGAAGTGGATTATAACTAGTGTGTAAGCATTAGATGAACGTTCACAGTAGATAAACATATGCTTTGAAAGTAGAGCTTCCAGATTCAGTGCCAGGCAACTCCAGGTAGAACTGGAAGAGGTGTTTTATATGAAATAATTAGGCATTGAAGATGAGGCTATCATAGGCATACAGAATAACAGAACAACAGAGTTGGAAGGGACTTTGGAGGTCTTCTAGTCCACCCCCTGCTCAAAAAGGAAACCCCATTTCAGACAACTGGTTGTCCAATCTCTTCTTAAAAGCCTCCGGTGATGAAGCACCCATAAGTTCTGGAGGCAAGTCATTCCACTAGTCATTATCACTGTCAGGAAATGTCTCCTTAGTTCTAGGTTGGTTTCTCCTGCCTTCAGGTGCTTTGGAGAACAGCTTGATTCCCTCTTCTTTGTGGAAGTCCCTTAGATTTTGGAGCACTGCTATCATGTCATTCCTAGTTCTTTTCATTGAACTAGACATACTCAGTTCCAGCAATCGTTCATATGTTTTAGCTTCCAGAACCCTAATCGTCTTTGTTGCTCTTCTCTGCACTCTTTCCAGAGTCTCATCAACTTTTTTTCTATTTTGGTGTTCAAAACTGGTTGTAATATTCCAAGTGTGGCCTTACCAAAGCATTATAAAGTGATATTAACACTTCACATGAAAGTTAGAATGTTTATAGGTAATGGCCTGTTTGCCAGGAAAAAGCCTCTCTTATGTCATGACTAGATTCTAGAATGGATTTCCTTCATATTTATAACCCACCAGCATTTCTCTGACATCTAATTAACTTGACTTCTCTGTGGCAACATCTTCCCTTTGAAACAACATTCCCCAAAAGATAAGAGTGGCCCCCGCCTTGTTGCTATTCAACAAAACTTTGGAAGACATGGTTTTGTTTGTGGACTTGGGGCCTCATGCAAATCAAATTAAGTGACTCGTCTGATTCTCCCATGGGGTGGGCAGCATGGGGTGAGGGCATGAGGTGATTTTTCAAAAAAAATGTGGGTTTTTACTTATGAATTTTTAATGCTGTACACTGCCTGGATTTGCTCCATATGAGTCGGGCAGCTATATAATTTGTTTAATTAATAAAAAATAATCACAAGTGAAGATGTTGTACTCTCATCCCATCTTAAGCACCTAAGCAAACCCCATCTCCCTTTAAACATATGTATTGACAATCCCTCTTTGGGGGATGATAGCATCTTGTATATACTTCCATCACTCCTAGAACTGCTCATATTGCTTGCTAGATTTGTCTTACCTTTTTGGGAATGTTTACAGGTTGAATTAGATGGAATAAGAAATAAAGCTCAGCTTAATTTGCTATAAAATGCTCTGCTACACCTTTTATGAAGAATGTAAAATCAAATAAAGTGCAGCTGATTACTGTTTTCATATACATGAGCAATTAATATATGTGTGGCATATGAGAAACAGCTGGAACAACCGGAACAATCAAATAATGTAATTTCAGAAAACTACCCACTCTTGTTGTTAGGGAGGAATGACTTAAATAGCAGAAAATCAAATCAAGTTAGTTTACAACCATTTGCAGAACTAGCCCTCTTCTCCCTGAAGAATTACTGCAATGTGAAGAATCTTATTGGAGGGACATTGGAGAGAATGCCTGTGGGTTGCAACTATATTTTTTAAGAGGCACTTGCTTTGCAGTGATAAATTCCTCATTCACATTCTTCCGTTTGGTTGGGTGTTTCAGAAACTAAACAGACCAACATCCTCCAGGAATCCTATACTCATCAGCCTTTCCCTTACCACATTGAACATATCACTCCACAAGGAAGTAGACTGTCTGCATGTAGCAGTGTCAAACCCAAACCAGACTTAGGGGAAATGAGTCAGTCAGGAGAAAACAAGTTCATGTCACAGGAGGTATGGTTCAGAGCTATTCTGGCACCCATCAGTCTCTCCATGGACACGTAGTTATCTATTAAGCCACTGAATATGGTCATCTCTTTGATCTTTAAAGCTCCTGTTAAAAAAGGAAATAGGACATCAGTGACAATGGAGAAATTATCCAAATAGTGTAATCCCAAGAGCAGGGCAACATTGATTCCATAATGCTCTAACTGAGGGCTTTCCCAGTATTAGTACTTTGGGAAGCAAGCCATCAAGGTTACTGCTGTGACAAATGAGAACATTTGGAGAGATTTCAGTGTATTTGTTTATATTTAAATCATGGGAGGGGGGTAAATTTTAGCCTTCTGTTTGGTTTACTGTTGTTGGGAAGAAAAAAAAATAATGCACAATCCCAAGGAAACCACAGAGAGTAGAACAAGCCCCTCCATTATTTGAAACCTCAGTAATTTGAAACCTCAGTAAACTTAGAACTTCACTATATTAGGTTTAGAACTATCCCAGGAGATCACTAAGGAGGAAATCAGTTTAGAGCTCCCCCTTCCATATTATCAAGCAAGCAGGTAGATCAGAATTCTCCAAACTTGGCAACTTTAAGACTTCTGGACTTCAACTTCCAGAATAGCTGGCTGAGGAATTCTGGGTGTTGAAGTCCACAAGTCTTAAAGTTGCCAAGTTTGGGGACCCCTGAGGTAGATAAAGTTTATGTGGGCCTTCCTTCTACCTTAGTCTAAGGCAGGGGTGTCAAATGTGCATCGTCACGGCGGCATCACGTGACGTATCAGGACGTTTTTCTCCTTCGCTAAACCAGGTGAGGGCATGTGACGCATCAGGCCCGCGGGCTGCGAGTTTGACACCCCTGGTCTAAGATAAGTGACCATGTTCAAATTTTAGGAGTCTTGCAATCATCCACGTCTTTAGGTTTTGTTTTTACAGCTCCTCCAAACAATGTTTTCAAGTAGATAATTTTTTTGATGTGATAGAAAGGAAAAATTGTTGACTACACACAGAGCAATATCTTAACCATACTTAATTTAATTGGGATTTTATTAGGTTTTAATTAAATGTAACTTGTCTCATTTTCTGCAGAATTTTCAGCATGCCATTCAAAGCGCAAGTATGGTCTTCATCCTGAGCAAAGCCATGGATCCCATTTAAAATCATGATCCTGCTTCACAGGATCCTAACTGATGACTGTGTTTTTATTCTTCTGAATTTGTGGAATTTGCTGTAATTTATCCAAGGTTAATATAGTAACAAAAATAGATCAAATCCCATTAAAATATGATTTGAGATACATATTTTGAGAACACTATTTTCCAAATATATATTTATAGTAAATATTGTTTAAATCAACGATCCTTAAATTGGGGCTTATTTGGGTTATCTCACCAGGCTCAAGGTTGACTCAGCCTTCCATCCAGTGGTGGGATTCAAATTTTTTTATTACTAGTTCTGTGGACGTGGCTTGGTGGGCGTGGCAGGGGAAGGATACTGTAAAATCTCCAGTCAGAGGTAGTGTTTGTCGGTTCTCTGAACTGTTCAAAATTTCCTCTACCGGTTCTCCAGAACTGGTCAGAACCTGCTGAATACCACCTCTGCTACCATCTTTCCAAGGACCCAAATTGTTGGCGGCAATATGCTGACTCTGTAAACCGCTTAGACAGGGCTGTAAAACACTGTAAAGCGATATATAAATGTTATTGCTATTTATATTTGAGTTGAGGATTCAGTTTGTGACTGTTGTTGCTAAGATACTTGTATAAAACAACACCATCAGTGGTGATAATGACAATGATATTATGTGAGATCAGGAAATTTGATCTGGACGGAAATGATCAAATATAGAGTGATTCATCTATTCTGCCTTATAGATATTTGGGTTTCCATAACAGTTGTACCCACAGTTGTTTCTTGGCCCTTCTTATTATTGTTAATTATTGTTATTATTTCCTTTGGGCAGGGATGGAATCATAAGAAGAAAGCTGACCAACATTGGTTATGACAAATAGCATCCCTTAATATTTAAAAATGAAAAGACCTCATAAGCACTTTTAGAAAAAAGTGTTGAGTTTTATCCCAGAGCTTTACTTGAAGTGTATTTCTCCCTGAGAGAAATACCTGATGCCTCCCTGTAAAGGCATCTTACGGATTAATAGGGCAGAGGGCAAATTGATGAATGATATTTTGGAATTCATTGTTGGAATCCCAAAGCTGCTTTTTTGTGTGTGACTGGCTACCTAATATGACTGCCATTTTGTGAGAATGCCCATAACATGATTTCGAAAGCCAGAGGTACGCTTTGTCATTTGCTCAAATTCAATGGAAAATCCTTGGCGATTTCCTGAGATGAAATTTGTGTATCCCATGACAACATTAGTGGCCCCTTGGAAAGGCAAACACTGGCATAAGAGCGAGCAATATATTCTGAATAAGCATGTTTCATTTCCCTGATCATCCTGATAGCACTGCTGAGTATGTTAAGATTTTATGAAGCTTACTTAGATTATATAAGCAATTACTGTGTCCCTTCAGCTAGCAATCCTTACACTTGCAGGTTGATATATAAAACCTGAGCATCTGATATTAGTTGATTTCACAGACTGTGTCATATGGAATTATGATATAGGTGGTCCTCAAGTTACAACCACAATTGAGGCCAAAGTTTATGTTGCTAAGTGAAACATTTGTTAAGTGTCCCATTTTATGACTCTTCTTGCCACAGTTGTTAAGTGAAGCATTGCATTTGTTAAGTTGGTAACACAGTTATTAAGTAAATCTGGATTACCCATGGACTTTGTTTGCCAGAAGTTCACAAAAGGTGAACTTTTGTGAACAACACTGCAACTGTCATAGATATGAAGCAGTTGCCAACTATCTGAATTTTGATCACGTGACCATAGGGATGCTTCAACAGTCATAAGTGTGAAAAACAGTTGTAAGTCACTTTTTCATAGCCATTGTAACTTTGAACGGTCACTACATGAACTATGGTAAGTTGAGGCCTACTTCTACTGAGATGGCCAGTCAGAGATTGTGCCTGTAAAACCACAAAAATGTGTTGAACCAGGGTGGGAAATGGGACAAATTATTGGAAAGAAATGTCTTTTGTTCCTTGACACAGTCAAAGTGATGAAGTCCCACTAATTGTCATTTATTCTAAACTTAGTTATATAGTCATTACCGTTTTCTGCTATTATTTCCAAAATTATTGTTGTGTATATTATTTTCCCAGACATTGCATAGCTGCTTTGGTAACTCTTCAAGGTAGGGCTAGTCCCTCATGAGTGTGCACCTGCACAGCTACAAGTATAATAGATCCATATGTTGGTGTTTCTAAGAGTTATAATAATTCACAATTACATGAACAGATGGTCAGGTGTAGGGTTTTTGTGGGATGTTTATTTGTCTGCATTGGAATCACTGGTTTTATTTCCTAAACATAAAGGGAGTTAATGTAGAAAACATAAATTATACAGTTTCTTTTAATGATATCTTTTGGCATTTCATTCATACCAACCAACCCTCTTTAATTTAGATATGAAGAAGAAATAAACAAACGCGCTGGGATGGAATTCACCTTCACAACGCTTAAAAAGGTAGGCAGAGAAACATTCTTCAGATCCAAGCAGAGAAAAGCAATTCAAGGGTCTAGGTAGATAAATCATCTCTAGGTTTGATTGAGCTTTTATACAGATAACAGAATCAGAGTTGGAAGGGACTTTGTGGGTCATCTCGTCCAACCCCCCGCCCAAGCAGGAGACCCTACATCTTTTCTGACAAATGACAATCCAACCTCTTCTTGAAAGTCTCAAGTGATGGTGCTCCCAGAACTTCCGAGGGCAAAAATTGAGCATTCTTTTTTTTTTTAAGTATTTGAATTGGATTCACATTATCTGGTAATTCAGTTTTCACATTGCTGCAACTTTTTTCACTGCCACTTAGAAAACAGGTATAATCCAGAATGTAATATAACTAGATGGTTGTTATATTGTTTATGGAATGAACAGGTAAAAATCATAGACGTGCTGGTTTGGGACAGTGGTCATGAATTCTTAAAGAGTTTTGCATGATTATAACTTTTCCTCTGAAAAGCAATTTAAAAGAAAGGAATTCAGGTCTTTTTCAGGATCATCTAGCATTCACTACTGATTTTTTTAGTCAAGCATCTAATTATATTGAATCTATTTAATATATAATGGAGAATTTTCCACCATTTCCAATTCTAAATTTTTTAATGATCCTTGTCCCAGTGTAAAATTCACTTAGGCCAGCTCTAGAAGAATGATTTTTCAGTGTTAGTTGTGGTGATTTATCTGATGCTTAAACATCAAAAATTCTTATTAGGACAGGCTGCTATTATTAACTGTAAATTCCTTTTAACTTTGTTCATCCTGTATTATACATGGTTGTCTTGTTTATTCCCCTGATGTCTTTCACTTATGATTAAGTGATGACTAGTGGACCAACCCAGATTCCTTTTATTTCCAGTATTATTAAAATATTGTGGAAATAATATGTATGGTAGAAAATGAGACCTGTAGAGGATGTACATAACCTGACTTCCCTAAATCTAGAATCCAAAATTTGCAACTTAGAAATGTAAGGCAGACAAATCTCACCCTCTGTGATGACCCGTAGTCTCTCAAAATAACCCAAAACCCAAAACATACATTAAAGTCCGGGAATGCCTTCAACTTAACTTCACTGTTTTAAACAGTTTAAAGTCACAAAAGTAAATAATGAGGCAAAAAGAAAACCAAAACAAACCGCATTGACAAGAGTTCCAAAGCAAGCCAAGATAATTAATCATACATTCCAGGAAGATAAGGGAGGAGAGTCCATAGGAAGAACGCCAACAAAGATAAACCTCTTTCAAAGAAAACATTAAACTTTGACTCCAGCAATTCTGACTACGTAGTTACAAACTTATATACATAGCTCCCAGCTGCAAGCCACAAGGAGGATCATGGTAATCTCCTCCTGAGTAGACCTCACTTTTCCCTGATCCTCTCCTCCCTGCATGATCTAGGATGGATAGATCACCACCTCTGGAGGATAGATCTGGAGGATAGATCACCAGCTCCACCACCTCTGGAGCCACACTCCTATTCCCTGTTGGCTGTTCCTCCTCTTCCTCAGAGTCAGTCTCCACCAGGGGCATGACCCCCTCCACCCAATCTGGGTTGGATCGTTGAATTCTTTGAACAAAAAGCCATCCCCTGAATGACACACTGTCCCAAACAATGCCAGTGCCTCTCTGAGTTATTGCAACATCAGCAAGTGCTGCTTATTCCTGGTTAAAGTTATTGTATTTGTCAATTATTACTTATTTTTACACATTTAAGTACTATATTTATAAATTGCTATATGAATGCCATAGAATCTCTCTAGCACAGGGATGTCAAACTCGATTTCATTGAGGGCTGCATCGGGGGGGGGGGGTCTGTTTGGCCTCGGGTGGGGGGGGTGGGCGTGGCCAGCTCAATATCACTCATGTTCGGGACACCTGTGGTGGGCTGAGCACTCTGCTAGTGAAAAAGGAGCACCGGAGGGCCGCATGGAGTCCTCCAGAGGTCCATTTTTGCTGGCAGAGTCACCTCAGGCCAGTACTTCACAGTTCCCAGGGAAGCCTCACAGGCCAGATCTAAGCATCCCATGGGCTGGATTCAGCCTGCGGGCCTTGAGTTTGATACCCCTGCTCTAGCAGATATGCCCCAAGACAGTATTCAGAATTTTTTAAAAATCCAATCCACAACCTCTAACCTCTCAGACATCAATATAAATGGTGACTTATGACAGTCGCTTAATGATGGTTTGAAGTTCTGATAGAACCCCCCTTAAAAAGCATTCAGATTTGACAGCCCCCGCACAAAATCATGTGATTACATTTTGGGTAATCAGCAAATGGGCCTCATATATGTTTGCAGTGTCCCATGGTCCCATGCAATTTATGGCATTTAACTTCAAATTTCTAGCAAAAGATGCTAGTTTGTTCAACAACTGCAGATTTGTTTATCAAAAAGGTGTAAAATCAGGTTGGTCAAGTGGTGACCCCTCTTATGACTTAGGACCAGAATTCCATGCTCAATTATGATCCTAAATCACCTGAATTTCAAAATGGCAATTATAGAAAGAGAAGACTCAGATCATTTCTGTTTGTTTCTAAATTGTATAATTGCTGTATTACCAATGGGGAAAACAAGCATTTTGAGAAGATATCTCAAGGAAATTCCATTGGCAGAGATTTTTCTCAATTAAAATCAAAAATTCTGACCAAATGCTGTTTTCAAATGGCAATGGCAGAATGCTAATCCTGCAAAGAACACTCTCTCCTTCGGTTGCTTGAAAGTGAAATTAATGTCAAAAGCTCCAATTAAAGTGAAAAGTTGCAAACTCTTTTTCTCTGATTTTCATTAATTCATAGGACCTGGACAATGGCTTTCTCCACAAGACAGAATTGGAATCAAAATTAAGTGGACTTCATACTTGGGTGGAGTTTATGAATACCATCCATGAGCAGGTAAGAAAAAGAGAGAGAAAGAGAGAAAGAACGTTCTGGAGTGGAGTTAGTTTGTAGTAAATGTCTAATATCTAAGTTATTGACAGCTGGTATGATCATCATTTAACAAATACTGCTTATTTGAATGTTGGACATGCCCCAAAGAAAAGGGCACTTACTCCACGAAGGCCAAAGATATGTTTGCATACCGGTGCTGCTTGTACTACAAGATGCAAAGAACATCACCAGCCCTAAAAATAGATGGAACTGACCTCCCTTGGGAAATTAAATAATAGACCTACTTTCCCCCACCTCCTGATTTTATCCCCTCCCTTTCTTGTACTTCCACAAGCACCTTACCATAAATAATTGAAGCTTGGAAAGATTGTTGAAATAATAGAAAAACAAAGTATATAGTGACAATTATGCAGATTTTCAGAGAAGGAGTTGAAAACTTTCATACTTGCATAGAGCTCCTCAGGCTTTTTGCCTTGGAGCATGTGCAAAGTGAATCAACTCCCACTTTTTTATTATTTTTACATTGGATTGCTGTCCTCCTTTCTGCTAATCATTAGCTTCATCACATGCCAGATCAAGTGTAACTTGCAATATCTTAATTCGAAGTTACATGAAGTAGCTATGGTGACACCTAAGAAGAAGAACCAGTAATCTATGTCAGTCACAGGCATTCCTGAGTTCACCTAGTGTGCAATTACATGTTACACATCCTAATTATTTTCACCTGGTTCAGTAAGGAGCCCCCTGGTACTCGCTCAGCCCCTCTCACCTTCACTGATCTAAATATATAGTATATACATAATCAGACTGGAATTCTTCTTTCTCATAGCCTTGAGGATCAGTTTCTTAAAACAAGCTGTTATGAAATTCCCCCATCTTTACAGTCCTCTTATCTCTGTCAAGAATGGTTCACTGCCCTGCCTTGGCCTCTGAACTCATCTGCAATCACCTAAGCTTTATTGTATTAAATACAATAAAGGGAAAATTCTGGAGGCAGGCTAGTTGATTGCTTGTCTAAGAAGTACACGTGGGCTTCCCTTCTATGCTTGTTTCTTCTTTTTTCCAAGTTATGTTGCATTAAAGGGTTTCCTTATTCTTACCCAATTCAGCTGCTAGAATTAAAAGCACTACTGGCAGAAGTAATTTGCTGTCCTGTCTCGTTGTATCCAGCTGTTTGTCCCAAAGGTACTTTTTTCAAGAGGCAGCGGGACTTTCTGTTTTTTCTTGGAAGACATTTTGATTCTCATCTAAGAAGTTTCTTGATGAGAAGTGAAACGTCTTCAAAGAAAAAACAGTAAGTCCAGTTGCCTCTTGAAAAAAACACCTTTGGGACAACCATAACCTGGATGACTGAGAATCTCCATAGATATCCAATTCTGTGTTTGTATATGATACTTACACTGGAGTATCTGCTTGGTGTTCCATAAGAACTTCAAGAGTGTCTTGATATTCCCATGATCCCATTTTTTTTCTCTTTTGCCAAATGAAAGAGCCGGGCCGACCTGAGCTTGGCTTCTCAAGTCCCTCCCAAGTCCCCTTCCCAGGGGACCACTGGGAGAGGCTGCCCGAGTTAGTGATAGTGTTCACCCATCCGTGGAGAGGGAGGCAAGGCAACAGCCTGTGCCGCATCCTCCTCCAAGCTGAGCCCCGCCGAGTGAGCGCCTCTGCCCATGCCACTGCAGCGTTTGGAGCCGCCGGTGCATTTGGAGATGCATGGGGACAGGGACGGGCTGGGTAAGGGATGGAAAGGATGAGCGGCTTTGGGGTCTCTCCACTGGACCCGCTGGCCAGGGAAGCAGATGGGTGGGTGCTATCACTGCGTCGGACAGCCTCTCCCGATAGCCCCTTCAGGGTCGGGCTGGAGGGACTTTGGAATCCAAGCTCGGGGCGGCCCGGCTCTTTTGCTTGGCAGGCGGTCGTGTACCCACAGCTCGTTTCCCCGGCTCTGCCCAGCCCATCTGGCTCTGGCGCAGCCCTGCTGGGATGAGCAGAGGGCCCGGCAGGGAGGCGCTCACTGCCTTGGCCAGAGCTCTGCCATTGGGCAGGAGGGCCTGCCTGTCAGCTGCACTGGGCACCCCAGGCAAAGCTCTTCGTACTCTGCCCGGCGCCAGGCAGGGATGGCAGCTGGGCGCTTCTCCCAGGGTGGGCCAATCCTGCATTATGGACATGCATGGCTGCGCCAAACACCGCGTGGCTGCGCCAAATGCCGTGGCGTTGCTCTAAACGCGGCGGCAGCATGGGGAGAAGGGAAAGCAACGGTGGCGGAAGTTTTCCCGATATGAAGTGCCCCACCAATGCCGAGGTCAATGGAGGCAGCACCATATCTGGGTGTGCAACAAAAGTACTTCCTAAAAGAAAGACCCTCCCCGCCATTCCCCCCCATTTTGCATGTTTTAATATAGGCCTTAATTTGGGGGGAGGGGCTTAATTTCATTTTATGCCTATAAAACATGCTGGGACTTCCTATTGGGGGAGGCCACATTGTTGGAGAAACACGGTACTTCCATGTAGGCTGAGAATCACTACAAAAAAGTGCTAACATTGCTTCTTTTTCCTTTTTCTTTTTCCTGAGATCAGGAGTCTAAATCTCGTGGACTTTTGCTATCATAAATCAAATTTGACTGGAGACAAGTAAAAACTGAAGAAAGTAGGACATTAGGACTAACCAAACATTCAAAGCGTTCTGATTTCAGAACCTTCATGTAGGGTCTTGCCTGCCTGTTGGTGACCCAAATTTGTATCTGTGTGATTTACTCAGTGCAACGTTTCCTGTGAAAGTTTCTAAGCTGGAAAATCTGCCGTCTTTTCAAGTGATCTTGAAGTCTTTCCCCTTTATCATGATAACATCAGCCACTTTGAATATCTGCCAGAGATCATAGAGTTGCTTTATTCTGCAAAAAAAAAAAAAAACAGATTAAAAAAAACATGGAAAGAAGGCAAGGGTAGAAGATCAGGGGTGGGATTCTACCAGTTCGCACCTATTGGCTAGAACTGGTTGTTAACATTCTAAGCAGTTTGGAGAACCAATTGTTAGAAGAAATTACTGGCCTAATCCTGTAAGGAAGGCAGGAAGGAAACATTCTGGTGTTGCTTACAGAAACTACCTCTCCGTTAACCTTTATTACATTCTTGGCAGGACTAGACTTCCTGTCTAAGGAACCTCTCTGGAGTTTTTTCCCCTCCTTTGCTGATACTTTGCTTGTGTGGAGTGACCATTCAAGGTTACAATGGCACTGAAAAAAGTGACTTATGATCATTTTTCACACTTACAACTGTTGTGGCATCTCCACAGTCATGAGAGGCCAGGCGAGGAGATGTGTGCCTCGATGTGAGTGATATTGAGTTGGCCACACCCAGCCAATAACATGACCACCAAACCATGTCCACCCAGTCACATGACCACCAAGCCACGCCTACCACCTAAGCCATGCCCACAGAACCGGTTGTTAAAAAATTTGAATACCACCCCTGTAGAAGATACATTTGCATTTCTTTTTATAGTTATTGCCATGTATGCTGGTCTTGGGCCATAAATAAATTTTGAATGGTATTCTGTTCTGAGATGGTTTATAAGATAACTTGGGGGATGATTGCAGTTTCCAAGCATTGCTATCATATATTCTTCAGTTTTATGGTATTATAATTCGTGTCACAGGAGTAAGATGGCTTCAAAGTTATAAAACCTGCTTCAAATTGTTCTCCACCTTTTCTTCCAACTTAGGACTGAGAACTCCTTGGTACAATGGCCAATTCCATGTCTCTTTTCAATTCCCCTTCCTTTCTTGCAAGAAAGTTAATTTCTGGGCTCACTCTGCCTTCTTCCATCTGGAAAAGTTTCTCGTTTTCAAAAAATATATATCTAGGTCTAGCAGTCATCTTTTAAAATTGTGTTAAATCTGGTCTTTATTTGCCTGCTTGCTTTTTTTTATGCTGCTACAATAATATGAGTTTGAAATCTAATCTTTATGAACTTTTTTCCTAAGCCAGAAAATAATTTCTTTGTAGATCTCCATTACAGAATTTCAGATCTGTGTTTTGGGTAATAATATCAACCTACCATATCTATTGTACCATCATATATTGCTAATGATAATGTATGAGACAATAATAATAAACACAAAAAAATGGATGCGTAATACTAATTAATAGTATATCCATTCATAGTTGAGTTTCTAGTGCTGAGTTGCAAGATCTAATCACTATAAACTGAATGTATGATTTGCATATTAATCTCAGCCTTTTGATCTAGGAGCTTGAGGAAGTGATGTCCCAGGTTAAAGATGTTTCAGTTGTGCTGGGAATTGACAACAACAGATACATACCTGATCCCCACCAGATTGTGGAGGATGTGAGAGCTCAGTATGAATATTTGGCTATGAAAAGCTGGGAAGAATTGGAGGCACTCACCCGACACAAGGTATATGTTCATGTACCATTAAAAGTTGTGCAAAGGACTTTTTGTGAACCTCAGTTGTACTGAATACCACTGAAAAGGAGAATAATTTATAGATGTTTGGTTCTGCCACAGCCCTCCATGCCTAACTGAACTTAAAAGCATGGCACAAAGAAATAGAAAATGGAGACCAAAAGAAAATATAACAAAGAGATTCAGCAAGGTCAAGAAAGAAATAAAATCTGATATAAAAAATATCTTGATTAAATTTAATAATGAGGCAAAGAATGAGAACAGAGAAGAAAATAAGAAAATTCATATGAACCCTCATAAGAAAGCAGAAAATTAAATAATATTCAGATATAAAGCATTTCATTATATTGTTTTAGTATATGGTCTGGGCATGTTGAGTCTAAAGTTCCAGATACGCAAGGTAGGGAGTTTTACTTTTGTAGATCACAAAATAATGGTTTGTGGGTGGGTGGGTGGGTGACTTTATATTCCATGCTGTGGATGTTGCAAGAGAAGGGAGACAGGAAGCATGTAATATTATTTTCATTCTGTCCTTCAGCTGAATGAAAGAGAAGAGTTATGTGCTAAATATGGGGACCATCTCCTTAATGACCGGAGGGTGATTGCTGAGTTAAATATACAGATCCAAAAATTGAGGTCTTGCATTGTCTCTCTGAAAAGCCAGGTAAGAATGTGACTGGTAAAATATTGCAAAATCACACCACCACCCCCAAATACATAGAAACGTGCAAATGAAACCTATGCTCTTGACAATAGTCTAGATGTAAAAAAAAAAAAAAGACCTAAAAATAAAATAAACATGACCCAGATCCCAAATGTTATACATTATATGAGGTTCTGGTTATTTCATCTCATTTTGAAAGTTTTCATGCAAGAACACGAAAGTGTTTATAATCAGATGAGAATATATTTGTTTGGTTTTTTTACTTCCTTCAAGTCAGTGTTGACTCCTGGCAACTGCCTGGCTTAATCCTTGTAATTTTCTGGGCAAGATCTTGGAAGTGACTTGCCCTTGCTTTCTTCCTAGGGCTGAGAGTGAGTGGCTGGCCCAAGATCACCCAGCTATCTTTGTGCCTCAGATGGGATTGGAACTAAGAGTCTCCTGGCTTTTAATCTGATGCCTTAACCACTAGGCCAAACTGGGTCTCAGAAGAGTGTCTGTGTGTACACTCACCTATGTATAAGTATAGATATATCTGAGGGAGATGGGCAGTTAAGAAACATGAAATATAAATAAATAGGTGTAGGAATACCTTTAGGAATAGGTAGGTACAGGTATGTTTAATTTGGGTTTGTATGAATTTCATTATGCATGTTAAGGCTGCCATGATACAGTAAGTACCATGTTGTTATCTTAGTAAATTTACTACTGCATCAGTGAGCTGCCACATATGATAACTAAGTTTCCATCATCCCCAGCCAGATGTGCTGGAACTGAAGAGAAATGTGGCCCAAAACATTAGGCAGAAACCAGGCTGGGAGAGACAGAAATGTCTGCCTTTATGACAGAATTTTTTAAATATTAATATCTCAAAGAACAAAGGAGATAGAAATTACTACTGGAGAATTTAAGTCCAGGAAGCTCATCTGGCCATGTTTACCCACTCAGCTTTGTTTATTTACTTGGTGTGGTTGATGTAGTATCTGATTAAGAAATAGAATTATGTATGTTTTTCCTTTTCCTGTGTGGCTTAGAGGTATTCAAATTTGATGATTATCCAAGCTAATAGCAACAACCGAACTACTCCTGTATATAAAAGTTTATGGGGTAATAAAGGAAAATTGCAAGTGGTGGTAATTAGCTGGTGAAGATATATGAGCAGGCATTTCTCGATGATTGTTTGTGTCCTTGGAGATATGCCACAATTTATATCTACTACTGAAAGGACTGACATTCAGGAGTAAAGACATTTTTGTCTCCTTCCCAGTTCAACTTTTTATTTATTTCAAATGGGAAGAAGGAAGCAAAATAGGGGATTTGAGACAAGCTTTTTCCCTTATTTGTGATGTTCTGTCTACTCAGTGTCTACATTTAGAGGATAACATCAAAGATGCTGGTCTGCAAGGAGAAACAGCCCTCAACGATGCCAAAGCAAAACTGGCAAAATTGGAAGATGCCCTTTATAATGCCAGGCAAGACTTGGCTCAGTTGGTTAAGGAGTATCAAGAGTTAATGAATACCAAGCTGGCTTTGGACATTGAGATTCTCACTTACAGGAAACTAATAGAAGGAGAAGAAATCAGGTAAAATGGTTTATTTGAAACTTCTGGCTATATAGACTGAAAAGAAAGCAGAGCTTAGGTTAATTTGCCTCCAAAATATCTGTTCAAAATTCTCCTGGGTGATTGAACTTCCTTCAGAAATTATTTCATTATTTAAGCATCTGAGGGCTATGGCGTGTCATACCGGGAAGTTTTTTTCAACATCAAAATAAAATTAAAAAATCAGAAAATACCAACAGAGTTATGGTGCATGAATGTCAAAATTTAAAGAAAAAAATATTCAGAATGCAACATTGCATTTCAAACATCAGATTAATATTTTGAATAGGAAAATTGAAACATTTGGCAGGTTTATAGTACTTTTTGTTCTGAGAAAACTATAGTTTCTTTGATACAGACACTATGATGTATAGCTAGTATCTCCTGCCTGAAGAACTAACATTCTAGATCCTGCATGTTCTAGCATTAGATACTGACACTAGATGTAGTTAATGTTCTGAATCCTAGAATTCGTGATCATTAAATCAGAAGTCTGACCTAATCTAATCCAGGTTCCTTTTAAGTCAAATAATGAATTTAGTGTTTGTGTGGTGTTAGTGTGAAGAGAGTTCTTTCAATTTGCACAGGTTTGTTAGTTAATACATTGAACAAATATTAACAGTCTTCTGGGTGCTTAGAATTCCAGAGATGCCTATTCACTGGAATTCTAAAGATTCAAGAGTTCCAAAGAGCTTTGTATTTACTATCACTATTTTATTAAGAGATAAAAAAAGGAGGAGGTGCCAGTGACAAATATTCTTTACATATATATGCAATTCTTAAGAATATGTCAGTGTAAGAAATAGGGTTTTTTTATCCTGGCAGCAAGCATCCATTGTTCTAGGAACTGTTTAGTTTTCTAGAATGGTAACCCTCAAAGTTTCAAGAACTTAGGAAGGTTCCTGAATTCCTTATTTTTAAGTTTTGACTATATTGCTATATGCTTCTTCTGAAAACCAGTATTTTATTGTAACATTGAGCTAATTTGTTGTTGTTTTAATCACAGCATGGAGTCTCCATCACCTGCATTCATTAGCAAAATCTACTCCAGACCAAAGCTCTGTAAGTTTATTATTTAATATTTCTTTGAAATGATCATTTTTTTAAAAAGGCATCCAGCAATTGTTCAAATCTCATTTGTTTTCCCAAATGTTGAAGAACTGAATGAGCTGAGATTATGCAAAGCTAGTGGGATACAATATCAAAAATTTGTGGAATGCTCTTCAAAATTATGTTAATTCAGGTGTATGAGTACTAAAAGCAAAAATAAAATAGAAAATAACATTAAAAAGAAAAAAAACCCTGTGTTTTGTATTTTGCCTTTGCAGTTTTACCTGACTCTGGCATCACAAATGTCCCAGATGTGGCACCAGGAGCAAAAGATTTGTCAAATAAAATGATCCATAGTGGAAGCAGTTTGGTAACTGGATTTTCTAGAAGTCCCAGTAAAAATGAAGCCCTGACTGAGACCCTATTTGCCAGAGCCCACAGTGGAACATGTGACAATATCCAAGAGGGTTCTGATTTTGGAAGTCCAAGTCATAGAAGTGCAGAATTTATGTCTTCCAAATATTCCAGAACTCAAAGTGGTGAAAGCAGTAATTCTTCTGGATGTAGATACCATAGTTGTAGAAAAGAAAGCATACCAATTGGTTACCAGTCTCAAAACCAAAGAAGCAGAGAGTTTGCAGAGAATGCTTTTGCTAGAAATCACAGTGGTAGTATCTCAGAAGACAGTCTTTTTAGAAGTGACAGTGGGACTAGTGCATCCTATATAGAAGGCTGGCTTTCTAGAAGCCAGAGTGATGAAAATGAATGCAGAAATGTTCATGAAAATGAAGGATATGCTGAACCTGTTTCCACAACCACAAATACTGAAGGTGATGGGGTCCTTGAAAGTGGCATTTCTGGAACTCACAGTGAGATAAACAGGAACTTCTCACAGGTCAGCCTATCTGGAAGCCAGAATGATGAACCTGAACCTAGAGGCAGCCATGAAGAATTTACTGGACCTATACTTTCTAGAACAAGGAGCACTGAAGATGGTGGAGTCCCTGTAGGTGGCCTTTCTGAAAGCAACAGCAAGGCCAGCAGAAATAGTTCATTGGATAACTCTTCTAAAATACAAAAAGACCAAAGTCAAGACTCTACAGATACTATCTTTAGTCAAGGCCACACTGAAGGTACACAGGAGAGCAACCTTCCTAATTCCCCCAGTAATAGTAACACAGCCTACTTTGAGGGTAGTGCTTCTGGGAGCCCTAGTGGTGAGAAAAAATCTGTCTCAAAGGATGGTGGCTTTAGAACCCCAAGTATAAGAAATACAACTTTAAGTGACAGTGTGTTCATCAGAAGTCCTACTGGTGTAGATGAAGATCTGTCTGAGCAGACAGATTTAAAAATTCATAGTAATGCAAGAGAAAGTGCTTTGGAAAGTAATATTTCAGGAGATCCTCATCCCAGAAAGGAAGAACTTTCACTGCCTGAACCTTCTAAACTCCACACAACAGACAATACAGGCATCCCAGGTAACAATCCCGGCCTTTTTGTATATGGGAGAAAAAGCAAATCAGAGAGTGGTTTTTCTAAAATCTGCACCAACAGAAAAGGAGGCTTAACTCAAAGTGTTTTTGCTAGACCTCACAGTGTTCCAGATAAAGCTGACTATTCAAGCAGTCTGGCTGATGGAAATGAAGGTTTCGTAAAAGCTGTGGTTTCTAGACTCAACAGAGGCATTTTGGAAGGTGGTTCTTCCAGAGGTCAAAGCAGCAGAAGTGAAGGATTTGTAGATGTTGATCTTGTGAAAAACCAGAGTAAAGAAATCAAAGAAACTCATGGGGATAAAAGTTATCCAGATTTTGATGTCAGAAGTGCAAATGAGGCAAAGGAAGGTATCTCACCATTTGGTCATTCCAGAATTGAACATGAGCAAGCAGGTAGTTTCTCTAGAAATCTCAGTGATAATATAAGTCCTGTCGAGACCTCCACTCCTATTCAGGTACACAGAAGAAAGGAAGATGCTGCCGAACTTAGCTTTTCTAGAAGTCACAGTGGAGAAAGTGAGAGCTTTAAAGCAGCTGATTTATTATCAAGAAGCTCCAATGAAGAGAGCAGAGATACTCAAGAGGCTACTGGTTGTGACGAAGAAAATGAAAAATGTACAGGGGGCATGATTTCTAGAAACTACAGTTATAAATGTGCAGTTACATCACACCCAAGAACTGAAACCAACAAGGCTGAAGATGTTCCAAGAAGCGGCCTAAATTAAAGTCACAGTTCTGAAAGTGGAAGGCTTTCCCCATCTGGAATTTATATAGGCCAAAGTGGTCAAAGAGAAAATCAGTCTGAAGTTGTCCTTTCTAGAAGCTGCAGCAACACAAATTTCAATGAATAATCCATGTATAAGCCATGACAACAGAAATGAGTGAACAGCCAGCATCCTCACATCCCATTACCTTGGCCTTTGAGGTTTGATCTGATGTGTATCACTGCTTTACTTCTGGTGAACTGTTATTATATCACTACCATTCACAGAGTAAATGTCTCACAAACACATGAATAGGAATCAAATACCACATTCGAGAAGCTTAAGTTCATCTAAAGACTCATGGATTGTGGATGGGAATTCCATAAAAAGGTTTCTGTTATCAACGTAACAATAAGACTCAGAATTCTGCAGGCTTGAAGATGTTGACCCAAATCTTCTTTGGCTGTTATAATTTGTGAGTCATGTTCAGAACTTTACTCATTTTTTAATGCTATACTATATGGTGAGGGGACTAATATTGCAGTTGTAGTACAGATGTTAACTGCTACCAGTACAAAACATAAGCCAACAGTATATAATTTTTAACCAGTATTATTTACTATATGTTGTTTGTGGTACTTTTTCTGTTGTTTATATATATTATTCCAAAATTTAAATATACATTAAAGTAAATAGCATGATGCTTTGCAAGAAAGCTTATTAGATGGAAGCTGGTTAGTCTAATTCACTGCTGATCTTTGGGCTGATTTCAAGAATCCTCTTTTTGAATTGATCCACTGAATTCTTAAAGACAAGGGGAAAAAATTCCATTTGCTTAGAAGGTTTTCACGAACCTTAATGGACACCATCAGTGAAGCTTAGAAGGCTTTTATGAACCTTACCAGCAGTGAAAACTCAACAGCCAGTTCTTAAAAACGCTGTTTTAACTGAATCTGTAATTAATCTGTTTTGTCTTGTATGCCTCAGCATTCCCATAGGTTGTTTCATTTTTATTATTTGCACACCTATGCAGGTGGATAAGCACAATCCAGTACATTGCCTGATCATTGTACAATACCGTGCCTTGCATCCTTTTATCTTTGATTGTAACCTCTGAACAGAGTCTCAAATTTAAATCTTCATTAAGTCTTTGAACTGCTGATAGCATTTCAGCTGCAGATAATTGAAAAGAAATCTCATGCTTGCTTTTCAGTGACAGTAAATGTGTGGCTAGGAAATGGGTAGAAATATTAATAACAACAATTTAACTCTTATAGTTTTGTATAGCAATTTGTATGCAAAATAGGGAGAAGAGGGAAAATGAAAAAAGTATAGTTGAAAACAAGCTGAAGAAGTTTTGTCCAAATTCAGCTCCTATTGTCTATCAAAATATAACCACATTATATTTATGCTAGCATGTTGTAATTCTGGGGACGTGGCAAGAGGTGGGTGAATATTTTTTATATATTTATATAAACCTAGGTAGCCATTTGCCTTTTCTTGTATTTTCAAACTATAACTGAAATTATAAAACTGAAATTGGGTGCTGATATTCAAGGATTAGACATCTGGTGATCAGAGCTAAAAAGAATGTTTAAGAAATTACAAATACAGGTTAGCCATAGATTAGTTAGTTGAGCTGGTTGGAAAAGAAGTTACATTTCTTCATCCTCTTATTCCTATCTGTGATGGTACAAAAGTTAAGGGCCTGAGTCTCAGGTTTGTTGTAGGATTGAATTTGATGAAAATGCACTACTTCCAAAACAGAGTTAGTTTATATTTAATTACAAATCCCAGTTATTTATATTTAATTCCAGATGTTGCATTAATGTCTTTTGTCTCCCAGTTCTCCATCAATTAATCAGCCATTCATTATGTTTGACATGAGCAGGAATTGTATCACGTGTTGGCCATTTCAGAAAAATCATTGAGCAAATTACAATCTTTAAAAAATAAAGAAGGCAAACCACACATGTGATTCCACCAGATGTTACACAGCAAATGAGGCTGTGTCCCAATGCAGTACAGACAGTTGGATTAAGGATGCCTGAAAATAACTGGGGCTTGGAATAAATGTAAGAAAGCCAATTAATAGGCAAACATGGTCAAAAGTAGTGCTTTCTTCTTGTTATTAGTTGCAAAGTCGTGTTCGACCCATTGCAACCCTACGGACAACATTCCTCCAGGTCTTCCTGTCCTCTACCATCTTCTGGAGTCCATTGAAGCTCACACCTATTGCTTCAGTGACTCCATCCAGCCACCTTATTCTCTGTTGTCCCTTTCTTCTTTTGCATCAATCTTTCCCAGCGTTAGGCTCTTCTCCAGGGAGTCCTTCCTTCCCATTAGGTGGCCAAGTATTTTGAGTTTCATCTTCAGGATCTGGCCTTCTAAAGAGCAGTCAGGGTAGTGCTAGAATCCGCAAAAAGGAGAACATTTCAATTGCTGAACAAAATGGCTGAATAATTGGCTTTTTTTGCACTAGGCCCTTTGATTACTTCTGAGTTTTTTGCTGTCATAAATTAGCAGAATTCTCTTCCTACAATCCCACAAAGCTCTAATTGATATCTTACCTTTCTATAGTTCACTTGTCTTGTGTGCCCTGGAAGAGAATGCAGTTCCCAGTATTAGGTGTACAGATAACAGAAACACAGAACTGTATAATAACCTGAGCAGTCCTAAAGTCACAGATGAAGCTAGATCAAATGATGGGAACTAATAACAAGCAACTGCAATTTTATGCATACATATATAGGACTGACTAGTTGGTTGTTTACATGCCTTCAAGTAGTTTTCGACTCCTCGGGATCAAATAAATCCACTGTTAACATCTCCCTGACCAAACAGAAACAAACTGAAGAAGGGGAAGAATGGTTCCAACACAAATAGGATGAAGGAATGACACTTTGTGCAACTAACTTACCTTGCAACTTTATGGAACTGGAGTCAGGAAACTGCACCAAGGAAGCAAGCAACCATGTGGGAAATTAGGAGAGAAAAAGGCCACAAAAGTTGTGTGATTGTCCTAACAATGGTTATTTCACATTCCTTAATCTTGGTAAAGAAAACAGTAAATAGGATGTTTAAAGTTGCCTTTATTATAAGGATCCATAGTGGTGTATTCACCCATTTCTAAAGCAAGGATTTTAATACCTATGCATACACTGTAATTGAAAATCAGATATTGTGCTAACAAAGAAGTAGTAAATGAAAAATTGGAAATTATTATCTGGTTATATTTTTGGTATTTGACAAACTAATATATTTGTAGCAATTATTTTGGTCTTACTGAAATATAGTCCTTTCCCACTTGCACTAAAATTAAAGCCTGTTATAGCTAGCATTTCTATGCACTGGGATCAGACATTCATGCTTCTGTATTGTTATTTAAATACCATAGATGCACAGGTGAATGATTTTATTAAACCAAGATGTTAAATAGGTCTTCATTCCCATAACAGTCAAGGGCACTTCTAAACAATGAGGTTTTTGGTCAACAAACCCTTCCAGTTATGGTTTAAAGAATATGTGATATTTCTGGGCCATTCTCATCAGTGGTGGTATTCTACCGGTTCGGCCCAGTTCTACGGAGCCGGTGGCACCAATGAGCAGGGGAGAGCAAACCGGTTCTCTCCACTGCTCTGCTGTTGGGCCCGCCCACCAACCCAGGGTCACATACTCACCTTTATTCCCTGCTTTTGAAGCATAGCTGCTTTGCACAGCACAGCAGAGTGCCACGCGGCAGCTGCTGAAGTGACAGGGAGAGTGCAGGCTTGCAGGAGGTGAGTTGGAACACCTCTGCACCTGCACAAACACTTCTGTGCCTGTGTAAAGTGTGTGTTTTGCATGCACACACATGCAAAATGTGTGCATGTGTACAAAGCGTGCCCATCAAGCTATGCCCACCGAACCAGTGGTAAAAATCTTTGAATCCCACCACTGATACTCACCATTGCAAAAATATGGTTATTATGAGGTTGGGCATGATTCCATTCAAGGCTCTGTTCACTGAGAAATTTTGTCATCTACATATTTCTTCTCTCCCCATTTTCATCAAAAATACAAATAATCCTCCACTTACAAGAGTTCATTTAGTGACCATTCAAAGTTACAACGGCACTGAAAAAAGTGAGTTTTTTTCACACTACAGCATCCCCATGGCGACATGACCAAAATTCAGGTGCTTGCAACTGGCTCATATTTATGACGGTTGCAGTATCCCAGGGTCAGGTGATCACGTTTTCTGACCTTCTGATAAGCATAGTCAATGAGGAAGCCACATTCTTTCAACAATCATGTTAACAACTGCAGTGATTGACTTAAAAAGCATAGCAAGAAAGGTCATAAAATAGGACAACTTCACTTTACAACTATCTCACTGAGCAACAGAAATGTGGGGATCAATTGTGTTTGTACATTGAGGACTACCTGTATTTGGTGGCCTTCTGGATGGGGTTCTTTTACAAGCTAGAGTATTATGCTATTGCAGGAAGGTAAATCAGCTGGACTCTACCACTGAGAGTATGGAGGAGGTCCTCTCCCCTTGGTAGGAAGTATCTCAAGTATTAGGATTATGATGTTCACTGCCTTTGTGTTGCTGTTCCTAAGTGACAAAAGAAACAAGCACTGAGTCAATTGTAAGATGTTATCTACATTGTTAATTATATTGTCATCTGATCTATGGGGATGGCTTCTCTACAATTATCAGATGGGAACTCAGAAGTCTTCACAATAACTAAATACTACATTTGAGCAAGACCTAGCTCTCTGTTTCTGTACCCGTACTGTTCATTTTGCTCACTTTCTGTGGTTCGAACATCCGTTCAGTGAGAATCGACTCATTTGACGGCACTGAATGCAATATCCTTGTTGTGTATACATATTGTATTAAAATACCGCTGTGCTAAATAAAGTCCTAAGCTATTTAAAAAGAAAACGGTGAAAAAATAACCGGGGGTGGGGAGGAATTGTAATTTATTCCTCTTGAAATCTTGGCATTCAGGTTGGAATAATGAGTCCCAATTTTCTCTCCCCAACCACTCCTCTGAGCTTGCACACTTCACTGGAGGCTTATAACCCCAATAAACAGAGTGCAAGATGGAACTGCATAGTTAAGGATTAGTGTCATGAATCTTCATGGAACCCTCCTCAAAGCAAACCCATCCTCTGTATCTACCAAATCACCCCACAGAATAGCGGACATTTTGCTGATTTATTTTCTGGTATAGTCCAATACAAATCAAAACATCAATTTCTTTGTAGCCAAGGACTTTGTGGAGAACTAATGACATAGCTTTTGTCTGTCTTTAAGAAACAAGAGGTAATCATCAATGGGTAATCATCAACACCATAAAAATCTTTTATGGGTGGGGGAGGGATAATCATATGACAACCTGCTTTTCTTCACCCTGGACTACCTAACATCCTTGAGAAAGGGACATTTGTAGGTACAGTGTTTCTCCAACAATACACACACCCCCAAATAGGAGGACCCAGCCTGTTTTCTAGGCATAAAATGAAATTAAGCCCCTCCCCCCAAATTTAGGCCTATTTTAAAACATGTGACATGGGGGGGGAAGGGCAGGGGGAACTGGCTGTTAGGAGCACCCCACAGGAAGCCATGCCTCGCCACCAGCCGCTCCTAACGGGTGATCATGGCGGAGCACAGAGAGTTCCCTACTCCCACCAACCACCTTTGCTGCAGACCCGAGACCTTCGGTGCCTGCCGCTGCTGCTTCCTCCGCTGCCCTTCTGGTCCTGCTGCCACCGTGTTTGGAGCTGCTGCTTCTGCGTTTGGAGCACCGCTGCTGTTTGGAGCACGTTTGGAGCAGCTGGTGGTGAGGCATGGCTGCTCGTGGGGTGCTCTAGATGAGGAGGCCGGGGGGAGGGAATAAGTCAGCCCCGAAAAGACGGCCTAGCCATTTTTTTGCGGCTCCCAAAAAAATAAGACTTGGCCTTATTTTATGAGAAACACAGGAAGAAAAAAGAGTACAGAGTGGCCAGAGTTTACATAGAACATCTCTGTGATTTAGCCAAAGCATTTCTCGGCTTAGGCAAAACCATCATCCATAATGAAGCCATCAAACTAGTTGCATGCTGTTCTTCCATCGAAGAGATAATTGCTAATAAATTAGGTGCAGCAGAGTGTTACAGCAGGTGTGTTTCCAATTGGAAGAAAAAAATTCCAGATATGTGTGATAAAAGAAGGTCCAAGAAGCTCTTCAAGTGATTCACCAGAAAACTACTTATGTTCTTCTTTTGTTGCTTTCTCAAGTTGCCTTTACTGTTGATGTGATTGCAAACACCAGCCAAACAAACCAAGTGTTGCTCTGGCAACATTGTGCTGTTAGTTCGATATCTCAGCCACTGTTGATTTAGTCAATGGACAACTTAACCTGGATGGACTGCATTCCTTTCAGGAAAAGTAAGCATACCTTCCAGATGAAATAGTTGGATAACACTCTTGAAACTTCTGTTGAAAAACATTGTAATGTAATATAATTTTAAATCAGGCAGAGAAGAAACTAGGGAAAACCAGAAATTAGTCATAATGGAGGGCAGTTTGCTTCCCAATATTTTAAGTAATACTAACAGTGTTGCTCACTCATCAGTTCCCCACTTACATTACTAAATTGAAAATTAATGGATTAATGAGTGAATTCTCATGAGTTGGACTATCAACTCCATTCAATTCTGCTATATAAAATGCATTGCTAAACTCTGAATTCTTGAGTGCTATATGGGTGTTCCAGGTTCTGATGGGTGGAACTCTGAGGGTTATTTTTTTTAAGTATAAGCCCAAAGTCTAAATATTCCTGATGTTGTGAAATCAAAACCAGCAACAATAGGTATTCCATTAAACTACACTGGCAATATCCATATGATTAATGTTTTCCCCTCCCATCGTCTGCCCTCTAGTGAATGTCTAGATTTATGCGGCATCTGGATAAGGGCTGTTGAAGAGCTAGAGTTTGAGAAAGGTTTAACAGTGGGGAGCTGTGTGGGAGGTGTATGCTATGCTCAAAACAATAGGCAAGAAGAAATGAAGAGGGAGGAATCCTGGAAGCTACTGGAAAGGAAATACAAGAGAGGTTAACAGGCATCTTGAGACAAACATGCAATTATTTTTGGAGGAGAAAGGCAGGAGAAGGAGGGGTGTGAAAGAAAGCAAACTTTTGAAGAGCCTGAAACTAACTTGTCACAGATTTGCCAGTTCTGTTCAGAATGGCTCACATTTAAAAGAAAAAATGCAAGGGATCCCAGAGTGATTTAATGAAATGAACAAGATTGGGGGGGGAGGGGTGCCTACCTTTATTCCCACTTCCCATCTAGAAAGAATTCCTCCTTCCTAGCTCAACCCCTGACCAAAAAAAAAGGAAAAAAAAAAGACGTGCCTGAACTTGGGTACGAACTGCTTCAGCCAAAAAAACAAAAGCCAATACAATCCT
The DNA here is from genome assembly GCA_015471245.1 of Laticauda colubrina. Taxonomy (NCBI): domain Eukaryota; kingdom Metazoa; phylum Chordata; class Lepidosauria; order Squamata; family Elapidae; genus Laticauda; species Laticauda colubrina. The sequence goes on along the minus strand of BLBF01000021.1, from coordinate 6,711,603 downwards.
TGATTGGATAAACAGAGGCACAGAATGAAGATCACATGAAGTATTAGTGCTGCTTTAATAAAGCCTTAGTAAGGCCACACACCTAGAATACCGTATCCAGTTTCGGTCACCACATTACAAAAAAGATATTGAGACTTTGGGGGAAAAGTGTGAAGAACAGCAACTAAGATTATTAAAGGTCTGGAAACTAAAACATATGAAGAATGGTTGCAGGAAGTGGATACGACTAGACTAGAGAAAAGAAGGACTAGGAGTGTCAGGATAGCAGCATTCCAATAATTGAGGGGCTGCCATAAAGAAGAGGGGACCAACTTAAGTACCAGAAGGCAAGACAAGAAACAATGGATGGAAACTAATCAAGGAGAGAAGCAACTTCCTAGCAAAACAATTAACCAGTGGACCAGCTGGTGCTCAGATGTTGTGGGTGCTTCATCACTGGAGGTTTTTAAGAAGAAACCGGACAGCCATTAGTCTCAAATTATATAGAGTCTGTTGCCTCAGCAGGGGGTTGGACTAGAAGATCTCAAACGTCCCTTCCAGCTTGGAAGTCATTTCAGTAAGACATCCAATTAAGATACAGATAATCAGAGTTGGAAGGGACCTTGTCGGTCATCTAGTCCAACCCCCCCACCCAAGTGGGAGACCCTGCACCATTTCTGACAAATGGCAGTCCAATCTCTTCTTGAAAGTCTCAAGTGATGGCGCTCCCACAACTTCTGAGGGCAACTTCTGTTCCATTGGTTGATGGTTCTCACTGTCAGAAAGTTTATCCTTATTTCCAGGTTAAATCTCTCCTTGTTCAGTTTCTACTCATTATTTCTTGTCTGGCCTACAGGCATTTCAGAAAATAGCTTGACCCCTTCCTCCTTGTGGCAGCCAGGGACAAGTTAGTCAATTACAGAGTTTTACACTCTCTACAGTAGATGAGTGCCCCCCCGCCAACCTTTTGGGCACCCAGGACTGGTTCCGTGGAGAGAGGGTTTTCCACGGACCAGAAGGGGAGTGGTTTCACATGCTGCCTGCATTCCGTGGATGGGGCTTCACTTGTTTGTGTGGCCTGATTTCTGGTATGCCACAGTCTGGTGCTGGTCCATGGACTGGGGGTTGGGGACCCCTGCTCTAGATTGATGGAGGATCAGTCCTTCCCCCCCTTTTAACAGCCCACAGGATACAAGTTGGGGTGGGCTTCAAAAATTTCAGCAACCAGTTTTCTGCCCAGTTTCTGGGTGGACATGGTCATGGTGGCTGTGGCGTAATCGGTTTCCTGCACCACGATGGGGGTGCATTTTCACCCTCCCCAGGTTCCAGAGGCTTTCCTCGAGCCTCCGGGAGGGTGAAAACGGCTTCCCCTGAGGTCTGGAGGCCCTCCATAGGCCGGAAATGAAGGCTCTGGAAGGCCCATTTCTGGCCTTCTAGAGCCTTTGAGAGGCCCATTTTTCACCCTCCCTGAGCCTCTGAGTGGGCCCTGTATTTACCTGGCATCCAAAATGGGCTATATGGGGACTTCTGGGGGGGGGGGAGGATGGGGTCAGCCAGGGGAGGGATTTACCAGTTCGCCAAACTGTGCAGAATCTTAGCTAGATCACCCAAGCCCATGCCAAGCTGGAACAGCCCATCCTTGATATTAGTAGAACAATTTGGAGCCATGGGATTACCAATAAAAAACACACTATTTCAGATTGTTAGCTTCTTCATCAATAGTCTGCACATTATCTGCCTGCAGTATATCAATCCATCCTCACACTGCTTCAGATGCAGATGGACATTGAGATAGTGGCAATGAAGACCCTTGGAAATTGTTCATGCTCTGTCTTCAGACTAACGGATTTGTGGATAATTTGTGGTCTCATTCGAGACAACGATGAATCCACATACAGAAAGGAGGTTGTACAACTTGCCTCGTGGTGTAACTGGAACATTCTGGAACTGAACACACTCAAAACTGTAGAAATGGTGGTAGACTTTAGGAGAAACCCTCCCATACTATCACTTCTTACAATATTGGACAACACAGTATCAGCAGTAGAGATCAAATTTCTAGGTTCTATCTTATCACAAGACCTAAAATGGACACCTAACATCAAAAACATCATCAAAAAAGCACAACAAAGAATGTTCTTTCTGTGCCAACTCAGAAAGCTCAAACTGCTGATCCAGTTCTACAGAGTCCAGTTCTATTGAGTCTGTCGTATGAACCTCTATAACTGTCTGGTTTGGTTCTGCAACCCAACAGGAAAGACACAGACTTCAGAGGATAATTAGGACTGCAGAAAAAACAATTACTACCAACCTGCCTTCAATCGAGGACCTGTAAACTGCACAAGTCAAAAAGAAGGCTGTGAAAATATTTACAGACCCCTCACATCCTGGATATAAATTGTTTCAACTCCTATCCTCAAAACGATGCTATAGAGCACTGCACACCAGAATAACTAGACACAAGAACAGTTTTTTCCCGAAAGCCATCACTCTGCTAAACAAATAATTCCCTCAGCACTGTCCAACAATTTACAAAGTCTGCATTATTATTACTATTAATCTTCTCATCACTCCTTATCACCCATCTCCTCCCACTTATGACTGTATGTCTGTAACTTTGTCGCTTGTATCCTTATTATTTATATTGACTGTTTCCTAGTATGATTTGATTGCTTATTGCTTATCTATCACTATTAGACTCTTAAGTGTTGTACCTGATGATTCTTGACTCTTGACAAATATATCTTTTCTTTTATGTACGATGAGAGCATTTGCACCAAGACAAATTCCTTGTGTGTCCAATCATATTTGGCCAATAAAGAATTCTATTCTATTCTATAATTTTATCTTCCCTCTCTCTCTCACATACATACACAAAACTCACATGTCTCTTCTCACAGCTCTTAACAACTAAGTTCTGTTGTGGATTTAAGGGCTTTGCAGAAAAGCAACTTAGTTGAGGTCTGTTGTTTTTAAGAAAAAAGAACTTTCACATTTCAGAAAATATCAAGGTTGACTAAAATTGGTCTGCAGAACTGAAGCACGCAAAAAGAAACAAAAAGAGAAATAATGCCAAATGGTATTTTGTGCCTAGAAAGATTTCCTTGACTCACACAATATTTATCATTTATCAAAATTAATATTTATCATGTCCTACAAAAATCAGAAGTTGACATTAAATCATACAGAAAAAACTGTAGGAAATAGAATGGCTACTAGTTTTTTCTGTGAAGTCAAATCAAGCAGTAAACTTGGAACTCGTGGAGAAAAGTAAAATATTGTAGTTTTCAGAGTATAAGACATACTTTCCCCAAAAAAGAAGTGGTTGGAAATGTCTATGCATCTTATACAGCAAATACAGGCCCATTTTTGGCCTTCCAAAGCCTCCATGAGTCCTGTTTTTGCCCTCTAAAGCGAAACCCACAGAGGCCTCCTAAGGCCAAAAACAGGCACCATTTTTGGCCTGCAGAGTGCTTCTATATGCCAGAAAGGGCAAAAATGCGTGGAGGCTTTGGGAGACCCAAAACAGGTACATTTTTGGCCTGTAGAGGAGGGCAAAAATGGGATGCGCAGAGGCAAAAAACTATTTTTTCTTGTAGTCTTATGGTCCGGTGCGTCCTATACTCCCCCCAAAAATATGGTAACCCATCTCTCCCAATTGTCCTGAGCCTTTATGCCAAAGAATTATCTATGCAAGCAACTCAAAACATTTGACCATGCAGTATGCAGCTGTCACAAACAAGACAAGAAACATCAGTAAAACAATCAGAGGAAATTTCTTTAGGGGCATTTCTAGATGACATATTTCCCTTTCTCCTTTTTCAGTAAGCAAGCTTAAAGAAAAATCAAGAAACAGAGCCAAACCAAAATTGAAAGATTTCTCCATTGCTTGCTAACAGACACATCCAGGAAGGATTACAAGGGGAAAACAAAGGGGCATTCAATAATCTTTGAAGTAGCTATGGTATTTTATCTCTTGACCACTTCTACAAGTGGGAGAAGGTATGGCAGACAAAACCTTCCCCAAGCCCATGTTTACATGTGTAAATAGTGCCCTCTAGGGTTCAGGTGAGACATCTCTACCTTTCCACAAAGAACAACAATGCCAGACTTGTATTTCTGAACTGCATTCCAAAATGAAAGAGCTGTGAAAAATCCAAAAGGATTAGCAACTAAACTTTGAATAACATCCCTTGTAGACTGAAGGGTGGAGAGAAAGAGATTCTTCTTTCAGCAGCAGATCAAGCAAAGACTTAATCTTTTTGGGGTTGTAGGGTGGATGGGGCAGCTCCAAAGAGTCATGCTAAACTTTTTCTTTTTTTGCTTTACTGCAGAATTCAGAGCATTTGGAATGAAAAATAACTTCTCCAAATGCAGGACTGGATGACAAACAACAGTTTAAAAGGGCACCCAAACTTACTCTCCTCACTCTGGCTATTGCACTGCATTGGAAGATACAGGATTTTGCAGAAAAGAAATGCATATTGGGGAAACAACTGTGCATAGGATTCCCCAAAGTTGCAGTGAGTTCAAATTAAAGGGAGTCATGTAGAAAGATAAATTTAACAGCAAGAAGAAAGTTTGGTTCTCCCATATGATCAAGGCAAATCCATTCTTTCACTGAAGGTAAAGAAAAGATGGTACGGTTTTTACACAAAAACTGAGGTTCTTTCGATAGCAGCAGAATGAGGAAAGTCTTTACTTTTGGCCCAGTATTATTGTCACCTTAAGCTTGTCTCTTTCATAAGACAGGGAAGAGATGAAGGCAACAGCATTAGGACACAATAAGAAAAAGAGTTTGAAGGACATAATTCTGCTGTCTCAAACTGCGCATAGGAAAACAATGATAAGGAATCACTTTACTGAGAGCAGAGAAGGCACATCTGCCCCAGGGATGGTGAACCAATGATCAGGACATCCACAATATCCCAGAATGGCATCAGGAAACCTCTACACCAGAGGTGTCAAACTCGTGTCGTCACAGCAGCATCACGTGACATATGGGACTTTTTTCCCCCTTCACTAAACCGGGCATGGGCATGGCCAGCATGCAACACATCTGGCCCATAGGTCGGGAGTTTTGACAGCCGTGCTCTACACCAATACAATGGCTAAAAAGCTGTGATAATTGCCTTATTCCATGAGATTTTAACCTTTCTTGTGTGGCCATAAGTCTCCAGAAAACTTTCTAAAGATGGAGGGAAATTTTCCCAAAATTTCCCAAAATTTGCAAGGGCCGCAGTTGAATTCCAGGAAAAACCAGTATTGCTTTAAAATATACCCAATAAGTACTATGTGTACAGTAATTTATATGCACTGTGAAGTTGATTGTCTACTCAGACCTATTTTATGTAACCTGAGGTTCTTTCAAACTGTAACGATGATTGGGTAGGGCATTATTTTCTCCAGAAAAATACAAAAACTGGAAAGGAAGGTGTATATGAAAGTACAGGAAAGGAGCTTTTATGTGAAATTAGAAAGCATGGATTATATTTGCAATCCAGGGACTGGGGTGAAGTAAAACAAGGCTTCTTCAAGAAAATGTCCATGATACCAAACACCACTTGCTGAAAAATTATCCAGAGGACATGCAGACCCAGGCCTGCCAAGAATAGCAAGACTGTCTGACATTTATTTCTAGCCAGAGACTCCAATTTAACACTCTTATTATTATTTCCTTTGTACTTCAAAGCACACCTGTAGTGCCACCTAGTGCCAGTCACAAGCAGAGTGAGACAAGCATGCATGGCACTGCGATAGAAATCTCCTGGCTGAATATCAAAGTTATCTGAGAAAGGAACCCCATCTTGATTTTATCAATACAATTTAATGAAACAGGATTCTTCTGTCTCCTCCTGCTGCCAAGAATGGTCTCCAAATAAATCTAAAAGATAGCTTTCAGAAATAAAGGACTTTTCTTTGTAAGAAAGGAGGCATGGTTACGGTAATCCAGGGGTCTTCAAACTTGACAGCTTGAAGACTTGTGGACTTCAACTCCCAGAATTCCTCTTCCAGTCATGTTAGCTCAGGAATTCTGGGAGTTGAAGTCCACAAGTCTTAAACTTGCCAAGTTTGAAGACCCTTGCTGTAGTCATACCTTGCACTCCTAAAACTAGGCTGCTGCCATTGAGGATGGTGGAGGCAATTTTCCTCCTGGCAGCATACAGGAAAGATGTGATTGTCAGTACAGCCAGAGAGAAATGCAGGGCCATCTTGTTCTCCATCTCAGGCAGAAACTGTGTGGATTATTACTCCTCTCCATTATAAAATGCATCTGAGCAAAGCCCCCAATCCCCCCTCCCCACCCCCCTGGTAAAGAGATAGAGAAGAGATCACCTTCATATTACACTGAAAAAGGGAAGAAGATTGATCTATTTCAGATTTGTGGGGAGAGATCATACTTTGGAGAAAGTATTGCAGCCCTAGACAAGCTTTGGGTGAATTCCGTTTTTGTAAAGCTGATTTTTCTAAAGACAGTGAGATTTTCCTGTTCCTGTTCCTGAAATCAACAATACCCTCCTTCCCTACCAACACACACACACACACACACACTCTTAAACTGAAGTCCATTGGAAATTCTTCACCATTTTATTCCCCTCTGTTTAAACTGGCCTTTAAAATTTGAGGCGTTGTAGTTACCAAATGTTTAGAGTCTACTCCATTGCCAGATTTGATAGATGCATCAATTATCTTTTCCTCTTAAAAAGGACTTTGGGGTTGGGGCTTGGTAAACAGAGATAGGATGAGTGATCTTGTAGTTTCATGAAAGCTACGGTAGGCACACGTTTGTGGAACTGAAAACAAACTGAGCTGTTTGGACCTGAATGATGAATTACAAAGAAATCTTTTTTTAAAAAAAAATGTCTTACTGTTGTCCTCCCACTGAAAGACATTCATGTACTTTGTTAGGTGGAAGGTTATTCTGAGCTGGGAAAACAGTTGCAGCTGTGTATTCACAGGGAGAACACAAAGAGAACATTTCACCTCAGTTTCTAATCTGCAAAATTTGGAGAATAATAGTATCCTATTTTATGTGCAACAATGGACAAATGACTAGAAAAAACAACTGCAAAGTATTTTGAATGTCCAAATACTCTTTACGTTTTATTGTGAAATATAACTTTACATATGTTCAGCCTGCTGAACAACTATGTAGAGACAGCTTTACCTTGAAAGGGGATATAAAGCTATAAAAGGCATGATGCTGGTCACCAGTCAAGGCTGTTTTCATTATAGGGGGGGGGGGGGAATCATTTTTTAAAAAGGTAATAGGAAAGTTTTGCAACATTTCCACGTTTACAGATTACATTACAGCAGATTCAGTTCCCAAGTATCTACAGCAGGGCTCCCCAAACTTGGCAACTTTAAGACTTGTGGACCAACTCCCAGAACTGGCTGGAGAATTCTGGGAGTTGAAAGTCCACAAGTCTTAAAGATGCCAAGTTTGGGGACCTCTGATCTACAGTATTTGGATAGCAGGACAGAAAACACTATACAGGTAGACCTCGGCTTACAACAGTTCATTTACTGACCGTTCAAAGTTACAATGGCACCGAAAAAAGCGACATGACCATTTTTCGCACTTATGACCATTCCCATGGTCATGTGATTTACATTTGGATTCTTGACAACTGGTTCATATTTATGATGGTTGTGGTGTCCCAGGGTCATCTGATCACCCTTTGCAACCTTCTGGGGAAGCCTGATTCACTGAACAACCAGGATACTAATTTAACAACTTCAGTGATTTATTTAACAATTAAAATCATTTCACAAGAAAAGTCATTAAATGGGGTAAAATTCAACACACTTCTCACTTAACAACATTAATTCGGGCTCAGTTGTGGCTGTAAGTTGAAGAGTACCTGTATTGGTCATTCTTGCATTAAAGTTTAAATAATATAGCCCTATGTGCAGTTGGTTATTCAAGTAGAAGCCCATCACATACATATATGCATAGGCATATACATATACATACTACCGTAACTGTCCTTGACTTACAATCATAATTGGGACCAGAATATTCATTGCTAAGCAAGGGGATAGTTAAGTGAGACACACCCTTTTTGCCATGGTTAAGTGAACCACCTCAGCTGTTAAGTGAATCATGCAGTTGTTAAGTGAGCCCAGCTTCCTTCATTGGCTTTGCTTGTCAAATGGCAAGCGCGTGATCCTGGGCGTACTGCAAATGTCACATGTACAGCGTAACTTTGAATGGTCACTAAACAAATGTTTGCAAATCGAGAACCATCCTTTATGCACATGTGTTTCTTCACATACTTGCTTACAAGAAACTTGGGTGTAACTGGTACATTTTTGTATTAACCCTGCAACAGTGAAAGCAAGAAAAATGGGGGATATCTTACAGTATAAGAAGTATACTGGCATAAGATAAAAGCAGAGCTACAATACTCCCTAAAATGTGTGTTCCTAAAATATTCTTAGCCAGACAGACTTAATTAATCCAATTATCTGGGTTCATATTACACAAAAAACAGGAACTAACCTTTACTGGCTGGGTTTGCTTAGCACCCTATCCTGAAATATAGTTAGTTTAGAACTAAGTGGGTCCTATAAAGAGGGGGTAAATTTAGTTGTGTTCCCCTCATTTGTTGACCCATTTTCTTACAAGGAAGGAAGGAAAGGAAAGGAAAGGAAAGGAAAGGAAAGGAAAGGAAAGGAAAGCACTCCATCCACCTGGAGTTCAATGTAAAGTATCTTTCTTGACAAGTTCAGTCTCTTACTTAGGTGTGGCAAGTAAAGCAAGCATTCTCATTTACCATATAAGGTTATCTCTTGGTCTCCTCAGGATTGATTGGCCTATCAGGAAAGGAATGCAAACATTCCAGCGCTTAACTAAGAACTTGGAATATCTGCCAGGAGTTCTTATGTGTGTGTTTTTCTTCTTTCAATAAATTGCTTTCAGCTCATCAGGTGTACTGGCAGCAGAACACAAGCTTAGCAGTGGTGGAGTGCTAGTCAAAGCCACTCCGAAGCACAGGACTTGCCTTTCAACTAAGGATGGAATTCAGCACTGGTCATCACAGGATTTCTCTTCACTCTGAAACCCAACAAAGCCAACGATGTCTGGATTAATGAGACCAATTAAAAATCTATTAGTTGTATTTATATAACGTGCAAAGTGTGTCCAGATTTAAGTTTCAGTAATATGTACTTTTCTTGGGGGGATTTAGAATCTCCTCAAAACAGCTTGTGTCTGCTTGTTGCTCACTGCATTGAGAGAATGCAAAAAAATGGGTTAATTCAGAAACTGTTATCGTGTATTGCACAAACACTCCTTGAGTGAAGATTTTCCCAGATGTGTAGGATTTTTCACAGCAGTTTAGAAACTGAAAACTTCCCTATTGGTGGAGAAATAGTAATACCCTGGATATTGGTGGCATTTGTCAACACTGCTGTCACAACTGCTTGAATACATTCCATGGTCCAAAACAACTTGTTTAAGTAATTGGGTGGCCATCTTCTATTGAATCTAGCTGATCTTCGTTATTTTGATTTGAAAAGTTGAGCAGGGTTAGCATTTTTTGAGATTTAGATGGAGCACCCCCTGGAATGTACAGGCTTGTTGGTTAATGTGAGAAATGTATTTATTTTCATCAAGAAAGCATTTCCAGAAGATGACTACGACATCTTCTGCATGCCCAGGAAACAGCATGGATTCAGTCACTGGGAGTCAAGCTCAACTCAAGGTTGTTTTTTGTTTGTTTATTCAAAATGCAATGAGCTTTTCATGAATTGCTGCTCATCCCAATGGCAATCAGGTTTTTCTATGCCACCGTGTTTTGAATTCTATGTGCTGAGAAGAAAATCTTAGGAGCCATGTGATAAATTACTGAATAGAAACAACAATCTATTCAGTTACTGAGTAGATTCAACACTTTTTGAGTGAGAACCCCAGCATATGTGGAGGCATGTGAACATTTGGCTCAGTTTTAAACATTGTGGCTCTTAGCTGTTGCATTATTCCAAGAAAATATATGGCTGCTTTAAAAAAAAATGCAGACAGATGTCATATTTGCATCTCTTGCATACTTGAAAGCATCTTTTAAAGCCTATCACCATCTCCTGCTTTGAATATTTTGTGTTCATCTCCCAAATTTTCATTCAACAAAGGATTTGTCCAGAGGAGATGAGAGAGGGAGGGAGGGAGGGAGGGAGGGAGGGAGGG